>JADLSH010000157.1:3197500-3797500 GCA_016169945.1 Trachythela sp. YZ-2020
AGCTTTTTCTAGTCTTTCATAGATTTATTTAACCGTTTCCAGCCTCTCGTAAATTTCCTTAGAACCTTAGCCTTTTCTAGCCTTCCTTCCTTCATTGGCCTTCCTTAAACTTTCTTAGCATTCCTTCACTTTCCCTAGGCTTGCCTAGACTTTCTTAGCCTTTCGTAGATTTCCTCACTGATCTGAAAACAAGGACTGGATAGTGTATCTGCTATGCATAACTGAAGCCAATGGCGGCCATATTGGTGTGACCACCACAAATCTACTTTGGTGTTGGGGACATGTTTAGAGAGCTTCTATAAGTTTCTAGTTATTGGTGGGAAAGGACAAATATTGTCTAGATAAGAATTTATCATCAGTGGCCTCTCTTTCTTCCTAAATTTGCCAGTGAATAACTAATGAAGTCACACCAATATGGCCGCCATAAGCCTCATTATGTGGTGTTTAAAACGTTCTAAAACTCATTAGAAGAGATGTTGGAAGCTATATTTCTCAAGTTACATACGAAAAGATATTTTCTTCATAGTATAACTAACTTAAACAGCGAGCAGTCACGAATTTGACAGATTTATAAATCTGATCTCATTAAAAATATTCTGGCTTCAAAATTGGCTCATTGAATTCAATAGGATGCTCTATCCAGTTCTGGATTTCCTTAGCCTTCCCTATACTTGCCTAGACTTCGTTAGCCTTCCCTAGACTTCCTTAGCCTTCCCTAGGCTTTCCTAGACTTCTTTAGACTTTCCTAGACTTTCCTAGACTTCCTTAGCCTTCCCTAGACTTTCCTAGACTTCTTTAGACTTCCTTAGTCTTCCCTATACTTGCCTAGACTTCCTTAGCCTTCTTTAGACTTCCCTAGACTTCTTTAGACTTCCTTAGCCTTCCCTATACTTGCCCAGACTTCCTTAGCCTTCCCTAGACTTCTTTAGACGTCCTTAGCTTCCCACCGCCTCCTAAGCCTTTCCTAGCTTTTATTTGCCTTTCCTACCCTTCCTTAACTTTCCATAAAGAAGTTTCATGGAACATACCTCTATTCCGTTGTCTCTTTCTGCATTTATCATACGATTCCCAAGGTTCATGCATACCATGATAGAGTTTTGCGTGTCTAATTTTTTCTGAATTCTTTTGGCTTCTACTGCTAATACGGGTTGCTCTGTAAGGTATAGTGGCCTCGGTTCTTCCTATAAACGTTAACAAAGAAATCATGCATATATCAATACCTAAATTCACAGTGTCATTAGCATAAGCAGACACCAGAAGCAATTTTTCGTCTCGAACCTCTGGTATGGGTGAATTGGGCAACCATACCCTGTGTAATCGATAATAAATAACTCAATATCATTATCATCATTCACTTTGAAACATACCATTTCTAATCGTGTCGATGTCTTTGTTTACGGCCGTATTATCCAAAGTGTCATAGCGATTGTCCTGACACATATACTGTAGTACGATGTTACAATCCAGATCGCCATGACCACAGCCGTGCTGGTTTGTCCATTCGATCACAAGGTGTGACTTTCCACTTGTGCCAGGCGATGACCTGAACTTACTGCCGCTCATGAAGTATTTCTGTAAGAAAACACAAAAACTAAACTAACATTGTTCATGCTAATTGGTCCAGTGTTGCTGTAGGGGGAAGCCAAAATTAAACTAACCAGATTAAACTAATAGCTATACCAGTTCTACTGAAACTGTTCTCCCTGAAAGTCTGGTAAGAGCCATTTCTTACTGGTGCAGTTTACTTCAAGAAGAAATCAAAACTAAAGTAACTAGATCAAGACTAATAGCTACACCAGTTCTAAAATGTTCTCCCTGAAAGTCTAGTGAGAGCCATTTCTTACTGGTCCAGTATTATAACTTTAAGAAAAAACCAAACTAAACTAAATTTTAATTTTATACGGCTAAATAGCTCTATCAGTGATAGAATGTTCTCCTTGAATGTATAACAAGAGCAATCTCTTATTGGTCCATTTCTATATACAGGAGGAATCCTAAACTAAACTAGTCTTGTTAATACTAAAAAGTTATACCAGTTCTAAACTGTTCTACCTAACGGTGCAGTTAGAACTATCCTTTATTAGTAATAATTTCAGTTGGCTTTTCCTGCAATGAGGAAACCTACGATACCTCGTATTGATACACAGTTTTTAACTTACCATGGCATATTGCTGGTCTTGGGTACCCGCTCCATTCGCATAAGGAAGTTCTCCAACGTTGTAACCACCTTTAGCATTGTTCTAAATAACGTTACGAGACTTAATTCATCCTGTATCACTATACAATACTAGTTTATTATTTATGTTTACCGCTCTAGAGGTGGACGGAAGCCTTAACAGATTTTGCAACCCAATTGACAAAGGTTCCGAGGGTTAGTTCTCGAAGCACAGGAGAGACCCAACCAATCTCAACTTACAGGAGTTAGTCAAGCACAGGGAGGTTACCCGACCGAAGTAAATCCTAGCTGCCCTCGACCTGCCGTATAGAGAGCTTAACTTAAGCTAACTTAAGCGCGCTAACCGCATCTGCCACCCGTGCCTCCCCTGTTTAACTATACGGATACTCCGGTGATCAGATGGTGTAAGTTTATGACCTGAGGTATTTTAGGATCAAAATCAGTATCTGAAAAATATAACAGGAACTTCGACGTTTTGAGAGGCCCTTCGTCTGGGAGTTAGTCGTGTATGTTATTGAATTCCCTGTTTCCAAATATTCTAAAACATCAAGTAAGGCTTTTTTCGCTTATTAGAGATTTCAAAATTGAATTGAAATAAAATACCTAACATGTGACCAAAAAGAGAACCTTTTGAAGATAAACCAAAATTGTATAATGTAATATTATAGACGGTATATCAGTACTATAGGGTGTATAAAAAAGGGTATATAATCCAACTTTAGCATGCTATCGTGCGTCCAATGAAACCCTTTTTGTATCATTGCGATCACAAATGGTCAAATTCAATCCGATCTAAAATGACGACACTTAAAGGCAACCTCCACTTCGAAGAACATTTTGTAGATGCATATAGAAGCGGAATAATTACAAGAAAGGTATCACTAGTTAATTGACAGCTAAAAAGACCAGATCTTTATTGATAAGGAAAAACTAAATCTATAATTCCGTCAATGCTTATCGCACGATAACATGCCGAAGTTGGATAACCTCTTTCTAATAGAACCTCATGTGCATTACATAGGTGTCCGTATTAGAGGGGTTCGACTGGACACTATACTGTAAATGGTGCTTAAGCCTCAAACGAGGATGAGAGTTGATGAGAGTTAATAAGAGATGCAACTCTCGCTCGCGTTTGACCACCAACTCTCATTAACTCTCATGCACGACTCTCATCAACTTTGAGCTGGTTCAAATTTTGATGATAGTTGATGAGAGCTTTCCCTCGTTTGACCAGTAGGCGCGTGGTAATATCCAGTCAACTCTCATGCAACTCTTGTTCTCGTTTAACAGGGGAACGAGATTTGATGAACCTCTCATGCAAACTCTCGCTTGCCAAACCTCTTCAACTCTCATTATCGTTTGACCAAGGCTAGCTTTATTGTGAGGTCCAATTATTCACTCACCTGTGAGTCGAACAAACGATTCGCATTCTGCCTGTTTTGGCCCTGAGCATTTAATCTGTCGTTGGATCCTCTTGGATTGTGCATATATACATCACTGTGTACATAATGTAAACAAAAGAGAAGAAACGTTGAACGTAATCCAAGCGATAGCAAACAGCTGTTCGCCATATTGTAATCGTCCAAACGCTTTCTTCGATATTGGGCCAGTCGTTGTGGGTTCGCTCACAAAAATATAGGAGTGCAGCCTATTGTGTTATGTAACCCACAGAATTACGTTGGTGTGTGAACAAAAGCGCCGTTGGTCGAGCCGATGTCAAGCTGTGTACCCGATTGTGCATGCTAAACAAAGTATCAACCAAAATACGTTTCATAGTGTAGGAGTGGAATTTCGGTCGGCAATACCGGCATCGGTATTTGAAAAAAATTGAGTTATATAATGAAAATAATTTACAATGTTTCCAACTCTGATAACTGCAGGTTGACCACCATACTGCTGCACGATAGTGCTTCGGTTAAACCGGCCATTTATATGTGATATATCATGGTATTTAAAAGAAAAGATAGCTTGCAAATTTGTGCTAAATATAATGGCGGCTATAAGTAAAATTCCCGAGCTAAATTCTAATCTTATACATCTCCTATACGCGTCTACGAATTTTCGTTTACCCCACCTAAAACAAGCATCCTTTCAGCTACCACTTCATTTTCTCTTCAGCCCCCACCTCGGCGGCTATAAATAATGACCGGTCCCTGACCTAACGCCTCTCGTTTCCACATGAGAGATTTTCAGGGCTTCTAAATGAAGAAGGATCGATAGAAAACGCACGCAATAGGTACAACGAGACCAAAGAGGGATGCAGAAATAATGCGCCAGCTATAGGCAGGTTTCGATTAAGTGTTTTATAAGGTGCTACATATCCATGGTGGTCAATTTCAAATGTATTGACAGTTATTGGATCAAGCAATGATACCACTGAAGGTATTTGCTACCAAACATAAGGTCAATGCATATAGTTGAACAATTTTGTCACTCGGATAACTGTCTTTCCTTTTAGAGATGATCACCATCTAAACCCACCAATAGAGGGCGTGGGAGGAACATTAAAGATTGACAAGGCGATATGCTCTCCCACCCTACACAAGTGATTTACATCTTTTTGTAATACTGTAAACAATACTGTTGTTATACCGGTCTTGTTCATATTGAGTGGGCCACTGAAAACAGGCACGACTGTATAGATCTATTTATCAAAAAACGGCATCTCGTTGTATTAACTCGCCACATGGTGCAAATTTAGATTGTACTTTGGGATAAACGAATTACAAAGAACATCGATAGCATTGTTCCTATGCCCTCAACAGCTAAGACTTCTTAAATACAAAACACAGCATGGAATAACTCCATGCTATCACAACCCCGCAATTCAATCTCGACTTCATGGCTACATGGCATTCGCTATTTCACAACATAACATATGTCTTTTCTAACTCGACTATTTTTCTCTTAGACTCAAATCCTTTTATAGTTGGGCATGCAAATTTTTTAAAGTCTTGTAAGACATAATAGTTTCTATATCGAAATTCCAATCTGTCTGTGTAATATACAAAACATATGTGTACTGCATGTATTCCCAAAAATATCTAACTCATTCATCTTTAGCAGACTCAATTTTTTATGGAAATGAATTCATTAAAATTATGCTACACTGTAAAAATTTATGGTTAAAATATATATATAGTCTACTTTAAAGGTTGTTTTATTAAACCATTTCATGGCTATATGGGTTACAGCCAATGTTTAAAGTTAAATCTCTTCGAAAACCGGTTATCTCAAATTCATCGAAAAAACTTATTTATATTGCTTCAACTGAGTGATATAAAATATATGGTGTTGCTACATGACTGAGTCTAGTTAAGTAAATTCTGGGCATTTTGGTATATAATATGTACACACTACAGTACTGGTCCCAACACTTTCCGTTCATATAAGCATGCATTCTACAGTGGACCCCGGGTTTGAGAGACCCTTAGTGTTAATTCTTCATTTCGAAAATGTTACTTAGTTAAGAGTAGTATTATATGATCTCATTAATTAAAATGCAAAAGCATAGAATTTAACGAGTCACGAAAGTTAATGGTTACTAAATACCCGATCATATATATTTTCCCGGGGCTTAAATTCCTATATATAACATACGGATTTCAACCCTACGAGAAACAATACTAGTGGAACTTCATCCCCGTCTAAATACGAGACGATAGATACGGTATATGCCCCCCATCGAAAATGTCTCCAAATTTACTATCGGGTTTTCGCACCGTAATTAGGTATGTATGACAATATACACCATTATATATAATATAGATATAAAAATAGCATTCGAATCGTGGGAGAATAATAATACAAAAGTGTCTTATGTTTGATCGGCGTGATTTGTCAAACGGTGGGTCTAAATTGTAGGGTGATCGACGGTCGAATTTTGGAGTTTGGTAAAAGGCCAGTTCAAACATTCCAACATCGTCCAACACTGGACACATTGGACGGTGTTAGATGAACATTTTGAACAAAGTCAAACCTGATTGCACATCTTCCAACATTAGCCAACATTTATACCAAACATGTTCAAACAGACCCTGCAAGGTCTGACCAAGGAATTTCATTTCTTTTTGACTCAGTTAAAGCGAAACAAAAATTTCAATCTGCTTTGTATTTTCATTATCTATAAGTGTAAAAAATATTTTAAAAATGCAAACTCTCATTTTGTGACGTGTACTTTAAGTGCATTTCTATAATTAGTCTTGTTGCTAAGATGATAGTCGTCTGTCTCAGGCTACTAAGATGATTAGGGCGGGCTAAAACGAGATTAAGGGGTTAATATTCAAGTTTGTATATTTTATTGCTTTTCACAACCTTAATCCTGGTTGAAAAGTGAATAACGCTAGCTGACTGGTTTGATATTTTTACATTATATTTACATTGGCGAATCAAATTAATCAATCCAACAATCAATGCCGACGAGCAAAAAGTAAAAGTTCATGACAAATTTGAGATCAAGATTATATACTAAATGTAGCACACGTTTTTGTTCGCTATACTCTGCTTTAAGCACGGGTGGCGGAAGCGGTTAGCGCGCTGCCTCTTACCACTGAGTTGAGCCTGTTTCACAACAGGTCGAGGTCACTGTTCGTTGGTATCACGCATGAGTAGCAGCTTCAAATAACTCATGTAAGTTGAGATTCTCCTTCTGTGCTTCGTTTTTTCCCGGTTACCCGTTTCTATCCTCTACTAACCCTAACAACCAAATACAAATACATTATTTATTGGCTGACGCTGTGCTCTGTCTCTGCCATGAGTTGAAAGTTGAAAAAAAAAAAACAAAAAAAAACGAATCATGGGGTATGTTTTCGGGGACGGAGTCGTCTTGTGGGTTCGATTCTCGCTTCGGAGTCTAGATATTCACATGGAAAGAGTCAGTCAACGCTCAGCCGAAAGTCGTGGGTTTTCTCCGGGTACTCCGGAGAATGAAATGAAATAGTGAATGAATACAATCTCCTTGACAAATTACATTGACGACCCAACGTTTTGACACTCCAGTCTGGTGTCTTCATTCGACGTTTTGAGTGAAGATCCTTCGCCTGGGCCAGATGAAAGGCCTTCGCTCGAAACGTCGAAGTTCTTCTTGAATTTTTCAGGTAGTTTGCCCCTAAATTAGGCTAAATACGTATAAACCTACGTTGACACCGCGCCTTCCTTAATATAATAATCTACTTGAGGGATGACGTCAACAACAAACAACTGAGATTGTGATAGTCTTGTGGTATTAAAATAACGACTCCAGTCACGCTTTTCCAAAGCATGCCTGATTCATATTCATATACCACACGTCCAAGCCGATTGCCATTGGCCATTATACCGCAAGTTAGTACAGTAATGGCTCAAGCGGCACAAGTGTATAAGCTTCGGGTTCTTTAGGATCAATCTACCTGAAAATACAACAAGAACTTCGACGTTTCGAGCGAAGGCCCTTCGTCTGGAAGTTGCTCGCTCGAAACGTCGAAGTTCTTGTTGTATTTTCAGGTAGATTGATCATAAATACACGAAGCTTATTGTATAGACGCTATACCTACACTGGCACCACACGCTCGGTACAAGTGCGTCATCACCTTGTTGGGCCGTTGATGACCCAATCACCCCCTGATGAAGACATTAGAGACTTGCGTATCAAAACGTTGGGTCGTGAATGTAATTTGTTGTTATCCTTCGTCGAGGAACATATAGCCGGTCCTCGAAATATTAGTTGGCCCATACGCCTATGAAAGATTGCTTGATTCATTTACTTAATTTAAACCAAAGCCAGCGAGCTAAAACTTGTCTGATATTAATCACATCTGGTTGCCCCGTTCAATGAACTGGGCTTTCTTTAACTCAAAACCTATAAGATTAAATAAATTTCTTTAAGATATTCGAATTATCGAGTGAACTAACGTCACGAATGATCCTTATCACCATCCAAACAGCGGTTAGATATAACGATATATTTTGTACATACAACAATGCAATTGATTAATAGAATATGTTTTGTATGTACAATTTAGTCATACTAATATATAGTTGTGTGTTTTTGA
Source organism: Trachythela sp. YZ-2020 (assembly GCA_016169945.1). Lineage (NCBI taxonomy): Eukaryota > Metazoa > Cnidaria > Anthozoa > Malacalcyonacea > Clavulariidae > Trachythela > Trachythela sp. YZ-2020. The sequence goes on from JADLSH010000157.1 coordinate 3,205,706, forward strand.
ATAATATTGTATTTTAACACGGCCTTTTGAAAATCAGGTTGTAAATATTATATATAGTGAATAGGCTACCGTGTATATAGAATTTAAACAGTTAAAGATTAAAGATCTTTAATACGAAAATAGGCTGCTACTTGACTACCATCGTGTAGCCAAGGTTGACAATTATCATCTTTAAATTTTGTATAATCAGATCATCTGGCCATGGATTCTAAAACTCCAAACAGGAATCCTGCTGCATTCTACGTCTAAGGTATCTGCAATCCTGTAGATCATTCCACGAGGAGGAGATACCCTTCTGCTGTGGCACTGACAGTTTACGCGGTGGCACTTCGATTTTCGACGATATTTCTCTCAAAGATTTTGACTTCTGTTTATGTAGCGGAGTGATTTGTATCGGTGGTAATAGTTTCCATAAAGCTTGTCCACTTGGAGTCTCATCTTCTTCAGATGAAGAAGAATCAGTCTTTGTTTCTTCGTTATTGTTATTATCGTCAGTCTGTTGTGGTGTAAAATGTTTTCGAGTGAAATAGTTCAGTTGCCCAGCAGAAACACTACTAGACCGGGACATCTTTTTAAACGAATTTATTCTCTCAGCATTGCTCGGCGAAATTCGATTATCTTTGCCATTTCCACTCCAAAAAGTGTTACTACTCGATGCACTAACACTCAAGGTCCTTGCTCTAAATCTCATTTTATGCGTGTCATTGATATCTGCCACAGGTAATTGCGTGACCTCTCGCTTAATGCATAGGTCTTGGGTGTTTTCATCAGGTTTTGACGACAGTATCGACATTTGCAAGCTTAAGATCTCTTTCTTTCTGTTCGTAAGAGTGAGGCTCTCGTGCGCTCGTAGGCGATCGAGGGACCTATGTTGCTTTTCCAGTTTTAATTGTTCGCATTTGTTTCTGACGACAAAAGCGTTTCTGAATTCGCTCGAGAAGTTCTGGCGGTGTCGTTCTTTGTTCATTCGATTCAACGGATTCATGACGAAAGCTTAGAAGTCCAACAAACGTGTCTTGTTTCTTTGGGATGAAAATGCTGTTTATATACTGAATCTTTCAGTAACTACGGCAGCTGTTCTCCGCCAGACTTGCTTTTGACAAGAATATTATTTCAAAGGCACAGTTTTTGCTCCGTAATAAAACTCACTATGGGCCCGCTCAAAATGAATGTTTCTTTGGGATAAATTGATATACAATGTTACATTTATCTTGCATGCAGCTGTCTTCAAGACTGTTTATTGTAAAGAAACTTATTCTGTTAAAAGCAAGGCTTTTGCTCCGTAAAACACACTAGCCTTACTCAAAACCAAGGTCCTTAAATATATCTCCGTTCCAGAATAATACAGTATTTATACATAAACTGTTGCGCTTCGTTCTCCTAGCTGCAATATTCTTTATTTATCTTGCTAATACTCCAGCTGTTCTCTTGGCTCGGAAGTCTAGACTCTCTCAGTCTTGGTCAAAATGTTCCTCATTAAACAATAAAAGGCAAGTGTTTTTATTCGGTAAGCTCCGACCAGCTTCAGTAAAAATTAAGAACCCTTGATAACTCAATGTTCCTTAGCAAGGAATACAGTAGCTGTTCCAATTGTTCTCGCTTCTCGGTTTCATTCAACAGCACAACACATCACTCCGCTGTAAAAATGAATATGGTCAATGCAATTTATACGTGCACTTAAGGACCTTAAGTCTGTCTCGCGTCCATTTAAGGACAAGAACTGTCACTTAAACAACCACGCGTCGGGCACTAAGAGTGCAGAAAGAGCCTGTTCTGTCAACTTGAAATGAACATTTAATACTACTACTGTCACTTCTGAGATGTTCGATCTCCCACTACAGAAATATATATATATATACTTGAAAGAAGGCAGGTATAATTCAGGGAAAATATCCGCCCACCTTTCCGGCTCCAATTACCCCACACCTCTTCAATGAAACCATTCATTTTTTTATCAAGAATGACACGTACAATGATTTTTTCTTGATTCTATGGGAGATGTTCGACCACCAAAATTTTAGTACCACTTAATTCTTAAAAGTAACACAGCATCCTTCAATTAAGCTTGACGTCATGTTAACAAGAGGAGTATATCTGCTCTTTAATCGTTTCAGGCGCGTTCGGTTAGCAATGGAATTGAATAGTTGACAATAACTAACAGAGTAACACGTAATAAAACGTCATTCATAGCAGAGTTTCAACTGCTATAAAACTATTAAATCCTTTGTTTATTACTTTTTATATGGTATAGCTTCACACTTATAGTATAGCTTCGTAATCCTTTTTACAATTTACGTGGACAAATAACAAAGTGCGAATAAAATTATCAACTTATAGCCGTAATTAAGTTAATAGGTTCACATCTGTACTGTACTGAAGCTGTAAAGAGAGTTTCGAAATCCCTTTGTTTTAGACCACGTCAAAACAGAGCTTTTTGATATTTTTTTGTTTAATCTAGCTAATCCGTTTACGCATACAATGCAACGTTAAGTGTCAATAGAATTATCAGCTTAAAAGACCTTATGCCAGTAATTAATATAAGGTAATACGCTCAAATCTGTACTGTACTCTACTGAAGCTAAGAATGTTTTAAGGAATAACATTTTCAAACTCCCTTGTTCAACTGTAATTAAAAGAATCCTTTATGGCCAATCTAGCTTGTTAATTAATCCACTGTACAATTTACTGTGAGACTTTGAAGGATTAGGTTTCAAATGTCAAACCAGGATTGTTTGTGGTTAATCTAGCATAATCCTTCTTTTAATTTACGTGTACAATTAATAAATGTGAAAAGAATCACCAATTTTACGTCAGTAATTAATAGGCTCAAATCTGTGCTGCACTGAAGCTAATGCCTGTAATGGAGTTTAAGGTCTGAAAAAAGTTGCCAAATCTCTTTCAGTTCCACCTTAGTTGTCACACAAGGAACTTAACCAGGATTTTTGTGTACACTTAATAAGTGCGAGTAGAATTGTCACCTTAGCCTAGGGCAATAACAAGTATTCTACTGTTCTGCACCAAAGGAGGTTGAAGCAATTGAAGGGTTAAAAGTTTCAAATAATACAAACTGTGTTTATACCTTGTCAACAGTCAAACCAGCGTAGCATCTATTAGTGGTTTCTGTTACCATCTAATTGTATTCTTTTACCACCATAGAACACGCAATTCTTCACTGGAGAAGGTTTACACTGCTTAAAATCGTTAAATGATCAAATCTTTTATTATAGTATCCTGTCAAAATGGCATTAATCTGACAATACCCACGCAGGGGAGCACCTTTCGTGTTAAAAATAGCACCTTTCGTGTTTTAAATTTAATCCATTTTCAACGTCTAAATATTATATACCAATAGGCAATACGTGGACGAGGTGACTATATATTTGAATACCTTAGAATGAACTTTGTGACAGTATGCACAACTCCAAACTGAAGAAAGTTTTCGCTGGTTTAAATATTAGATATAACTTTGTTTATACCAGCTGCAAAAACAGCCCCTTTCGATCGTGTTTCTTCTTTCAACTTCGTACGACGATTGCGTGACTGCCGTCAATACTTTTATACTTTGTTACAGTTTGTCCAACTCTAAACTGAAGACAGTTTTCGTTATCGTTGGACTATTTTATATAAGATACCTGATCCCTTTGCTTACAGCCGTTTCAAAACAAACTATCGTCTTTCCTAATTCTTTTAAACTTCGGATAATAATATACCAAATGTGCGAATGGTTTGAATGTACCTTAACTTTGTGACATTAATCCAACCTTAACTGAAGGTAGTTTCCTTGGTTTAATTATAATACGATATCCCTTTGTTTATATATAGCTACTCTCTTTGTCAAAACAGCGTAATATGAGCTATAGCATGCATCTGCACTCGTGAATGGCGCCCGAGATATGTTGAATAACGTACACACAGACACGTCATTTTGTTGCAATTCCTTATCTCGACAGATGTTTGTGTATTCTTCAAGATCATCGGGTGAAAGCAATTAACCACGACAACTAATGCTGTTTGGATAGGTTTTACCATTTACACACACTGTATATGGATGACACATTCAAGTAAAATACAAAGTTAAGGCATAAAAGTTATAGAATCTCAACAAAACATTTTTTAGATATTTGCACGCGTTCTTATCTCGAAACCGACAACATGCATGCATATGCATTTAATCAAATGAATCTGTTTCATAATTTGATCCAAAACACTTGGGTGCAAAAATTACTACAAATACGTGTTTGCTCTAAATTTTCAGCAAATGGTTTTCACATTAGGAATAGCAATAGGTATTTAAATTATCATTATACACGGATAAGGTGTTTAGGGTAGAAAGAAAAACAAACACGAAAACTCTGGGTTGTTGATTTTGATAACCATCAGTCATGGGCCGGGCCAGTCACCATTAATCATTATCGCTATATTCAGCGTTCGTCGCGATCAGATTGCAGGATATTTTTGTCTCATTAACACCTACGTAAATAAGGAATTACTGCAAATTTTCTTGCTTCAAAACGTGACCGAAAAACTATAAAATACACACCTTATTTTTGCGTGGTAAAATCATTTAAATCTTAAAGCAACATGACTACACCATACACTCACAAACTTTATTCATGTGTCACGATTCTTTTATTTCGGCTTTAATTAAATCTTCTCTTATTTATCTCATTTTAATCTGATATCTCGGCTATTAAGTTTCATTCAATTTTTCGTTCCGTTTTATCATATTTATGTATCGTTTCATTTCATTTCATAAAAAAAGTATTTATTATTTCTATATAGCGCAAAATACATTTGTACATACGATCTATAGAGCTTCATGCATGCTCAGTCGATTGCCAATGCGTATCATTAACTACTTTTTACTTACTCGTTTCGTAGTTAAATATATAGTAGTTATCCATTACTAACAACACCAAATATATGATTGGTTAACATTTGCACAAACTATATAGTTAATATAACTACCGACCCTTGCTATGAAAATTGTGAGTAAAATATATACATGCACGGTCGATTTGCGACTCTTTGTGCGGCATTGCATTGCATGTATCGGAGGGCATTGAACTTCAATTGCATTGCTTAAACTTAAATCTATTTGTTTAAATGAAAAATACGGTATTGCATTCTATTGAATTGTATAATAATTTCTATTCTGTAGGCTGTACTGTATTCTGTTGTGTAATTTTACTAATTGTACTATTGTATTGTATAAAATCGAATAAATCACTGCAAAAAGGCTTGTTTACGCGAAGCAACAGAAAAGCTGCGTGCGTAAAAGATTATTATAGCATTTCTCATTGGCTAATATATCTGTGTCGTCACTTCCGCGCACGTTCATCTATTAGATGGTTTAGATGATCATCCTTGATCGATGGGTACTGCACGCATTGATCAATTGAGAATATGTGACACGGGTGTCTATTCGGTATTGGCATCCCATGCATTGTTTTCTATATAGGCTATAGCTCATTATTTTATTGCATGCCTTTCAATTATTTTATGTTGTATTGCGTTCTATTGTATTCTTTTCTATTGCGGTTTTTTTGAACGTGTTGTAGGTAGCGTCTATACGATAAGCTTCGGGTCTTTAAGATCAAACTACATTCGTCTGGAAGTTAGTAGCGATTAGTTTACTCTACTCTACTCTACTCTACTCTACTCTACTCTACTCTACTCTACTCTACTCTACTCTACTCTACTCTACTCTACTCTACTCTACTCTACTCTACTCTACTCTACTCTACTCTACTCTACTCTACTCTACTCTACTCTATCGTATTAGTATACCTGTATTGTATATTGTATTATAATATACTGCAATTACGATTTGTTCTCTACTCAATCTTAGAAACAAGGATAGTTTTCGCACGGAACGTGACTTCAAAATGTAGGCGCTTAAATTTAATCCTTTAATACCACCACGCATAGCCTGTGTATACAGACCAAAGTAAAGAGGGGTACATGACCTAACTCGTTGTGATAAGCGGAAAGAGTCAATCATCATTACTTTTTTATTTCAAGTAGGATATTTCTAAGGTCACGGGTCAGCCACTCAGCTTTCAACACTTATTTAATTTTAATATTAAAATATCTAAATAATAAAATATAATTTAAATAATAAAATATAACACTTATTTAATTTTAACTTTAATATCTGTCATGCTATAATAGGAAAATAGTTAAAATCACCTGCTATATAATTGCTGCATTAAATTTTATATATTAACATTATGTTATGTTATAAATTATTTATATAACATTTTTGAGCCAAGCCAAGGCAAACACCGTTCAATATTGTTGGATGCAATCATGGATTGTGTTTTCAACCACCAATATTTTTCATTCTTGTTAATTATCTGCTTGGTTGGCTCTTTGCATTGTGTATGTTAAGTATATTAAAAGAAAACTTTGCCCAAGTATTAAATTATACACTTGCAAGGCTTCACAAGAAATTGACATTGATTGGTATTTTTTCGTATATTCAGAACTTTTTCAGATATCTTCAGTACAATTTATCTGCTTTTCTAAATTTTCTCACAAATAGGCCCTAAATGAAATTGCGATCACAGCATTCACAGGCGACAGAGCCTTTATACCTCCTGTTTTACTGTAATTCGTGCTTTTATACCTCGTGCTTTTATTAAATACGAACACAGTAGTCCTTTTAATACCTTCAATTTCAAGCGAAACAAATCGATATCGTCCAATTTGAGAAAGAGTCCTGTCAAAACCGAGCTATTTAAAAACGAAATATTGCTGCAAGATTGGCGATTAGGCCCGCGAACAGGCTAGCCACAAAACGCGACAACATTCATGCATATGTATTTGATGAAATGAATTTGAATAATTTTACCCAAATGACTCACACAAACACCTAAACATATTATACAATAATTACTAACAATCAACCTCTGGGGCAACACAATAGTGAAAACCAACTACTGTGGGCCTTCCTTGCTTCTACAACCAAGAATTCTCTTCTCCGCAGAGGCTTTGATTGCAGGCAAGGCAAGAGAATAGAAAGAAAGTGCCCACCAATGCTTTAATATGTCAAGAAATGTGCTTTTTACGTTCTGAAAACCAGATTTATTCTTTAGAACAGAACAAAGTAACAATTATATACTGTAGATTATTCCAAAATGTAACAAAAACATTCCAAAATGTAACAAAGATAAATGTTGCACAAAATGTATCAAAAATGTAGCAAGCGTGGGAAAAATCAATTAGAACTTTTTGCATGTGAAAAGAACATTTTTCGTGTGAAAAGAACGTTTTTCGTGGGAAAAAATCAGTAGAACGTTTAGCGTGAGAAAAAAGCTATAAATTAATCAAAATATGGGTTCGACGCTATCGTTTATAATGCTACGCACCGGTAATTCTGCAAATTATCTATATATAATAGCATTAAGAACAGCAATGATTGACACGCTAAACAGAAAGTGCAATTCAAATATAAATTATATAGAAAGACTGTCAGAAAGAATGAAATTGAATACACAAGACATACAACGAAGCGTAGGCAAAAATATGTTATGTGATATTCTGTAATGTCTCGTTTGAAAGTCATTTGCTGGGCTTTTATATAAATAATAGTATCGGTTTAACAAATGTGAAATTAAATTACTGTCGATGCAATAGAAGTGTTGATCAAATATTGCATCAATTCATTACCTAGAATTGATCAATTCGTTCGTTGAAAAATTGATCAACTTCCTGTGTGTGTGAATGGACCAATGGCTATTCGTTTCAGTGACTGATTGACCAATTGGGAACAAGCATGCTAGTAAACAGGAAGTTGAGTAATTTTCTATCAAATGTATTTTTCAAATTGATGAACTGAATTCATACAATATTTTATCAACACTTCTATTGCATCGACAGTAATACATGTATTGTATTTTATATATTGATACTGCAGTTTATACCTCTCTCTTGAGTCTTGCTGTCGTCAATATTCTGTTTATTTTCACACGAAGTTTTATTATATTTATGGGAGACATAAATAACCTTCTTAATCAATTTGATTGGTTGAAGCACAGTTAAGGGTGTTGAAAATAATGGAATTTTGCACTGTAATTACTAAAAAATATTTCAAAGAATTTAAAAGACCTTACTAAAATACTCATACTTCTAAACTGTTATGTTATGATGTGATACAAGGGTATCCGATTTCTGTGTATTCCTAGAAATAATTTCGTCGACAAGCGTAAACATAGCTTGTCCAAAAACGCTCTTCACCCCGCCAGCGCGTTCCATCATCTCAAACCACGCGAAAAATCCATGCTCGACACAAAAATTGTCCATTTCCTCTATGGAATTCATTACCAAGCCTTGACCGATCCACTTAGCGGGCGGATGGAATACATTATCGACAAGCAAAACAATTGGTATATTTGGCTCTATTTTCCTAATTTCGTGTTTAAACTTTAAGGCAGTGTCCATCGAATCACTCTTCGCACCCCAAAACACAATGGCGCCGTCGGAATTTCTATAAAATATTCTATTCGTAGCGAAATATCTCTCGTGTTCGGCTAGATTCCAAATTTCAAGTCGAATTTCTTGGCCAGACTTATCGTTCAAACATTTCGTGGAGTAATCAGCCCCAATTATGGGATTATTATTAGGATTTTCACTGATTGTTCCATCGGAAGATGTGTAGTCTTGTATATAAACCCCTTTACTCCAGCTGCCTGAATAATCACCAGCGCAGGGAATTTTAAAAAGTCTCTTTCCAGCATACGAATTGTCAATGGCTACTTCCGCCCCATTTGTTTCCGTTTTGACATTCGATTTAAATGTAGTCATTTCGATTATTTCTTCAGGTTTTTCTTGTACTTCGGTATTTTTGTTCGCCTTAACGACACAGACTTCCGCCATTTTAAGACGAGACACGAACGTCGTCGTATCGGCATGCCAATTTTTACGTGCTAAACGTAGACGGCATCAAATTCGAGGAAGGGCGGAAATTGAACTGATCGTTTGCGCAGTGCGAAGCAGCTAGCCAGAAGGAAGAACTTGGGAACGAGGCTGAGCCATTGAACTATAAGTAAACTGTAACGCTAACGCAGGGGTGGAAATTGAAACCAGCTTAATTCAGTTTTTCTGAGTTTTGAGTTGAAATACTTAACGCCGAACATTGGGCTGTACATAAAATTGAAGCTATTAAAAAGTTATATTTGATATAAAAACTTCAAGACTTTAGGTAAAAGGGAAATACTTAAAACCTTGGGGGAAAAATTGCCGTATTTTACAAAATTGCGGTTGTTTTTGTATTTTTTAAGTATTTCCATTTTGCCTAAAGTCTTGAAGTCTTCAATTTCATATACAGCCCAATGTTCGGCATCAAGTATTTCAACTCAAAACTCAGAAAAACTAGCTTGGCTTCAACGAATCATAGGACTTGATCATAGGAGTTAGCGTTCCAGTTTACTTAGAGTTCACTGGGCTGAGCTAGCAGTGACAACTGGCCATGCTATGCAAATAAACGTTACATTTCAAAAGGTTTGAATAATTTAAATATTAAGAATTACATAGCATAGCCAACCAGTTGCTGTCCAGCTTCGCCACTGCGTTTACGTGTCTCTGTCTATGGACAATTAGAATACTTGTTATATAACATTATACGCATGATGAAATTATTGAATTAGGAATAAGCACCGAGCTTCTGGCAAATTATTGACGGTATTAAAACTGACAAATGTACATTTTCTTTCAATTTTAAATTGATATATTTCTCACTTTTGATGATTTCTGAATATTTACAATAGACAAACCTGATATATTGAGCCATTTGAGCGGCCACCCTGTGGCAGGGTGAGAATTACTAATGTTAACAAAAATTGGTGACTTTCGATGTGGTTTATATAGGATTTTAAGAGTAAAAATTACGGTTAATAATTATGCACATGGATTGTCGAACTTTGGTCAGTTGCTTGGAATCAGCCAAATACAGTCCAAAGAAAAATATTGACCCGTTATAGCGTCAGAGGTATTTTAATGCATGTTGAATGAACTGATTGTAAACAAGTATTAAATTCCTTCGTCACATTTAACCAGTGATGAGTGATGTAAATTACACCGAGGTGACCTTACATACATGTATATTTGATATTTGAGTAAATAGTCGATGTATATATTTGGTATTTAGTGTAACAAATGTGAAACGATTAGTTGATTACCTGTATTTAGAATATTAACGCCTCTTTCGAGTCTTCTTCTCGGCAATATTCTGTTTACTTCCGCACGAATTCGCACAGTTTTATGGGAGACATAAGTAAATTTTTCAAATCTACATTTATAACACAAATATCTACAGTCAACTAGAGTCAATACAAGTCGCCTTGAATCCCTTGATGGAAAATAACAAAACTCATAAACACGCGCCATTTTGTTTGAATTTGTTTTGTTGTTCGAATGACCGCTGTACACAATCGCCGGCTCGCATTTTCGAGTAATTTGATTGGTTGAAAATAACGGCAGCTGAAAGTTGGTTGGCAAGATAGCTATAAACAGAAATATTTTAACAAATTTAAAAGATCTTACTAAAAAACTCGTACTTCTAAATATATAAGGTTGTTCTTTTACACTTTTTGCAAAATCATTAAAGTTCATAAATTGATTTTAACTTCCGCACATCGCATGTACCATTCCTCCTTCCAAATAGTAGTGAGAATATGATCTTAATATATGACCAAATAATGATAAATATAGGTATCTCATTTCTGATGTTTATTTCTAGAAATAATTTCGTTGATGAGCACGGACATAGCTTGTCCCAAAACGCTCTTCTCCCCGCCAGCGCGTTCCAGTATCTCAAACCACGCGAAAAATCCATGCTCGACACAAAAATTGTCCATTTCCTCCGTGGAATTCATTACCATGTCTTGGCCAATCCACTTAGCTGGCGGCTGGAATACATTATCGACAAGCAAAACAATTGGTATATTTGGCTCTATTTTCCTAATTTCGTGTTTAAACTTTAAGGCAGTGTCCATCGAATCACTCTTCGCACCCCAAAACACAATGGCGCCGTCGGAATTTCTATAAAATACTCTATTCGTAGTGAAATATCTCTCGTGTTCGGCTAGATTCCAAATTTCAAGTCGAATTTCTTTGCCTGACTTATCATACAAACATTTCGTGGAGAAGCATGCCCCAATTACGGGTAAATTATTAGGATTTTCACTGATTGTTCCATCGGAAGATGTGTAGTCTTCTATATAAACCCCTTTACTCCAAGTCCCCAACGCGAGCCCAAATAATCGCCAGCGCAGGGAATTTTAAACGATTTCTTTCCAGCATACGAATTGTCAATGGCTACTTCCGCCTCGCTTGATCTGGTGCTTACTGTTTTGACATTCGATGTAAAAGTATTCATTTTGATTGTTTGTTCAGGTTTTTCTTGGATTTCGGTAATTTTGTTCGCCGTAACCACACAAGCTTCGGCCATTTTGAGACCGTACAGTCTGTCGTTGTATTATATGCGAGTTTTTATATGCTTAACACTCACGAGTTGACAGACAACGACCGGAAATTACAAGCATCGTTTACGTAATCTCTTTTTCTTAGGCAATTTTAATCACAGTTTTAATTAACCCCAGAGAATTAAATTATACGCATGATGAAATTATTGAATTTCAAATCAAGGAATAGAAAAATTAAAGCACGCAGTACAGGGTGTCCCAAAAAAAGGCTACCTTTTCAAATTCAAATGAGCGTGTTAATTCAAACAACCTATTGTGTTCAATCTCAAAGGGGTTTTAGTGCATGCACACACGGGTGATTGTATTTGTTTAAGTCCTGTTTAGAAAGTTATCAGACTGATTGACCAATTGGGAACAAGCATGCCAGTAAACAGGAAGTTGAGCAATTTTCTATCAAATGTATTTTTCAAATTGATGAACTGTGAATTCATGCAATATTTTATCAACACTTCTATTGCATCGACAGTAATACCTGTATTGTATTTTATATATTGATACTGCAGTTTATACCTCTCTTCTTGAGTCTTGCTGTCGTCAATATTCTGTTTACTTTCACACCAAGTTTTATTATGTTTATGGGAGACATAATCACATAAATAACCTTCTTAATCAATTTGATTGGTTGAAGCACAGTTAAGGGTGTTGAAAATAATAGAATTTTGCACTGTAATTACTAAAAAATATTTCAAAGGATTTAAAAGACCTTACTAAAATACTCATACTTCTAAACTGTTATGTTATGATGTGATACAAGGGTATCCGATTTCTGTGTATTCCTAGAAATAATTTCGTCGACAAGCGTAGACATAGCTTGTCCAAAAATGCTCTTCTCCCCGCCAGCACGTTCCAGCATCTCAAACCACGCGAAAAATCCATGTTCGAGACAAAAATTGTCCATTTCCTCTGTGGAATTCATTACCAAGCCTTGACCGATCCACTTAGCTGGCGGCTGGAATACATTATCGACAAGCAAAACAATTGGTATATCTGGCGCTGTTTTCCTAATTTCGTGTTTATATTTTAAGGCAATGTCCATCGAATCACTCTTCGCACCCCAAAACACAATGGCGCCATCGGAATTTCTCCAAAATATTTTATACATAGAAAAATACCTCGCGTGCTCGGGTAAATTCCAAATTACAAGTCGGATTTCTTGGCCAGACTTATCGTTCAAACATTTCGTGGAGTAATCAGCCCCAATTATGGGATTATTATTAGGATTTTTACTGATTGTTCCATCGGAAGATGTGTAGTCTTCTATATAAACCCCTTTACTCCAGCTACCTGAATAATCGCCAGCGCAGGGAATCCTAAAATACGAATTGTCAATGGCTACTTCCGCCCCATTTGTTTCCGTTTTGACATTGGATTTAAATGTAATCATTTCGATTATTTCTTCAGGTTTTTCTTGTACTTTGGTATTTTTGTTCGCCTTAACGACACAGGCTTCCGCCATTTAAGACGAGACACGAACGTCGTCGTATCGGCATGCCAGTTCTTACATGCTCAACGTAGACGACATCAAATTCGAGGAAGGGCGGAAATTGAACTGATCGTTTGCGCAGTGCGAAGCAGCTAGCCACAAGGAAGAGCTTGGGAACGAGGCTGAGCTAGCAGTGACAACTGGCAATGCTATGCAAATAAACGTTACATTTCAAAAGGTTTGAATAATTTAAATATTAAGAATTACATAGCATGGCCAACCAGTTGCTGTCCAGCTTCGCCACTGCGATTACGTGTCTCTTTCTATAGACCATTTGAATTATTGTTGTTATATAACATTATACGCATGATGAAATTATTGAATTAGGAATGAGCACCGAGCTTCTGGCAAATTATTGACGGTATTAAAACTGACAAATGTACATTTTCTTTCAATTTTAAATTGATATATTTCTCACGTTATATGACTCAGAAATACTGATGATTTCTGAATATTTACAACAGACAAACCTGATATATTGAGCCATTTGAGCGGCCACCCTGTGGCAGGTGGGTATTACTAATGTTAACAAAAATTGGTGACTTTCGACGTGGTTTATATAGGATTTTAAGAGTAAAAATTAGGGTTAATAATTATGCACATGGATTGTCGAACTTTGGTCAGTTGCTTGGAATCAGCCAAATATAGTCCAAAGAAAACTATTGACTCGTTATAGCGTCAGAGGTATTTTAATGCATGTTGGATGAACTGATTGTAAACAAGTATTAAATTCCTTCGTCACATTTAACCAGTGATGAGTGATGTAAATTACACCGAGGTGACCTTACATACATGTATATTTGATATTTGAGTAAATAGTCGATGTATATATTTGGTATTTAGTGTAACAAATGTGAAACGATTAGTTGATTACCTGTATTTAGAATATTAACGCCTCTTTCGAGTCTTCTTCTCGGCAATATTCTGTTTACTTCCGCACGAATTCGCACAGTTTTATGGGAGACATAAGTAAATTTTTCAAATCTACATTTATAACACAAATATCTACAGGCAACTAGAGTCAATACAAGTCGCCTTGAATCCCTTGATGGAAAATAACAAAACTCATAAACACGCGCCATTTTGTTTGAATTTGTTTTGTTTTGCGAATGACCGCTGTACATAATCGCCGGCTCGCATTTTCGACTAATTTGATTGGTTGAAAATAATGGCAGCTGAAAGTTGGTGGCAATAGAAATATTTTAACAAATTTAAAAGATCTTACTAAAAAACTCATACTTCTAAATATAAGGTTGTTCTTTTACACTTTTTGCAAAATCATTAAAGTTCATAAATTGATTTTAACTTCCGGACATCGCATATACCATTCCTCCTTCCAAATAGCAGTGAGAATATGATCTTAATACATGACCAAATAATTATGAATATAGGTATCTCATTTCTGATGTTTATTTCTAGAAATAATTTCGTTGATGAGCACGGACATAGCTTGTCCCAAAACGCTCTTGTCCCCGCCAGCGCGTTCCAGTATCTCAAACCACGCGAAAAATCCATGCTCGACACAAAAATTGTCCATTTCCTCCGTGGAATTCATTACCATGTCTTGGCCAATCCACTTAGCTGGCGGCTGGAATACATTATCGACAAGCAAAACAATTGGTATATTTGGCTCTATTTTCCTAATTTCGTCTTTAAACTTTAAGGCAATGTCCATCGAATCACTCTTCGCACCCCAAAACACAATGGCGCCGTCGGAATTTCTATAAAATACTCTATTCGTAGCGAAATATCTCTCGTGTTCGGCTAGATTCCAAATTTCAAGTCGAATTTCTTTGCCTGACCTATCATACAAACATTTCGTGGAGAAGCATGCCCCAATTACGGGTAAATTATTAGGATTTTCACTGATTGTTCCATCGGAGGATGTGTAGTCTTCTATATAAACCCCTTTACTCCAACGCGAGCCCAAATAATCACCAGCGCAGGGAATTTTAAACGATTTCTTTCCAGCATACGAATTGTCAATGGCTACTTCCGCCTCGTTTGATCTAGTGCTTACTGTTTTGACATTTGATGTAAAAGTATTCATTTTGATTATTTGTTCAGGTTTTTCTTGGATTTCGGTATTTTTGTTCGCCGTAACCACACAAGCTTCGGCCATTTTGAGACCGTACAGTCTGTCGTTGTATTATATGCGAGTTTTTATATGCTTAACACTCACGAGTTGACAGACAACGACCGGAAATTAAGACATCATTTACGTAATCTCTTTATCATAGACAATTTTAATAACAGTTTTAATTAACCCTATATTTATATAACATTATACGCATGATGAAATTATTGAATTTCAAATCAAGGAATAGAATAAATTAAAGCACGCACTATTTGGCAAATTATCGATGGTAAAACCTTAGAAATAATAAATCTTTATTATTACAAAATACAAATGTACGTTTATTTTCAATGTTAATTGATACATTTCTGATTAACTATTAAATTCTGGCGAAATTAGGGTAACCAGATATATAAATCACCGTCGATAATTTGTCTTATTTAAGTTAAAAAGATTAATTGTTGGTTTAAATAGTTCCACGTTCGCGTTTTGCCAGACGCCGATATTCCTAAATTAGAAATTCCCTGGTTTCATCATCGAATGATGAGGTTAAAAATTAAACGTCTCTCAACTTCCGGCCTTCCTCGAATTTCAATTCGTGAAAATATAGCACACAAAAACGCGCATAACAAAACGCAATTTGCATTGTCTCA
This sequence comes from Trachythela sp. YZ-2020, assembly GCA_016169945.1. Lineage (NCBI taxonomy): Eukaryota > Metazoa > Cnidaria > Anthozoa > Malacalcyonacea > Clavulariidae > Trachythela > Trachythela sp. YZ-2020. The sequence goes on from JADLSH010000157.1 coordinate 3,221,405, forward strand.
AAATGGCCGACGAAGCTTGTGTGTTTACGGCGAATAAAACTAGCAAATTACAACAAAAGCGTGAAGAAATAATTGAAATGAACACCTTTAAATCGAATGTCAAAACAGAAAGTACTCGATCGAAGAAGCCGGAAGTAGCCATTGACAATTCGTATGCTGGCAAGAAGTTGCTCAAAATACCCTGTGTTGGTGATTACTCTGGAAGTTGGAGTAAAGGTGTGTATATAGAAGACTACAGCTCCTCCGACGAAACAATAAGCAAAAATCCTCACAATAAACCCGTAATTGGGGCTGATTTTTCCATTAAAATTTTGTACGATAAGTTGGGCGACGAAATTCGACTTCAAATATGGAATATAGGCGAGCAAGAGAGATATTCCCATTTTGGGAAAGTTTACTATAGATTTTCAAACGCCGCCATTGTTTTTTGGGGTGCGATGTGTCACTCCATGGACAGTGCTGTAAAATGGAAACAACATATTTCGCAAGTAGAGCCAGATATACCAATTATTTTGATTGTCGATAATGTATTCAAAACGCCAGCGAAGTGGATTGGTCAAGGCCTGGTAATGAATTCCACGGAGGAAATGGACTGTTTTTGTCTCGAACATGGATTTTTCGCGTGGTTCGAGATGCTGGAACGTGTTGGCGGGGAGAAGAGCGTTTTTGGACAAGCTATATCCACGATCGTCAACGAAATAATATCCGGGAACACGACATCAGCACAAAGCTGCGTATAATATATTCGTCATAAATTAGAATAGTGGAATATGAGTTCAAGACATGTTTCGCTACTCTGGTTTAAGTATAAATGAATCTTATCTCAGAACAAACTATATTGACGAGTAGCGACCCGACGTTTCGACATTCCAATCTGGTGTCCTCATCAGGAGTGATCTAAATTTGCAATATGGCTCATTATACACCCATGGGATGACGTCATTGCCTAACAAGTGAAGATACTCTTCTGGAAGATCAACTATAAATTCAAAGCATAATTCATATAGTTGTATGCGAAGCTTAAAGTCAACGACTTTGACGATCTAATACCGTTCAATCACGGGCTTTAGGACCAATTCAATTTAACTACGTGTAGTTCTCAATAAAGCTGTTGTTTGGTCTTATTTTTATGCTCATTTGGCATCCGTATATGTAAAAATATTTTGGAAATCCAATAATCTTTGTATTCAAACAATATAGTTTTACACAACTCGTTTATTTATGCAACACGTAGTCAAATTGAATTGGTCCTAAAGCCCGTGGTTCAATCGATGTTTTGGCACACATCAGCCTGCCATAACGTCCTCGAGTATTTACAGTAAGAACCACCTTTTTAACTTCAGGATGAAGACACCAGACCTGGAGTGTATAGAAACGTTGGGTCGTGAATGTAATTTCTTCAGGGATTACATTCAATTCAAACTGGAGTAATGAACTTTACCTATTCTTCCAAGAGACCTGTGCGAACGACGTGATAAAATGATATAAAGCACTATACAATTTCTAGCAATTTACGAAAATAATTAGTGTGAAAAGTTCTAAAATATCTCTGAGAATGAATCCTCGATCTATTAACATTATATATACTTTCACTTTATAATATTTTCTCACTACAATTCTTATAGTATAACTTTCTGGTTTCAAAAAATCAACGGTGTATTTATTTATCTCTATGTTAGACAATGTTTAAGTCGGTCCACCGTATATAGTCTAAAATAAAATAACTTATATATTGTGTACTAAAAGGCCACAAAACAATGCAAAACCATCTTACACGAGCATTTATTATTTTCTCTTTAAATGTTGTGTTTTTCATCTTTCCCACCGGCCTTTTTCATGTCTGTTCTTTTGAATGTAAAATTTAACAAGTATTGGATTCGGCTTACGCATGATATCAAGAATGATTTAGACCTCGGTCAATGTTATCCAGCCTCAGCTTCGCTTCGGTAGATAACATTGACCTCGGTCTGAATAATTCTTGATATCTGCGGAAGCTGAGTTCAATAATTGTTCAAATATTGATCAAATGGGACTGCAATGCAACAATCTTGGACATAACCCCATGAGACCATTACTTGCAATATTTCAAAGTTAATGTACACTGACAAAACAATTTTCGTGACCCCCTCTCCCACAGTTTAGTGTTGTGAACAACCCCGAAACAACTTTTGACAATTTACCATGACCCAAGCTCAACATCGAGTTGGGGGAGTGTGGGCTTAAGAAGCGCAATATGATTTTACAGAGAAATTATCATAAAGGGTATGAGAATTTTGCATAGAGGGAAAGGTAGTCTCAACTACCAGTTATGTCCAAGATTGAAGGCCGACCGCGTTTAAAAGTCCCGCCAACCAAGGAGTTTTGTTTCTTCATTTTTGCCTGTGTAAATGCATTCAGGGGGTAGGAAGGAGGGGGAAATAGACGAATGCATATAATTATGTCTGCTCAAACTTCCTTCCCAATTTTGTCTACTTCGTACAGGCTATCCTCGACGTCCTCATCTGCCCCTATTTCACCCTCAATGTCTTGTACATCCTCCACAGTCAATGGTAAGGATTCGTGGAGGTATCGCAGGTCGCCGCCTTCGGCAAAATCTGCTACAGTTTGACCGTGTCCCTTGAGAACCCATCTTGTAGTCAGAAGTCCCTCGACACCCACAGGACCACGCGCGTGAATTCGTCCCGTGCTAATTCCAACTTCGGCACCTTAAAGACGTCGAGAGACGATTATATTATTATTATTTAATCTTATTTTGAAGGGTAACCCTTTTAGCATCTGATTTCTAAGACAACGTTTACAATGCACAATAGAGATACTTTCACGAGTGAGTTTTTCAAAGCATAACAAAATTACTTGAGTCCAAGGAGTGCAATGTAGTCTTTGACGACAAATCATGGCATTACCTATTAATAATATACACAAATATTCTCCCAATCGATTAAATCCATCTTCGTATTCGCCTACACTGTAGTCGCTACAAGTTTTTCTCGTCTTTAACTCAGTGTTTTCATTTGATATTTTAAACTGGAATTGTGGATTAGGCAGTTAAAGAAAGGAGAAATTCAAATTGCCAATATTCGCCGCCATATTGAATTTCTTGTTCCGTTTTCGAGGTTCTCAATTTGTTAATTACACACGAAATTTGCACTGCAATTTCGAAAGTAAATGCGCTGAACTTCACGACTGTACTTCAAGCAAAAAATCGTCAACAAAAAGGCAGATAAATATCACTCACCTAAACCAAAGCGGTATCCGTCTGCAAATCGGGTGCTGCAGTTGTGGAAAACGCACGCGCTGTCCACAGCCTTAAGGAAGGTCTGCGCTGCTTCGTCTGAAAAATCAAATAGTGGCTTTGTATAAGTTCATAATGATTGCGGGTAGATGGGTTTCAATACTACAGCAGACGGAAGTCAGACAAACTAAACTACAAACTATGCTGTATGTAGATGGTGCTTAATGATATCAACCAACAGGCGGTTATAAACTCATGGGAGAATCATCTAAATCTGTTATATGTTCTTATATTACCTACAACATCAACTTGAGATTTTCCGCCTGATAATACAAATGCAAATGTTATGTCTTGTGGAGCGATAACATGCCTCGAAATCCTACCAATGTGCCAGCCTATTGCTAGAGCCTTCTAATTTCTGTTTTATGTTCTTTCCGTTTTGAAATCCCTGTGTCGAAATCGAGGAAAACTGTATACGCCTCGTGTCGTCGATTAATCTCCAAATCAAGCGCCACCTGCCAAGTCTAATCTATATTCATGTGCTTTTCTATCGCAACAAAATCTCTATGTAAGTCATTTAATATTCGCCCGTGCGCCCTTGACATCCATGCACGAATGAGGTGGGCATATTTTGGTATCTATATTTCTCATTTGGACATTATTATTGCGTTGGTCTCTGCTTACCGTCTTCTGTTACAATGGAATCAGTATGCGAACTGCCGTATTTATTGATATGATTTACAGCATCATCGACATTATCAACAACCTCCATTGTACACTCTAATGCGCCGTATTCTTTTCGTAAGGATGTCGCCGGCATTGGCCCAAATGGCAACGCTTTGGCTAGACGTGACCCTGGGTGAACTACAACCTGAAATGAAAAGCTTTTCCGATTAGAAAGTGCGGTGCCAGTGTGGGCAGAGTGTAACGAAGATTCACTTCGGCGGTTGAGATAAGAACTTCGACGTTTCGTGCGAAGGCCCTTCGTCTGGAAGTTAGCTAGGCCTTCGCTCGAAACGTCGAAGTTCTTATTGTATTTTTCAGGTAGTTTTACACAACAGTCAACCGCCGAAGTCAATTTCCGATTAGAAGCATCAATAAAACTGTTACACAATAGTGAATAGTCTAGTGTCTTCATTAGGGATCTAAAGCTAGTCTGCTATCGTGCTACGTCCTAGTTAATGACTCCTTATATAATGGAGATAGGACATCGTGACCAATGGCGAACACACTCCTTAAGCCCTGGTCAAACGAGAGTTGATGAGAGTTAGCAAGAGAGTTTGCATGAGAGTTTTATCAACTCTCATGGTCTGGTCAAACGAGAACAAGAGTTGCATGAGAGTTGACTGGATATTACCACGCGTACCGGTCAAACGAGGGAAAACTCTCATCAACTCTTATCAAAATTTGAACCACCTCAAAGTATAGATGAGAGTGCATGAGAGTTGATGAGAGTTGGCGGTCGAAAGCGAGCGAGAGTTGCAACTCTCGTTGACTCTCATCAACTCTCATCCTCGTCGATAGTTGCCGTCATTCATCCCTATATAGAGCATGATGGTTCGTATTCATGTTTTGAAGCGCATCTGGTCAGTGCAGGGTATACTCTATTTTCGATCTACAATAGCAGGCTTAACTCAGGGGTTAGACAGGGGGAGGGGGGCAGCGCGCTATGCTGCCAAACGTCCTTCCCCTTATATATACACCAAAATGAAGACGCCGTTTACCTTTTTGTCTCTCAAATTGTTCAAGATGTCTTGGAATGTTTGAGTACCAACGAGATCTTTGTGAATGAGTAAAGTTTCCATGGCATTGCAGGCTGCGGGATAGTCGCATTTAGAGTCAATTACTGAAAACAAAGAAAATTATAAACAGTGTTAATGTCTGTACATTGAAATCCTATCTTGTCTTCATTTATCGTCGAATTTGAGATATCATGCATGTGCTGTAAGATGCGTCCAAATCAGAAAACATTATGCGCAATAAGTTGAACAAAAGCACAGGTTATAATATGCAACAAAATTTCACCCCAATAGACTTGGTTCATTCTTGAGATATTCCACTTTTTGCGATGTGCAAATATTAGACAAATATGCAGTGATTGGATATATAATTATAAAGTATATATCTACTCACTTGGATTATCCACCAAACCCAGCATTCTAGTTCAACCAAGTGAAGTGCAAAAAAATCTTTGAAGTTTACCTTATCACAACCCGCACACCCGATAACCTATATATACAGAACTTACGGTTACAGCTCAGCAACTGGCCTCTGTAGCTCAGTTGGTTAGAGCGCTGCACCGGAATCGCAGGGCCGTGGGTTCAATTCCTGCCAGAGGACCTAGTGTTGCATTTTTCGCAACCGTTCCTGGTTAGGTCTTAAAAATTGTGTATATATCTACTCACTTGGATTATCCACCAAACCCAGTATTCTAATTATAAAGTCAGTGCAATTTTTTACTCATGCTGCAGTGTGATGTTAGAAGTATGATATGTGCATATATCACACTAAGAGTTGATGAAACTCTCATGCAAACTCTCGCTTGCCAACTCTCATCAACTCTCAACCTCGTTTGACCTGGGGTTAAGTGAAATAAATATGCATGAACGCTTACCAATACGACTGGCCATCGCCGGGTCTGCATCCTTATCAACAAACACGTGACATATTCCCTCTGCGTGACCAAGCACAGGGATCCCCTTGCTCTTCTCTTGAATTTGTTGCACAAGTTCATTGGAGCCACGAGGAATAACGAGATCGATAATTCCTTCAAGTTTGAGAAGATCACTCACGGCTTCCCGCGTGCTTACCTAAACGCCGTAATATTCATATTCATATTCACAATTACCTAAAACAGGCGCATCAATCTTTGGGTACAAAGGGGCAAGATTTTAAGGCAAGGTTTAGACGGCGTACGTTTCTACGTTTCGTGAGCCGCATTCCTTAAGACTTAACGATAAATCTCGATATGATGGTAGTTCCAGCGACCTTTTTAGTAAGCTGGGCTGGGATAATCTTTCAACACGCCGGAAAAAGCATAAAGCTACATTGATGTTTAAGACGATTAACGAATTAACTCCGCATTATCTTCATGAATTGTTTGAATCCCGCAGCACAGGATACAATTTGAGAAACTCTGAAAACACTTTATTTGTGTCAAAACCGCGAACGAACTACGGTAAACGAAGTTTTAGTTATAACGGAGCGGTGCTGTGGAATGAGTTACCTCAAAATGTACGAGCAATGTGCTCTCTTAGTCAATTCAAAAGAGAAATTGACAACCTATTTTCCATATGATACGGACTCCCGCACGGCAATCTTGTAAATCAGTAACATGTTGTAGTTTTTAATATTTGTAAAGGTCTAGCTAAGTGTAAACTTTCTCTGTATCAGTAAATTGTTATTGTAAAATGTTATTTTTATACCATATACTGTAGATTTTACCGTGTTTAAATAAAGTTTTTTGATTGATAAATCTATAGCCCTTAGAAACCAAGTGTAATCTTGTCTTACCAGTTGCACTACTGTTCTCGGAGCGTGCCTAGCCACAGATTCTTGGACGATTTTCAACAAACAACGGTTGCTGTGATACGCTTCTTTCCCGCCTTTCAACACCAAACCATTGCCGGTACTCAGTCCTAATGCAGCCACCTAATATAAGAAAAGAGAAGTCTTCATGTGTCCATATTCTTATTTCTTAGACTCTCATTACCAGGCCGGGAAAAAAATTATTTCTTTCTGGGACCAATGTGATCAAACAAAAACATTTCTGTCAATATTCGGGCAGTTTGCCAACTAGCAAAGAACGAAAAGCTTAGCCAAACGTGTCCACCCTTTCCCTCCAACCTCTGTTGATCTCACAACTGCACTGAAAATCAGCAAATATCTAGATCTGTGTATCTAAAATATATCTTATGGTCATCTGCTTCTAGAGTCTACACTCTAATATCAAATACTAGATTGTTGACTGTTGTACAGGTTGGCATTCTAGGAATTTTCTGGGAACTCAAAAATTTTCTGGGACCACTGGTCCCATGGTCCGATACTTCTTCCACCCCTGCTCATTACTTAGACGTTTTGGTAATGATACCTGTATGTGCATTTTCATCAAGTCCGCGCAGTCACGCGAGAATATCACGTCATGCTAAATATTCTGCTATTTTGGGTGGCATCGTCGATTTCATTGAATTGCCGTTTTCGCTTATATCTTGCGAAATACTGAGAGTTGTAAGGCGCGCTATATCTCGCTAGAATCCTTGGACAACGAGGAGTATTTTGGTGTATACTTTGTTGTTTTAGCAAGTCTAGAACTCGAGCTTTTAAGGAAAGTTGGCGTAAGTTTTAATGTCTGCCATGTTGGATTTCATCCTAATTAGCTTGAATTTGTCCAATAGAAATGGTGGAATTTGTCACCCAAAGTGACAGAGCTATTGTATAAAAGCTATTATATAACTTCATTGGTTAAATATGAAGATTTATTCCCCTCGGCATGTCGTTCGATAGGATTAATAGTAGAAGGTGTTTGTAGATGGAATACTCGAACGAAAATTTAGACCTAGCCAGGGGCAGTTGCGAAAAATGCAACCTGGCAGGAATTGAACCTGCGACCTGATATTTACCCATACCTAATACTGGCATCACTCCCATCATATATACCGAACTTGCGGTTAATGCTCAGCAACTGGACTCTGTAGCTCAGTTGGTTAGAGCGCTGCCAGAGAGCCTAAGTTGCATTTTTCGCAACTGCTCCTGGCTAGGTCTAAAAATGTATATAAATTTTCGTTCGAGTATTCCATCTACAAACACCTTCATTGGTTAAGCTTATAGTTCAAATTACCTGCGGCAACGCATCAGGACGCGACTCGAATATCACCATCAACACACCAATAGGTGTTGTCTCTTGAACAAGCTCCATGTCTTCAGCTATCTTAGTTCTACGCAACACTCGTCCAATGTTTTCATGGGATGTCTCGGCAATCTGCCGTATTCCCGCAGCCAGACTGTTGAGTTTGCTCGGCGTTAGCGAGAGTCTCGATAACATGGCTGGAGCGAGGTTTTGCGACAAAGTTGCGGCTTCGAGATCGCGGGCGTTCGCATCGAGGATTTCTGTTGTTCGTTCTTCAAGGAGATTGGCAAGGCGATACAGTATGTCAGCACGCTGAAAGAAATATATACCAACAAGAAGTTAAAAAATATATAATATGTGAATCTACAATTTCATTACAAAACCACGAGAAATTACAGGACAATTCCCTTGTAGCAAGCTTGCCAACTAGTTGTAACAATGTTGTTATTTTATCAAGTTGCTACAAGGTTGTCACTCACAACTTGTTAACAAGTTGTTGAATTGTAGGACGATAACAAGTTGTTGGAACAACTTGTAGCAAGTCTGTTGAATCAACAACCTTGTAGAAAGTCGTTAACAAGCCGTTGACAACTTGTCAACAAGCTGGGAACAAGCAGTACGAACACATCCTGATAACAAGTTGTTGAAACAGCATTGGTACAAGTCTGCTGCAGGTTTGTTACAACTTGTGCGTTTTTACGTGTAACGAATTTTTACGTTTAAGTAAACGAATGCAAAGCCCGCTCGAATACAAGTTCGGCCGAGGGTCGTGAATGCAATTCGACCAGGCTTTGCATTCATTTAATTGAACCAGAGTATAGCAAGCGAAAACATAAATGATATAAAACATCGTTGTCGTGAACGAGCAAACTTTAAATTGTGTGAAATACCCATGAAAATTATGATATGGAAAAGAGAAGATACTGTGGTAATGTAAACGTAGAAAGTAAATGGTCAACTTACTGAACACGTCTAATCAAAGTGTGCATGAAAAAAAACACTGAAAATGAATCTATTTGTAATAGGTTAAAAAGATTGTTAAAAAGACAAACCTTCTCTGGGTCCAGTGCTTGCAAATCTCGACTAGCTTTTCGAGCTGTAATGAAACATTACCTCATTAAATCACATCACAATTTTCAGTCACATTTCTAACTCAAAACATTCACTGCAAGACGTGTTGTGGAATGGATAAAGTTTGAACGATATCTTGGATCACGATTGTGAGGACAATCGATTATTAGGAGCACTTTAGATATGGTCAATTGGCCTCGGTAGTCAGCAATACATCGCAATGTTTCAATGTTTCTATTCTGTGGAAGGGAAACGTGTACGATTAATGGTACTATAGGCTATATTTCATTACCTTCCTCAGCCTGGTCTTCTACGGAAGGTCCGGACTGGTCAGCAAGCGAGAAGAAAGTTCCTATTTTACCACCAGACATAATTTTAGAAAGAGCATGGTACTCGGAACCAACACCATTTGCGATGACTACGGATGTCCCACGTTCTAAAGCCCATATCGAGGATTTCACCTGCAAGGGAATTGTACACATTTTGGAAACACAGATATCCCAGTTGAGTTCTGGGGGATTTTTCTATTAAGGTGCTCACTGTATATATGCAACGAGATTCCACACCACTCGCGCAGTCGTCAGAGCAAGCGCTTTAAACCTCTGAGATCGTGGGTTCGATTCTCGCTGGGGACTCGTGACACTTATGTGAAAAGAGTCAGTCAACGCTCTACCGAAAGTCGTGGGTTTTCTCCGGGTACTCCGGGTTCCTCCCACAGGGAATGTTGACAGGGTGAGTTTAGATAAGCCCCAAACTAACCCTTCCATCGTAGCTGTGCTCCCTGATCACACATGAGTCATACGGTGGCAGCCAGAGGCGCCTTTAATAAGCCTTCAACTCGATCAAGTCGAGCTGCGTCCTTCGTAATTCAGCTGAGCTCTCAGCTGCAAGTAAGGATGATTAGCACACCAGTAAGTTGGTATAAGTTGGGCAAAAATATCATATTTGGTCATTTAGAATGTTCTTGACAATACAATCATAAAAAGTGGCGTGAAATTTTGTTGCATTTTGAAGATAAGTACAGACATAGAACTCCAAAAAGCGGACAAGCTTTAACACAAACCTTTGATTCCATTCCCCCCAGCCCCACTCTAGACTTCCCGCCAAAAGTGATGTTTTCCAAATTTGACGGATGAAACGTTGAGATCAGTTGAGAATCGCTGCGACCAGGTGGCGAAGAATAGATACCATCGACATCAGATAGCAGCACCAAGATATCAGTTCCCATTTCAACAGCAAGCAATGCTGCCAGACTGTCATTATCCTTCAAACTGATAACCTACAAACGTAGATGGGAAATAGTTTAATTTAGAAAATCTTCGTTGATGGTATAATTAGTCAAAAAAGTACTTGAAAGTATACGTGTAAGATTTGTTTATAAAACTAATACAGTTTGTCAGTTTGCCCGAATGGCTTTTCTCTCTTCTCTTAAAACACATCTCACGTGGAATTAAAACTGGTACAAATGCGTGGCTCAATAAAACATACTTTAACATAGTCTTAGCTATATATAAGCAAATGTATATGTACAATATTTACGCGCTTCGACTTCGAATTATATACAAGTTTCCATATAATTATACTGAACTTATTAAGTACCATTAGACCTACTGTTGTATTATCGCAAATCATTCTTTCTTGAACGTTTATTAATTGACATAACTCGAATACGTCTAATACATACAGTGTTGAAAACTGTAATAATAATGATCTAATGAAGTGAAAATAATACACCAACACAGACTACATGTAAATATAAATATTCAAGTATCTTTGCGCTATTTTATTTAAATTTAGTGGCGATCGACGTATTGAACATTTAAAGTGTGGTAAGCGTTTATTGTGTAGAGCAACTGGAGCGTGTATTTTAACCAAAATATACTTACCGAATTAGACTTTCTCCTCAACTATGAAATAGAATAAAATAAAAAGGATATGTGTAAATATGACCTTACGCTATTTTAAACAACCGCTATTGTGGTGTTTCTTTTGAAACGTAATTATGTTAAAGCGTAAAAATGTTTAAACTAAGCATATTACATTAAGGTCCAAATGAATCAATTGTAATTATTTCTGTAAATCAGATGACTAATTAATGAGATGTTTAATTGTTTTATTCTATTTTCATCATTATCATTAAAATTTCTATCATGATAATAATCAATATTACATGTAATGGTATAGCATTATTATCGCTTTGATTAGATCATTATTTTCATAATTCTCATAATTTGTATAGTCCATAACTTAACTAAAGGCATTTCATAGTTTCTCACAAGCCAACAAAAAAACATGGGAAATCTAGTGAAAACTTTAAAGAAACAAATGCATGCGTTTTTTCACAAAAAAAAATAAGCATTACTAATAATTGGTTTCTGACTGCTACCTGATACCTAAAATTATTTCAACAACCTATAACATGGTTGTTCGAATGCTACTAAAATTTATGGCAAACTCCATGTATGGGTAAATCTATAATCAATTCCATAAAATATTTGACATTCTCTTTTGCTATATTCTTTATTGATTTATCCGGCAACGTCTTCATTGTCGGATTTGACATATTACTTGAACAAGCGGTCTCTGATGAAAGAAAACCGCAAACTTGCCAATAGTATATACTCACCCCTTTTAGATCGTGATCTTTGCCGGGCGGCGGAGCAACTGCATCGTTTGTATTGATGATAGGAATACAATTCATTTTGATCAACGCGTCCATTGTGGATCTCAAATTGCTTCGCAGCTCAGGGTCTTTGAAATCCGGCGTAGTTACCAGAACCTGGTAGGCAAATGTTTTATAATAAATAGATTATAGAAATCAAGATATTTTAAAGTTCATTTTAAGCGCTACCAAAGACAAAAAATACATTAAAGTACGGTAAGAGTACGGTTTAATGGACTCGTTCAAAGTAGAGTGAAAATATTCTTCAGTTCCCTTTCATTTTCACAGCCATTTTCTATATTTTGGTTACGTGGATATGTCTCGTTTAAGCCCTTCAAGAGTTTCATCAACTCTCATGTCCCGGTCAAACGAGAACAAGAGTTGCATGAGAGTTGACTGGATATTACCACGCGTACCGGTCAAACGAGGGAAAACTCTCATCAACTCTCATCAAAATTTGAACCAGCTCAAAGTTGATGAGAGTGCATGAGAGTCGATGAGAGTTGGCGGTCAAACGCGAGCGAGAGTTGCAACTCTCGTAGACTCTCATCCTCATTTAACCGGGGCTTCAAAAATGGCTAAATGGACATCGAAGATCTTGGTTAATCCACGAAAAAGGGAAGACGTATGTACTGCACAATATGTCAGTCCTTTTCAAATTGGTTAACAATACTTCCGCAAGATGTTTTATTTAAATCAGTACAATATCCAATTTAACAAGACGTTAAGTGTTCCAAATACACATTATTTCTATTCTTTTCTCTGTGACTGTGTTGTTTAGTTTCGACTATTTGTCATTTTTTGCGACACGTTGTTCGTCATTTTTTGTGTACGCCATGCAATATTTACCTGAGCACAAGTCAATCCATATTGACTGAACATTGCTTCGTATAACGACAGCAAACCACCCTGACCAACGGCAGCACAAGCTCTCGGTTCTAGTTCTGGCATCAAATTACCCTAAAAAATTAATTGACTTCGAGAATTAAAAGCACAGTTTGTAAAATCTTTTCTATATCAATTTATTTTCTGTATGCATGTTCGTCATTCTCTTCTATTATATATAACTTTTCCTTTGTGTTATACAGTATATATAGTAATTATAACTTCTACAAATCATTTTATTCTATAGTCAGTGTCTCATTTTCTCCGTGACACAGCGTGTCAATTTTTTTCTGTGGGTCATTTCTAGTCTTGTCATTCCTATATCTATTCATGTACAGTATATTTTCTGCATGGTGGTTTAATTTCATTGTGTCATTGGTATTATTTTCTTTTGTTTGTCATTATTTTTGTGACACATTCTTTTCAGGGTGTAGATTTTTGTTCTGTTTGTAATCTTCCCGATTCTCTTGTTATGGTATACAGTCAAACCTGTATCAAGCGACCACCTTGGGGAATGGGCTGTTGGCCGCTTGATAGGGTGGTCGCTTAATGCAGGTTTAATAACTAAGAATAGACTCTGGGCATGGCCAAGTTAATTATCATTCTATTTAATTCTAGTATTTAAATAATAGCTACAAAGTCGTTAAAGACGTAAATTGCAAAGTAAACTGTATTGACTATTTAATTAACAAACAGATCAATGTAACTGACAACAAAACAAATAACAGATTTTGAATCCTTTTCGGTAAAAGCATCCTGTATAACACTGATATAGCATTTGGTAAATCAGGTTTCAGGTTACTTATTCAATTAGAAACACTACACTTTATTCCCAGATTTATTCAAATTTTGCAATTGAAATTTTTCTTGTCAAAACAACCAATTGAAGCATTCTGTCAAATTCTGTCCGGATGTTTAATGCAGGTTAATCCGTTTAATGGTACTACATACAAGTGGCCGCGGTAGCTTAATAGAGGTGGCCGTTTAATAGAGGTATAGTGTTTACAGAATATTACTGAGTAAACAATCGGGACCTCAAGAACTGGCTGTTTAAAACAGGGTTGGTCGCTTAATACAGGGCCACTTAATACAGGTTCAACTGTAATTTTTCTCTTCATTTTGTCTTACAGTGACTCACCCTTTCTGGTGTTTAATTTATAGTTTTTTCAATGTGTGTTTAAGTGTTCTACTATATATGATTCATTAACTTGAAGTTCATATTTTTTACTGCTTGCCATTTCTTTCTGTTTGATGTACCACTTCAAATGAATTTTGGTGCACCATTTTTCTCTCAGTGTTGTATCTTTCGTGTTTATTTAAATAATAACGTCAATGATATACTTGTACCTGCGGATGTTCATTGGGTCTCAATGACTGCCTCATGCTACGAGACAGCAGTAATTCGTGTCGCAGTCGCTGCTTGCCAAATGCAATGGCACCACTTGTGACCAACATCATTTCATGGCCCAATTGTTGTAGTTGGGAAATCTAACAAAATAAGTAGTATGTATATTATTCAATCATGTACAGTAGTCAGTACTGTACATGTGAAATATGTCTATACAGTCAGTGTGGCAATATTATACGACAAAAAAGTATGACAATAATGAAAGTTTCATTTAAATAAAAACAATATGTAACCAAGATATATGGAAATACATCAGGCCCGTAGCCACCTGCAACTCCCCCCCCCCCCCAATAATTTGTGAAGTAAATTACAAATTGATTTCAGTTAACATTCCACTTACAATTAGTGAAAAGAACAATTATAACACTTCAGTAACTCTTGGAAAAGTGACTTAATAGATCTCTACCCTAACTTCCAAAGACTTTTAGATAGGTAAGCTTTCGATGAATTTCAGCCCCCCCCACCAATCCGAAAAAGCTTCCTACGGCACTGTCAATATTACTTAATTTATGTTGTTTTAAATTAAACTATTAGATGACTGAAGCTATACATGCATGCAGTCATTGGCATACATATTCCAATCTTCCTGTTGCATAAAATTTGCATTGGCAAATATCAGTAGCAGATATGATTAGCACACAGGGTTCTGCCCAGGATAAAGCAAGTGCCAGATGTCCGCTGGCCCGAAGAGACTTAGGACAGCATAGGAAGTTAGGGACTTAGAACAACATAGGGGCTTAGAAGAATGGTTATTAAACATTTTTATGTGACTCATATTATATGAAGTTTATATTTATTCAAGTTTATGAAGTTTATTAACTTGATATCTAGATTACAATTCTTCGCGATGATGTCGGGTCACTTCCCTGTGCTTGATAAACTTATGTAAGTTGAGATTGGTTGGTTCTCTCCTGTGCTCCAGTTTTCCTCCCTCACGAAAAACTAATCCTAGTTTGTCATCAACATTAACTAACTAACACTCGGTGACCTATGTCAATTGGGTTGTAAAATCTGTTAAGGCTTTCTGTCCAGCTCAGAGAACTGGTAAACTTCTCATTCAATTACTGTTAGTTGTTGTTTAACAACTTTATATTTTTCTGTGATTTGTCTATGATTTGTCAAAGGTAGAACTCTAGGAAAGCTATGAATGAAAATGCTAATAGTTATTTAAATTACATTCCAAAACGTCACGTTTCATACCGAGACAAATAGTAAATAATAGTATAGTATTATAATATCCTAGCATATATTGCCCAGTTTTTACACAGTTATGTAATTGTTGTACAATAACAATAATGTTGTACAATAGAAAAAATATATACACATTATTTTGTCTACCTACGATCAACATATTTTGAAATACCTGTTCAACTATAGAGGCTAGTCTTCCCAGAGCGACCCCACACTCATCTTCGCGAGTAACCACGGCTGAACCCAGCTTAACCATAACTCGTTTCTTATTCTTTAATTCCATACGATGTAGGGCAGCTTTTTTGCCCGTATATAAGTCGTCGAAACTCGTCAAACCATTGCCATTTGAGCTACTACTTAGGACACGTTGGAAAAATTGGTAGCGTTGTTTTAAGGCAAAACGAACGCCGAAACAGACCCGATTTCTGAGCGAATACATAGTGTAGCAGCCCTTGAATATACTGTAGCTTTCCTGTTCAATTTATGGCAAAATACCGCACGTACAAGACATTTTATCACGTTTATTTAAACAAAAATGTTATTATAAAGTTACGCTTCACTCCTTTGACTGCCCCATTGTTTTGGAATTTTTAATTTTAGATGGCCGATATCCGCTTTCCTGATTGGCTAATCTAGCTGAACGAACCGGAAGTTAACGGGATGATGCAATATGCAAACACGTGATAGCAATGTAGCCAATCACGTCGCTAGTTAGTGTACATTCGAACGTGCGCGTGTATAAAGCGTGGTAATAAAGCTATGGTTTCCAAAAATGTACCAAAAGAATGCGATTGAAAATTTAATTTGCTGAGTAGGTGGTGGAATTTCCTTTAATACTATACAAAATTTAATAATCTATTCATACCTTCCTTGTATTTAAATTCGCGTGGTATTAGAATTCGCGCAAAACGGAGATGTGCAAATCAGCTTAACTTATCCGCGCGAAATTTGGTATTTTCGACAGGTATTTTTCAGGGGCTTCGGTGGCGCAATCGTCAGAGCACGCGCCTTTCACCTCTGATATCGTGGGTTCAAGTCCCGTTGGGGACGACTTATGATAGCTACGTGAAAAGAGTTAGTCAACGCTCTGCCGAAAGTCGTGGGTTTTCTCCGGGTACTCCGGTTTCCTCCCACAGGGAATGTTGACAGGTTGGGTTTAACCCCTAACTGGCCCTTCCACCGTAGCTGTGCTCCGTGATGGCGAGCAAAAGGTGGCTGGCATATGCGCCCTAGAAAGCCTTCGACTTGGTCACGTTGAGCTGTGTCCTTCGCAATTCAGCTTAGCTCTCAGCTGCAAGTAAGGATAATAAGCACCCCTGCTTACTTACTTACTTACTTACTTAATTTCATCTAGTCTGGAAGAACTCAAACATTTATTAAAAACTCTGAAAATATATACATTTCTTCTAAAACTATTTTACAGTCAAAACCCCATTTATATTTACAACAAAAATTAACCTATATATTTGTCCAAAAATCTATCTAGTCGTATAAAACTAGATACTGAAGTAAAATCTTGATACTGAAGTAAAATATTTGACAATGGACATTTATAGGCTAATGTTTGCATTGTTTATTTACATTTGGTGTGAGCTTTGCATATGTGTAAAAATTATAAGTAAAAATTTGTCTTTGTACATGTTGAATTCAATCGCAGACTTGCCAACTCTCACGGCCGTTTGACCACGAGACTCACGTTATTAGAGAACCTCTCACGGTCACCCGGTAGGACTGCCATTTCTCACGCTTAATAAGTATAAAAAAACACCACTTTAATAAGCAATGTTTGACTTAGCGATTGAGGATTGTATGGTAAGCGGAAATTAAAGATGATACTGAAAGATAAATTAATCAAAATAGCGTAACCTGGCAATGCCATTAATGCATATAACCGTATGACAGGAGAATCAATTTCACGAAAGAAAAAAGGGACATAACATTATACAGTATAGAAGCAAAAATCACCGATGTAGAAATCTCCAGGTTTGGCAGTCAATCTCCAGGTTTTCTAATATTTAAGTTTTGATACGCTACCAATTCGTGAAAACGAATCGACGTTTGTTTCTTTCGTTTGTAAAAGACACCATACATTATTTATTGCGCAATGCTTTAGGCTTTAACATGAGAGTTTCATCAATTCTCACGTTCCAGTCAAACGAGAACAAGAGTTGCATGAGAGTTGACTGGATATTACCACGCGTGCCGGTCAAACGAGCAAATACTCTCATCAACTCTCATCAAAATTTGAACCAGCTCAAAGTTGATGAGAGTTGATGGGACTACACGAGAGTTGATGCGAGGGGCAATTCATGTGAAAATTATGATTTAGTAAAATGTGATATAAAACTCTGTCTTGTGCAAATCGCTCAAAAATTAATACAAAAATAAATTTGATTCTATTCTAATATCTACAATATTCTGTGGCGTGAGAAAGAGCCTGCGAGTGTCTATATATAGTTCTACTTAATCATTCATCTAAATCATTATTCTATACTGTACATTAATACCAAAGCTTTGCTGTCGTCCACTCTTAAACATTCTGGTTATATAAAGTTCATCCGAATTCTAGGACTATAGGACTAGGTCAATGCATATACTCTATGTGTATATTACGAAAACACACTTAGTGTATTTCATAAACATTTGTAGGAAAGAATTCGAGATTTTCCTATATCGAAATATGTTTGTGAAATACTGTAAACCTGGTAATTTTGACAAAAACAAAACACGATATTATCTACATGCAAACCGACAAGCGACTTATATAACCAGATGTTTCGTTGGAGTGTATTTATGGCACCAAATAGACGGATGACTTGCTTGACATCCGTTTTTAAGTCCATTTTTACCTCGAATGTACGTACGAAGTGATCGTTGAACGATGCTACATCGTTGAACGATGAACTGATCGTTGAACGATCGTTGATCGTTTTGTCTTTCGTGGGTTGGTCATATGACATTCGTCGACCTTGCTATACAAGAGATGCTCTCTATAAACTAATCTGCTCGATAAAACCAAGCGTTTTCTATATACGAACCACAATGATGCTATGATTCTTTTAATCCATTTGTTGGAAATATGTCAATTTCGTTCTTCTAGATCTTCGCCTTTATTGCCATGTTCACTGGTTCTTAGCTTATAAGCCGACTACAGACCAACTATAAGTGTTCATTTCATAACTTGAAAGATACATATATCCTTTCGTTACTTCACGCATCACCCATTCATTCATTTATGTCCGCTTTCTCTTTATTTCTCTTCAGCTCACCAACCAAACCGCTTTTTTATTTATATTCGTACCATGCGTCTTCCAACACTGTTTGTTCAAACAAAACTCGCTCTTCAAACAAAACTCATAAGATGGTCTTTTTAACAACGGTTTCTTTCATTTGTCAGTCAACTCATACCATGCAACGTGTTTTGGTTCGTGTTCAGTGATAAAAACATCTTCTTTGTTCCAAATTTTCACGATTTACAAAATTCGTGTTTTCGATGACATAGACGATTCTTCACATTACAGTGTAACGCCAGAAGAAATAATCCTTTTGCAATCCAAAAGTTCACGATGTTTACTAAATTCGTGTTTGCGATCATATATTGGCAAAACAACGAGTTCATTATCACAGTAGAAGCATGTCACATCACCCTGTTGGTCCAACTAAATTCAAGCAAAGGTATCCTTTTGTTCTAAATTTCACGATGTACAAAATTTGGCGGGGTTTTCGACGAAATTTTTTTCCACGGTCAACATGGTACCCAAACTATTGTCCATTTTCACTCCAGGAGTAGAATAATCTGTTTTCCTATGTTCCACAATTGACTAGATTTGCGTGTCTGATGTAATGTGATGGCTTGCGTTACATTTCATTTCATTTCAGACGAAATAAACGCTCCACAAATCAATGGGATTGTTCCAAAATTTCAGCACGTCACTTCGTGGATAATTGGTAGATGAATTGAGTTGCAAACCGGTGTATCGTTCGTCTTAAGCGGTTGTTTTTCGTCGTGATTGTGCTCTTCGCCTTCAAATACACTAGAGCCCAGGGAGTCACTATCACTCGGACTAGATGCCACTTCATTATGAGCAGCGTGTGGCTGCATCGGTGAGATGAGATCCCCCATGTCAACGTATTCCTAAAATCAATAGAATTGAGACATGAAGTACGACTGTTTGATTTAGCATAACTTAAAAACTAAAAGAGCTATTACAGTAAAACAAGTTTCTTTGCATTCTTCGATGTCTAACTTAAATGTTGATATATCCGAGATAGCTGCGTTTAAACTTGAATAAACATTTTTGGAAGTGTCGAGAATTAGCTAAAAATGGCCTATTAAAATAATTTAATAACCATTAGCATTTTACGTAAGTATTCGTTTCAATGAAGTGAAGTTGAAGTTAGAAGGCCAAATGTTAGAATAAAAGAGCATATCTATTCAAGAAACATTTCTAACTTCACTTCATTGAAATAATACTTACGATAAAATGGTAACGGTTATCAAATTAGTTTAATAGGCCGTTTTTAGCTAATTCTCGACAGTTCCAAAAATGTTTACTCAAGTTTAAACGCATCTATCTCGGTCAATATTGTATGAAAATGCACATGGCATATATCAAAATTTAAGTTGGACATCGATGAATGTAAAGAAACTTGTTTAAGTGTTGTTTTAGTTTTTAAGTTATACTAAATCAAGCAGTCGTACTTTTTTTTGCGCAACCCGCGGTTGTTCAATTTGATTCTCTCATTTTGGAGTCAGCTAGTATATACACCATTTGCAAGAATACTGGGACGTACCATTATACACGCATAACCTCGACTTCATTCTCTTGAGACTATGCGTGTATAAAGGCTATGCTCCAGTAGTTCTATAACTTGATGGCCAATAAACGCACCGAATTTCCTTGAGTTCACATGAAACAATGGCTAGAGTTCGAAGTTGACCGAATGCAGTCCTATTCAAGCTATAGTTAAGAAATTGTCAGCATCGACTTCAGGCCATTGCCATTTGTCTCATGTGCATTCAAGCAAATTCGGGTAACTGTAATGTCCCTGAAACGGTTATTGAAACTCGCCAATAGTAATAGCCCATGTATACACTGTATGAGATGGGAAAACAGGGTAAATAGTTTGAAGATGACCGGACAACCTACATACCTCGTTTGTCATTTTCGATAGCATGGTGTCCAGTTCTTTCACGAGATCAGTAAACGTAGGGCGAATATAGGGTTCTTCGTGCCAACATCGCATTAGCAGATCATACCTGGAAAAGTAAAGTATTGTATGACATAAAAATACATGAATAAACACCTGGCATTCAAAATTTACCCTATACTTTGATTTATCCTAAAATGAAGATAGTTCTTTCCTCAATTTCAAATTGTAACTGGACGAATGCATAATTTGATCATGCATTAAAGGCCATGTTGCACGTGGCAATTTTTGCAACACGTACAATTTCTGCACAGAGCCACCTTACGTAGAAATGTACGCACAGAAAAACATTGAACATAGCTCGCGTTTCACTTCACCGATATTATCATTCTCATTCATTTCTTTGTTGCCTTCTGGGCATGTTTAGCAAGAAAAATATCGGCAAAGTAAAACGAGATTCATGCTCACTATTTCTCTGCGAATATACTGTTTACCTAACATCGCTCTGTGTCCGAAATTACGTTACAAGTTGCAGCAAAAATTGCCACGTGTATAACATCGGATTAATATCATTAGTATTTTTATTAATTTAAGAATAACACTTACACATCTTGTGGGCAGTTTATTGGCTGCTCCATTCTATAACCGGTTTGCAAAAGTTCAAATAACTTTTCGAGCGGTATGCTAGGATATGGCGTCCCTCCTGCAAAACAGAATAAGCAAAACATTGTCAGCAATAAAATTACATAATAAAGCAAGGCAATAATTATTGTGCTGAGTTTGAAGTTCGAATGAAGCGTTAGTTACTATGAACTGAAGTTAAATGGAATATGAAGAGCTCACCGAAAGTTACTATTTCCCAGACAACGACACCAAATGACCATCTGTTGAAAGATATATTAAAATGTTGGTTTTAAAATAGTGGTACAATAGTTTATGGTATGGTATGGTATGATATGGTGTGTGTGTGGGGAAGAGGGTGGTATGGTATGGTGTGATATGATATATGATATGGTATGGTATGACATATGATATGATATGGTATGGTATGGTATGGTGTGGTATATGATATGATATGATATATGGTATGGTATGGTATGGTATGGTATGGTATGGTATGGTATGGTATGGTATGGTATGGTATGGTATGGTATGGTATGGTATGGTATGATATAATATGGTATGGTATATGATCTGGTATGGTACATATATGGTATGGTATGGTATGGTATGATATGGTATATAGTATGTGGTACTGTATATGTCGTGAAGAGATCTAAGAAAAGTGACAAAACTTACACATCGCTTTGAGCAGTGTATACTCGGTCAAATAACGCTTCCAATGCCATCCATTTGACTGGAAGTCGACCCTAAAGAATCACATAGATGCCATGAGAATGGTATATTATACTCGTGGTATACCAACAACTTAAAGCAAATGATATAACGTTTAACCGACACGTTTCGCCACTTGAGTACATTACTGGAAACCTCGGACAATTACATTCTATGAAGTCGTTAACTTAAATTGAACTGTATAACAAGAAAAATCAATTATTTCTACTTACGTCTGTGGTTTTTCTGTAGTAGTCAATCTTATGTATATCTCTTGCCAAGCCAAAGTCGGCGATCTTCATTACTTTATTTTCGCCAACTAATATATTTCTTGCAGCAAGATCACGATGAATACACTGCAATGAGAAGTTGTATAATATCGTGAATACAATTACACTCCACCCAAGGTCCAAATTTTAACCAGTTGTCTGATCAAAATCTTTCATCAGTCAATTGTGAGAGGAGTGCTTTCAGTTAGATTACTAAATACTGCAGGTTTTCTCTGGGTACTCCAGATTCCTCCTGCAGAAACAGTGGATAAAAGATGGCCTAAAAACACATCAATTAATATATTTCTTGGCATGCAAACTTATATAAGCGCTGTCCTCACCTTCTTGGTTGACAAATATTCCATCCCACGCGCTATTTGATAGCTGAATGAAACGAAATCACGCAAATTTAATTTTTCTTCTCCTTCGATATGATTTATCATTCCGTTACGGTGAGGTCTTCGTTCGCGAAGGTACTCTCTTAGATTGCCGTATGGCGCGTACTCTACAACGACGAGGAGTGGTCCTGGAAAATAAGAGATGTAGTGTGCATCAGAATTACATGTGCATCAGTAAATATACAAAACTGTTCTTGACAAACCCCTGTCTCATCGACTCTCATGCACTCTCATCAACTCTCATGCACTCTCATCAACTCTCATGCCTCGTCAACTCTCATCAACTCTCATGCACTCTGATCAACTCTCATGCACTCTCATCAACTTTGAGCAGGTTCAAATTTTGATGAGAGTTGATGAGAGTTTTCCCTCGTTTGACCGGTACGCGTGGTAATATCCAGTCAACTCTCATGCAACTCTTGTTCTCGTTTGGCCGGGGCATGAGAGTTGATGAAACTCTCATGCAAGCTCTTGCTTGCTATAACTCTGATCATCTAATCCTCGTTTGACCGACGTGGCTTTACAAATGAATTTAGATAAATTACCATTTTGCGTGCAACATCCAATGACATTGATGATGTTCTTATGACGTCCTATTGTTTTCATGACTTCCATTTCAGAAATAAGATCCAACAACTCCGATTCTGTCGCGTCATCTATTGTAAAATTAATACAAAATGAAATTATTAACGAGCTAAAAATAGCAGTAAGAATCTACGAAAATAATTGGAGCATCACATGTACAGTGACAATACAAGGACGACGGCAAAGCATTAAGTTTAGCCATCAACTCAAATTCGAAGCGAAACAGAAGCTCACCTTTCAATGTTTTCACAGCAACGATGGTTTTGCCCGTATTCTGTCTGTTCAAACCAAATGCCTCGGCTTTCAAAACTTTTCCAAAAGCTCCTTCACCGATGGCTTCAAGGAGATTCAGATTTTCTCGATCGATTTCCCACTCCGCGTCACAATCCAACACCATTTCACTGACCTGTATTGGGAAAAATATTCACTTAACTGAAATGCAAAAATAGAACGGGGAAATGGCATAGAACTGATAACACATTCGTAGACTTTTGGTGTCCTGCGTTTATGGAGGCAGTCCTTTATTTAAAGCCCAAAATTATAACCTAGAGTTCAGCCAGCGTTTTAGTTCGTAACTTGGTAAATTGATTAGGTAGTTAGTTAATAGACAAATTTGGCTAACGCTGTTTACGTCGTTGCTACCCAATTCACAACTTTGGATAACTCACATGCCTAGTTACTATTGTTCTAGTTTGCGAAAACATTGAATAGAACAAAGGTAACTAAGCATTAGAATTATGTATAAGAGCTATTCACTCATGTAGATCATTCTAATGCTTAGTTACCTTTGTTCTATTCAATGTTTTCGAAAACTAGAACAATAGTAACTAAGCATGTGAGTTATCCAAAGTTGTGAATTGGGTATAAACAAGCCAAATTTGTCTATTAGTTGGTCAGGTAATTGGTTTGTAAGTACCTTTTGCCGTCTAGTCAATTAGGTCGTTAGTTAGTTTGCATGAAGTTTACTAATTAAGCATGTAAGTTAGTAAGTGATTTAGATTTTAATTAGTAGTTAGTGTCTTAGTGTCTGTAGTTATTTCGTTACTCAGTTGCACAGTAAGGTGATTAGTTAGTTGGAGAGTTAATTAGTTAGTTAATCAATCAATTAATTAGTTATTTCGTCTGCACGTAAGTCGGTCAGTTTTTAAGGAATTGTAATTAGTTAGTAAGTTAGTTTGTCAATAAGTAATGAGTTCAGGGTTTGAATTAACGGTGCGCAATATGAAATTTTGCACATCGTTTTGGCCAAAATAGTGAAAATTGCCGATATCACTTTTCCAAACGATGTACAAATTTTATGTTGCAAACTCAACATTTAAGGTAAAATTTTGCTTAGTGTTTTGTTCCCTATTTTATTTTTGTACTAAAAGGATGTGTAAAAAGCAGAATATAGCTGAAATTTATCCGAAAGATTCACGAAATTCGCAACAAAATGGCCGCCATTTTGTCAGTGTTTCCACTTTGCAAAATTGAAATTCCCTTAAAATCTTCATTAACAAAATTTGTAAATCGATTTTTCTTCTCTAATTCGAACCATGAATCAACGAGTACATCAACGATTAAACGAACACAAACGAACATGGCATGTATTTACGTGTTATGTTATGAACCGAGAGTCTCAGCCCAGACTTACATGGGAGAGATTTGAATTCTGCCTCCTTAAATATCGCAGGCTGGGGTGTCCTAGCAATGGATTAGTGGAACAATTGGACATAGATGATGACGTAGAACTCAACGGATCTCGTCGTTTCCCGGGATACGGCGGTGCTCCATAAGCTTCCACGCCACAAGCTTTCTTCTTCGTTCTCTCTCGCTTGAATATACAATACCAGGCCACGCCTGATCCAAGTAAAATCATTGCGACTGCCACACATACGGCGATAATAATTGCCGTCGTTGAGTTCTGGGCTGTTTCTCCAGTGTCATTTGGCTGAATTTTTATGTTTCCAATGGGTTTCGCTGGAACAAAAATAGGAAAAGAAGACATTAGAAATGAAGAAAACGAACTCTCGACCAAAACTACAGTAGTTAATTCTCACTGAGCGTGGGGAATCTGCTTGAAACGTCAAAATGTTTTAAACTTTTTTCAGATCATTCACACAAACCACGGCAGCTTAACTACTAATTAACTAATTAATTAACTAACTGAAAAATTAACTGTAGGCAATAAAACATCTCACTGTTGACTAACAGTTAAGCTAATTAATTAACAAGCAACGAACCAAAATAGACTAAACGTATACGTGGCTGACTTCCCGATAAAATAACTTACTTGAATGAACTAACTTACTACAGTGATAAACTAACGAGCTAATTTAAATGACCAAATAAGTAGCGGATTAGCTGACTAATTAACTCACTCGCTAACAAACTGGGGATATCGAAACAAGCCAAAGAGTCAATACCGCAAGCATGATGTAGTTTAGACTACCACACTGCTGTTATTACGATGAAATACTTACGCTCTGGGGTTATTGGCCTGGGCAATACTTTCAGCCGAATCTTTTCTTTGTCATATCCACGATTATCGCCAACCATACAATAGTAATCCCCTTCATTCTCTTTCGTCACGTTTACCAGTCGTAAACTCACACAATGCCATCGAGGATTATTGGCGTCGCAAACATACTCCTCTTGACTGAGTCCAGGTTCCAAAACTTCAATTGAATTGTTCTTCCTGATTATCCATTGAAAATGCGGTAGTGCGTCGCTTACGGCTTTGCATTTGATCGTCACGTTCTCACCTTCGTATGCGGTAATGTTCCCTATGGATTGCAGCACCGGTTTTGTAATCATTATTTCTGGTTAGAAAAAAGAATATATAGTGATATATTAAAATCTATAAGTTTACAGCAACCAAGTATATAATATAAGACAGGTCATATTGATACAAGAGACGTAAAAATCTCACATCTTGTCAACAAGATGTGTTCAGAAGTGTCGCAACAGACTTGTGGCAAGCTTGTCAACAAATTGTAACAATGTTGTCATCTTATCAAGTTGCTACAAGGTTGTCACTCACAACTTGTTGTCGAATTACAGGACGATAACAAGCTGTTGGAACAACTTGTAGCAAGTTTATTAAGTCAGCAACCTTGTTCCAAGTTGTCCACAAGTCGTTAACATGTCAACAAGCTGGGAGCAAGCAGTGCGAACACATCCTGATAACAAGTTGTCGAAACAGCATTGCACGGTACAAGCCTGTTGCAAGTTTGTTACAAGTTGTGCTACAAGTTGTGCTACAAGTTGTGCGTATCCAAGATACTAGACTGTCTAAACCTTGAGTCGTGAATATAACTTGCTCGGGGATTACAATCATTTACTACTAAACCATAATATCGATATGACATTCGCTTCAGTCGAGTATAGAAAGAGTGCTTCCATGAAGTTTGACTCTTTCAAACACCCCAGGTTTTCAAAATGTACACCGGTTTTTTTCCTGTAGTTGTAGTAACACTGGATCAATACGACGTGACCCGTGATGGACCTCTGCCCTCTGGCTCTAGGGAGAACAGTTTAGAAGTGATAAAACTACAGATGACTACACTACCTTTTACTTTAACATCGTATGTCATGGTTATACTTCCAAACCCGTTCGACACGTTGCACATGTATTTTCCAGTATCTTTTGGCCTCAACGAAGTAAAGGACACTACGAAGCTAGTAGGTGTCAACGACGTTAGGTCATCGGGCATGTATCTCATCTGTTTACCATTTTTATACCATGAAACGTTTGGTGCTGGTACGCCTCCTGCAGAACAAACTATCCTTAATTTGTGACCAGCGGGAATTAGCAAATAGTTCTTCCTCATTTTGCCTGGCTCCGTGAAATACGGTTTTCTTTCTAAAAATATATGACAAAAATTGGTAATTACGTAATCGCAGCGAACCCATACAGCGACTACAATATATCATTTATACTTAAAGGGGATATGATTTGATATACTTCACAATTGGCCATTGCTGGCTAGCAAGTGATCTGGTTGAATGCTTTTAAAAATAATGTTTGAACGCGTAACAATTTCTTATAAAGAATTTACCTGCAGTCGAATTGATGCCTTCTCGATCTATACAAAGAAATTATGAATATTAAATTAAATAAATATAAAATAGATAACTGATTGACATTATGGTGGGCTTGGATCTAAACTTCACTTCGACAGGTTGAACCGTAGAAATTTTTGGATCAACAGTACCTCGATAGATTATAGAAAGAATTGGCGAAATTAATGTTCAATCCTTAATATAATAATTCAAGTCAAGTAACTCATTAGTGTTCTATTGATTCTTCGATCAATCTGTCCGTTCGTCATGCAATCATGTCATACAATTATTCAATGAATCACTCGAGCACTTAAAGTTAAATAATCAAATATTATTTCTACAGAACAGATCTTACTTTCAACAATAAAGGTTATCGTTCGTTGTATTTTTCCAGCTTCATTTTTTGCCCAGCAAACGTATTCTCCTTCGTCTGATTTTTCCACCTTTCGTATCCTCAAGAATCGAAAACGTCTGATTCGATATTTGTCTGAACTTCTTATTTGGACATCATTTCTCGTCCACCAATATTTGGTTTTAGTTGAACCAGTCACACGGCAAGACAACCTGGCTTGTAACGCGCCAACTGTTGCATTTGCGCGGTTTGTCTGTTCACCCTTGAAGGTGGGTGGTGCGAGTGCTGAAAGAAAAAAGGCCATCAAAGTTACAACTCCC
Source organism: Trachythela sp. YZ-2020 (assembly GCA_016169945.1). Lineage (NCBI taxonomy): Eukaryota > Metazoa > Cnidaria > Anthozoa > Malacalcyonacea > Clavulariidae > Trachythela > Trachythela sp. YZ-2020. Next base: position 3,249,154 of record JADLSH010000157.1, read on the forward strand.
CCCGTAAAAGCTGATATCAGGGCTGGCGGAACAGGGGGGATAAGCCAGCAATAGAAGGGGGGGGGGCAAGCCCTCGTACCACCCGAAAGATTGCTTAGCTCGCCAATCTTCCCCCGCCAACGGCTGAAATAATGGGATCGCTTTGGTGTTCCTGTACAGCTTTTGCCTTTGAAGCTGAAAATCTCAAATTTAAGGCTGCTTTCGTTGTTTCGGCAGTTTCGCTACTCTTGTTGAAGTAAATTAATGAAATCTCCAAACCAGTGACATTCATGACCGAATCATTATGCTTTGAATAACAATGATGGTATAGCTAGCTACCACAAAAGATGTCTTCACCTTGTGGGTGATGTCATCCTGCGAGCCGGATAAAACAAGCCACGCTGTGATTTTTGTTCACCCCAAATGAATATAACGACATTAGACTGAAGTTGCGGGAACGTTGGGTCGTGAATGTAATTTGCTCGGAGATCACATTCATGTAGCAACTTAAACCATGAATAATTGCGAAATGTCTGATTCAAAAGGACATTTTAAATTAAAGTTTAATAAGTATAACATACTCGTATGTCATAGCCCTCTACGTGCCGTGCGTTATACCCCCAAACGCATTTTTAAGTGTGATTTTACCATTACCAGTTGGAGATTGAATTGAACTGCTCAACCTTAATTAAACGTCCATTAAAACAGATGGGGGTCAAGAATGATGAATAGGCAATGACGTGTTTATTATTATATCGGATATACTCAATATGATTGCTAGCAAATGATATCCCACGCCTTGCAGACGTTATTACTATAAAATTAAATTATATTATGGCAGAAGAAATATGTATAAATAAGGCCACACAAGTAAAATTCATGCCTAAATGTTATTGCTTTGAAATTATACTTAACGCATTTAACCATCATCAACAAAGTAGAAAATCGTGGAAAATTTATATTGAATATAACAGTGACTTTTGCTTCAAGTCAAAAACAATTTTAAAACTGAGATAAATGTTGTTGATGGAATCCTTTTTTTGGCAGTGAATAAACGAATACGCACAGGTGAAAGGCAAAATATTTATCGGAACAACGATAAAGAGATTAAACGCACTAGGCGAGAAAGCAGTGAATTTAGTCTTTAGAAACAACATTTTGGGTTTGCTATTTGAAATATAGAATTCACAAAATTTTAGCAAAATTCGAACAAAAGAAACTACAGTTTGTAAAACCGAGATATTGATAAAATATACCATATATTCAACAGATTCAATAGATGAAAATCGTCATCAGGATATATTTCTCTTGGCTGTCTTAATATTAGACAACTCTATCGAAGTATCAAGTATTCTAAATAGTTCTTGTGCCTTCAAAACAAATAAAAGCCATCGTATACCTCTCAACTATTTTCGCTAGACAGTTCAGCTCTTAGCATTACTTCAAAACAAAGAACGCACAAGTGTTTGTACTTGTAAGTTCGACCCACAAACGTATTTTTTACGAAATACGTTAAGTATTTCAAACTTATTTTGGCATTTATATATGACAGGCTGCTTGGCAATAGTCATTCGCGCGCCTATTTTTATTTCTTTTACGTAATTCACGCGTCATAGCAAACCACGCATTCAAAGTTGGTAGTTTTCTGTTTTGAGAGAAATTATAAAACCAGGAAAAAATATAGATCAAAATCCTAAAAAGAATATGTGTAATTGCATGAATACCTCAGTCTAAAGTGTATATTGTAAACTGCACCAATTTGATGTTGACGATCTTTAACGACCTAGTCATTAAAATGTGAGGATTTGATGGGTTCATTATTCAACATTTCTTGTTTCTTGTGCCCTGCAAGTCGCTTGACTTATGCATTTTCTGCACTCATTTTCACTGATGGCATCAAACCTATCGTATATACTAGATTCATTTACACATGCAGGCCTCAGGACCGATGTGTTTGACAGACAGGCTCGGTAAGGCATTCGCCAAGACCATTTTATATTTCTATCCGGTTTTAGCGTGTAAATATGCAAAACCTTTGGGCATGAACTATTGCAAGCAAACAGGCACAAGTGCATGGTACTGATATTGGTAGAGTCAGTACGTCAGACCAGAATATAGCATAAAGTAGAGAAACTGCATGTAAAGAAAAATTATTTTGAAAATATTTTAACCACTTTTTCATCTGTGATACCCTTCATTTGAATTGTACCAATTTATTGTACCATACCAAAGCAAAAGAGGACAGAATTCCGGCTTAATTTTGTTAGATCTGGGAAACAATATACGAGATTTAAGCCTCTTGCAGACGAGCAAGTTTTCTATATGACAAGTTTTTATATGACAAGTTTTATTTGCCAATTGCACGTGTGTACGTGCAACAAATTTTCTATGACAAGTTTGTGGTTTTCTGACCGGAATGATAGCTAATACAACAATAGATTGCTGACCAACCGCACTTAAGTGCTCAAATTACTTTGACACGTTTTCCTTGTTGACCCATATACGGAGGAGCAAAATTTTGAACGAGTGAATTTGTCATAGAAAAAATTGGCAAAGTTGCGTATACAAACGAGCAAATAAAACTTGTTATATAAAAACTTGTCATAGAAAACTTGCTCGTGTGTAAGAGGCTTTATTGATCTCAAATAGAGAAGTAGATTTATATTTTTATTTATTGTACAGGCATGAGACAGATTTGGGTCTGGTAATATTGGTATATCGATCCGGTATATAATCGGGCTGATTGCAAGTACTCCAAAACGATATCACTCCCAGAGTTTCAGATATGTATCTTTAACTGTTATAGATACAAAACTATTCGATTAAAATGAGAAAACGAGAATACTGTCGAGAGAACAGCAAGACTAATCCTATGTCAGCGGATAATTTATGGTGTACGCCTCAGCGCATTGGTAATCTCACCATTTGGTTAAGCCTCACCCACGGAAGTTTCGATTTAAAAGGTTCAAAACCTGTTGTTGTTGCTGTGTTTCTGCTTGCGGAAAACCCCCTGCATACGATATTTATAAATTTATCTCTTCCCGACGTGTTTAGACACATGTATGGAAGTAAAACATTAAGCAAGCTGGTAGTGTGTGGTTTGAACCGGAAATCACAACGGCGCGGTGTACATTACAATCTGCATGCATTTTGGCTTAGCGCCTGACCGCATGGGAAGCGCGGTGAATGGGCGAATAGCAAATAACTACATTCTATTAAGACACATGCAAGATGATGGCAGTAATATACTACGCCTCAAATTTCACACTATTTTGCTAGAAAAGCAATACAGGGGCAATGACAAGAACTATATATGATTGTTGTTTTATGATTTTCTTGTTATGAGAACATATTTTGACAAAAAATACCAACACAACATTGTCAAAATAATGCCAGTTCAAAAATGCTAGTTCGTGTCGTATGTTGACAGTGTACTGTTGTTGTTTTTCTATATTGAATTTCGCGTATTAAATTCCTCTGCTAATGACTTTAAAAAAGAATAAAGGTGAAAAACCTGAACTTGTTATGGATTCAATGGTTTTAAGGAATGGCTTATACTGTTAGAATTTCTTTGAAATAAGTACCATTTGATAAGGTATATTTAGATTGTAGTTTTTGCGAAGTGTACTATTTCAGAAGACTTATAGATGAGTTCTAAAGTTTCAGATTCCCTCAATGTCATGCAAAGTTTGATTTATGTTAAAATTACCAACACAAAGCGACAGGGAACTTACAGCTTAAAATGCTGAAGTACATGAATTCTTGTTATCTTAAATGGTCTGAGATTTATCGTTATATAGAGGCTATGCCCCAGTTCGAGATCTGCCGCAAAGAAATCACTAACAATTATTTCAAAGTATAAAACATAAAGAAATGTTAGAACACCAAACAGGGACTCTGACAACGCAACGTTTCAGGAAAAGTACTTTTAGTTTTGGAGCATAGTTCCGTGCACTGAAAAGGGCTAGAATCCGTGTTAGGTCTATATATGCTTCGCGGTTAAGCCTTATCAAACGTGCATCAGAAATTATCGCATTGTTGTGATGTTTCGTTAAGGATGGTGCTGTATTCGTTGATTGATTTGACCGAAAATTGATGCAATGTGCCAAACCTATCGAGTGGGAGTACGTGTGGGACAACTTTTACCATCAGTCATCACCGCCAACACTTTCTGAAGTTTTAAGGCACGGCGGCACGCCATGTCGCTCAAGGTCTTGTCGGTTTCACGAAACACGAACAACAATAATACCTGCATAAACGATTTTAGGTTTTAAACTAAAAATTCATGTGCAATTCTACACTTTTCGAATGGTCAGTTATAGAAATATAGTTGTTAAAACCAAAAAAAGCCTTAACACATGTTTCTCTGCGAATATCTTTTACCTATAACATCTTGCTTTGTCCGAAATCGCGTTGCAAATTGCAGCGAAAATTGTCTCGTGTGACAGGGCCCTAATTTGAATTAGTAGAATCATACTAGTATACTATTGCAAATGCTGTAATTTGATTGGCTACGCTACTCGCTATCTAATTGTCGATAGATAGCGAGTAGCGAAACAGCCATCTCCTCAGCGCGATTTTTAACGAATTTATTTCAATAAATTATGAAAAACGTTTTGAAATACTGTTTTCTTGCTGGTTTCTACTAAAACAATTAGATTATTCGCTCTCGATTTCTATGAGATGATAGTTCATTCGAGGTTCACCTCATAGAAATCTTGAGCTCATAATCTAATTGTTAATTAGTAATTTAGATTAGTTAGTTAGTTAGTTAGTTAGTTAGTTAGTTAGTTAGTTAGTTCGTTCCCCTTTAAGGTTCTTTCGCTCAAGGCAAATGTACGAATTATAAAGAAACAATACCTAGCTGCCACCGTGACAAAATCTATCACTTTTGTATTTCCTATATATACAGTGATTCCTTCCTGCTTAAACAGCATATGTTTCAAGAATGCGCCAAACTTTGCAAAGCCTATTATCAGCTTGTGCAGTCCTATTACACCTAGCTGCCATATTCCATTTCAACATTGATGACCAATAATCACATAGCTAATAAGTTAATCCAATTTTGTCCATCATGCTTTAGAACCATGGATCTTTTTTGAGCCCTTGGGAGCAGATCTGTTGAAACGTTTTCAAAGAAATTGTCGACATATTCTCTGTCTCAGAGGTGTAGAACTGCCTCAAAATCGTTGTATTCGCCTTCCTGAAGCAACAAACTATATATTGGCTTTACAGTCATCAATATTAAAAATATCAGCTTGGAACTGCCGCGAATCCTAGCCCCGAGGGAACAACGGATGGGGGATTTGAAAATTTGATAGGAAACTCTACTTGTCATAATCTTCGCTTCATTAGCTTCGCTTCCAATGTTGATATCGTGTTTTCAGTACATAGTGTACATTGTCATAATATCATCTTGATTCACAACTTTCAATATCATGTTCGCGTTGTAGGATCCGTCATCTCAAAGCGCGGGAGTAAGACAGGGCTTCGAAAGCATGGAATTTAATACAATTTATCCAATAACCAATGTATTTATAACTATAGATTCCCCAAGGACAAGGGAATATTATACTGCGATGAAATCTAAGTAGGATTGTTTCCTGCACTTCTATTATACAGTATATAAATATAAACGATAATTTGTTTCGAATCGCTATGCATTGTTAGATAATTTGAACATATACAAAAGAATCGATTTATCTCTTAAGCAATGTACAAGCTTAAGTCCGGCTGTAGACAATTTGTCTGTAGTGTACAACATCCTCCAAGGCGAGCACTGATTTCTTCATTTTGAAAGATCTTCAATATCACAAATTCAATCTTGCCGAGTTGATGTGCGCATTTCGGCACGGTGAACTTTATATATTTTCAGTAATATTTCAATAACAAGTTTTTAAACCAATGTTAAACAAAATGCTTCTTAAGTTGCACCCGTCCATTAGCCCGGCAGGTCGCAACAGATTCAATGGGCAAAAGCCAATTAACGCCTGTCAGTGTTTGACATCGATTCATCCGAAATCAGTTGAGAAGTGAGACTGAGTTTCTTAGCGATATCAACCGCAACATTTTGGCATTTCCGAAATTTAATGGTGTTGTTTTGAGACACGATATTCAACAAATAACTACTTTACGCCTACCACAAAAGTTGCTCCCTTTTAATGTGATTGTTTGTCCCCGCCATAAGCTATAAACAAACTTTATAAGAGCGAACCGCGGGAGTCAAGTTCATTTAGGAACCATTTTCTATAGTCATTTTTCTTGAGGGTTTAAGACAGTAACATAGTTTTAGTGCCAATAACAATGAACAGCATCCTGAATGATATATTCTATCAGTAACCAAGGCGCCTAGAATTGAATACTTCTACCGAATAGCCGATATCTATCGAAGGTGTGTATTTGTGTTGAGATCAAGTGGTGATTAATAATTGCGCATTCCTTTCGGCAATTGAAACTGGGCATAATAGACCATGCGTATCGTGTAATTAATCCTGGGAAAACTAGGATATATTTCTATAAAAGCTTACCTGAACTGCTTGTTGCTTGTAGGTATAGGCAAACGAGGATAGCTAATGCTGTTCCAATACCGTGCATTTTGCTTGATGAGTTTTGGATGACCATGTAATGGAATTGAACTCGAACCTTGTTAAGCCAGGCAGTAGGACATTATTGTCTATGCGGTCGCGTCTGACCCCACGCTGTCTAGAAAAAGTGGAGAAAATTTTGATCAGTTCTGCTGTAGTGATGTACTCAATCTTCTTCGATTAACTAAATAACGATGCACTATATAGAACACTACAAATTTACATTCAGCTGTGACGCATATAGTCTTTCTCTTTCATCTCTTCGCGCGTATTTGGTAGCCTTTTGAATATTTCCTATTGTATGCTGATTTATGTATTAGCTTTGTAGCTTTGCACAGCAACACACTCGTCTGGACACGCAACAATTGTTAAAGCCACATTTCATGAGAGTTCGAAGACATATGTTTCACACTTGTAGCCCTGAGAGACTCCGCCATCACAAAACAAGATAAATAAGGTTATCATAGACGATAGATAAACCGAGCATTTGGTGTTAACATGTTACGACAATGATTATTATAAGCTTGTAGTCAAGCCACAACGTGTTGAGCTTTTATAGTAGAAGGCTATGATTATATATGACTTTTGATCTGTAAAGACACAACACAGAATGATATATTTAACATGTTAAAGTTTATGAATCGCATTAATGAATATATAAAGATTGCAGAGAATACAGACGTGTTGAAACGCATCTAAGCAACTAAGATAAATAATTATTATATACCATCAATACTGCTTATAAATAAGTTATGTTCCAGTGCTAAATATATGGTAAATATTTGGATGTTTCAAGTCACCCTCGACGAGTGAAAGCACTAAAATAGCATCAAAGCGTTGAAAGGTTTAGTTCAATATATAGTTTACAAAGATCACTGTCTTAGACTTAGTTATCTTACATGTGTTTGAAGCAATTATGCGCCAAATTATTGTATTTGTTATGATATATTTTACAATTTAAAGACATAAAATTCTTCCTTTCTTCACGTGGGAGTCAAAGGAATACACAAAAATGCGTTGTTAGGCAAAAATAGCCGTCGTGGGTTGGATTGGAAAGAGCATGTATGGCTTGAATAGTAAAGCGAGTAATAACCAATAACACAAGCGACCAGTTCAAAAAGTGTTAACAATATGTATTAACACTTCTTAGATTAGACTAGAGTTAGATAATTTACCTGTTAGAAGACCATATCTTTTATAATCATAGTGCTAGCTAAGTTATATAATAACATCTCTATAAGCTTAATAGTATTTACAATTAATGATCTATTTAATTTATACGACTATAACGTAGCCAGATAAGAGTACGCATTTTAGTATTAAAGGCAAGCACTGCTACGAACGAACCTTGTAATATTCCGTGACTTTCGCGTTAGCACTTTTGGCAAAGTGTTATCTACGCTGAGAACCGCAACACCTCGCCGGCACGTTTGTACAACAACAGATCACGGAGTGACTAAGCACTGTCGATAGATAATTCCCTATGCTCGGTACGCACACACCATGCATACCGTAGCGACAACCTAATATCCCAGTCTCTCCCACAACGTGGCAAGTCCCTGGCGACGATTTGGTCCCTTTTCGTATCACTTCGTTGTTTAGCAGCTCAAAGTTTGTATACAAAACGTTTAGCGAGATCCGTTTGGCCCGATCTTACCCTGGCTACACTTGTGTACAAATAACGTGTAAAATTAACACACTGCAGGGCACCAAGTCAGGCATTTGACACCCGTCGCTTAGGTAATTGACAGGCCCGTGACGTCACTCATTAGAACGCCGGAGATTGAGACCAGGTGGAGGGCGGACCTTGTCAGGCGCGGAAGGAAACTAGCCCGCATATACAGGCATGCTTGGTGAGATTGGCTCCGTTGCTAGGCAGAACAGCTGTATCATCATAGATAGCTTTGTACAAACTTTTTGTTCAATCAATAATAACTATGATTCAAGAAAGTCATTATACTATATTTCTGGCTCATTAATCGCATTGTGCATGACTGCTGAGCTCAACGATTGTCGGCTCACTGTCTCGTACCCAGGCGCTTTGGGCCGGCTCGTTCAGCAGACTAGTCCCTAGTCCGTCTGCGCACGCGTTCTATTTCTCCGTGACGTCACCAAATCTGCATATTAATGAGAACGCGTATAAGAGGCCTAGGGACTAGGCAGCAAGCTCGTTCACAATGATCAACGGTGCATAGCATTCCCACGAATTTGGTCTGTTTTTCCCAAACAACACGTGCTGTCCTTGATGAATTCTATAAACAACACATTTTCTGTTCTAAATATTTTGTAAACTCGAAATGTTAGTCAAAACAAAACGCAAGGAAAATATTATGTAATTTACAACATTGGAGACGATGATGGCGAATAGAATAGGAAAATATCAACGATTTACAATCATTTTCAACACATGAATACATCAATTTTGTGCGGATAAAAGTAATACAGACTTACCACTTGTAAGAATGACCAAAACGAGCTCTATTTTGAATCTGCCTTGTACGTATTTCACGGCAAATACAGATATGTTTGGTCTTCGCCTATATGATCTAATATCAGCTTGTAATGCTATTTTTTCAGCTTATATACTGTAGGCGTAGCTACCTGAGCAGTGAGCACGACTGAATATTATCAAAACAATGCTACCTGCCTGCTCTCGGTCATAGTATGACTGCTAAGCACTTCAGTCTTCATTTGCATGTAAACCAATAGACTCTCATGTTGAGCTTTGACGCCATTTGGCCTTTTGTGTTCCGGTGTTTGTTCAAACTGTACGTATACTTAAAGCAGAATAAAAGCAGATATGGCGAAAAGATAGAATAAAACGAATTCGAATTTCAATTCTTGCCTAACCGTTCAGTTTCGCAAGTGCAAATGCTTGCAGAACGAAAGTATTTACATCATATGAATATATTTATTAATGCTGAAACTGATTATAAGTTGAGACTTTAATATTGTGAAAAGTAAAGTAAAATCAACTTAATTAGTTTACAACAGTATTTTTAAAGAAAGCTGAACAAAGGGTTTCAGAAAGATTAAAACGAGTTATAAGATGGCAAATGAAATTGACCATGTTCATGATTTATATCAGTTCAATTTCGCATATATAGGCACAAGACTTGGTTTCAAAATCGATGAAGTTTTAAATTGAGAAACGTTTGCAACAAAAGCCTTCAGTTGTTTGTCACCATTCGAAATTTGAACTAATTTGGCAAATTTTTGGATCCAAACATAACAATTCGCCTCCAGCCTCCATGTACTTCGATTTCCTTTTGTAATAACAGTGGACTACCTGCATTTTAGTTTACTGGACATCTAAGGAGAACAATTTAGAACTGATAGAACTATCCGGCATAAACAAAATTCTTCAAATTCGAGAAGAAACCAGAAAGATACGATTAGCAATTCATATTCATCGCATATGCACGTCTTTTATGTGTCTACCATGACAATGGTATAAAAGAGTTTTTGTAACCATCGTATTTACGTAAATCATCGATCTTAATTGGCATTACTGGTCCTTCCTGCCTTAAAAACCAAAAGAAGGAACTCCTTGTGTGCGGTGAAAACAAAACCACAACAAAACCAAAACAAATAAGGTCTACTGGAACAATATAAGAAACGCATTAAGCATCCGATGTATACAAATAAATGACATGGGACACAAGTCATAGTTGTATACGATATACATAAGTACATCTATTTACATGTTTCATCACAGAAAAAATATTATAGTTCCAATATATAGATTGAATTAACAATGAAAGTATATATGTGCCAAAGTGTGTTATGACTTGGTTTATCTTTTGATGAAAAAGAAGCTTTAATTAACATTAAGAAAATGAGTGTTGTAACTTTAAGATTAGATAGGTACAATGCTATTGTACAATGCATGCGAAGAATAATAATATAGTATTTCTTAATCTTATGTAGTTTTTGTTAGAAAGAGTATCACAGTCGTTCGATGGATGAAAAATAGCGAGAATTGAGATTATGTTTTAACTTTAAGATATATAGCTATACAATTGTACATGAAGACTTAGGCAATATTGCATGCATGTTTACGTAAATCTGAAGAATGAACTAAGCACTGCAAACCGACACGTCAGTGATTACTCTGAATATATTTGTCTATCATTTCAGGCCCATATATAGACGAAAGACAGAGCAACTTACTCTAAGATTTAAGGAAAAGCAAAAGCCTAAGCCTAATATTTCGAGCAGTTTGTATCGGTTTATCCTGCAAAAACATTTATAAACTGAAAAAATTTTCCACCTTGTTCAAAACGTTTACCTTAAAATGTTTTATGCATATTTACCTCTTAACTCCTTAAGTTAAGAACATCATTTTGGATATTTGTCTATTTGACTAATTGAATACTGATTTACGTTTTGTCAACGCTTGCATGCAGTCATACTGAGCAACTTTGGATAATACCGTTATGTTTCTTATATTTTGATATATTTCATTGATGTAGAGCGATCGAATGCGCAACCAATAGATAATGTACAACCTGCAGTAACTTAATACTGTTTACCCAATATTGTTAAGGACCGAATCTTGGCAATATTTTGCTTGAATGTTGATCTTAAAGTTAAAGTTAAAGTTAAACAATAAATCAATAAGCTCACCATGAAACGTTGGCACAAGCTAGACTTAAGCTTATTACGAAGACAACGGCGGCAATGATATCAGTTTGTTGAACAACCTCGTTCCCAGGCTCGTCCCTCTTGTGGAAGAAAGACCCTGGTAGGAGCTGTTTACGTGATCTGCTAAAATCTAGCAGATTTATAATTAAAGTTGTTATGTCAAACGACACAAGTGAACACTAATTAAAAATCTGCTAGATTTTAGCAGATGACGTGCCAGCTCCTACCAGGGTCTTTCCTGCACAAGAAGGAAGAGCCTGGGAACGAAGTTGCTTGTTGAAAGGTTGAACAACTTTGTTGTGAGTTGCTGAAGGTCTGTGCGTTTTACGTGTAGGGATTATATGTCGCTTGTCATGGATTCACATAGACCTTTCATACTATACGAATTAGCTCGATCTAAATGTCGGGGATCGAATCCCAAAATAATATGGTAAAAGCGTTTCGCTTTTCGGTGTTTGTGGACAATAGTCATCACTGATCACTCCTATACTTGATTTGTTCTACAAACACGTATACATACACTCATCATACAGTAGCTATCAATTTATTAAATCCGACAGATCTGAAGTTATAGTAATTATAGATCACTCCTATCGGCAGGTGTCTCTGTAACTATCACATAAATTTGATAAATCCGGCAGATTTGAGGTAATATAAAGTCCAATTATACATCACCTGGTTATCAGTCTTCAATATAAACAGATTAGGACGTAATATAGATAGAACGATAGTCACGTACAACTCTAGCTATCACAATGATCAATTTTATAAATCCGACAAGTTTGGAGTAATACGGCAATAATAGATATGTACAATACCACTCGCGAGTTACATCGTAAATTTTACGTATAAAATGATCATGATAAATATGGGCCTTGGTCGAACAATGGAAGTGATTCAAAGAATACTTTTAGGAAGAAATTTTGAGGTTTTGCCTTCCCTAAATATATTTTTAAACCACGAATATCAGAAAGAATAGAATCCCATAAGGTGTTAAAGAAATATGGTACACCAGCAACAGACTTATTAACGTTTTATTGCTCAATGATTCGATCTGTCCTGGAATACGGAGACATAATATTATGGCACGGAGGTCTGACACCATCTCAAAGCCAAGGCATAGCAAGGATTCAAAAACGCGCTCTAAGGATTATTGCCCTAGCCTTCAGTTATCTCGCATCATTCAATTTACTTCCTCTAAAAGAGAGACGGGATATGCATTGCATCGATTTAACTAAACGAATGTCCCTCTCGTCACACAAACTACACTATTTACTACCTGAGAAGGTTGAGAACATACGAAGTAGGGAAACTAGATATAATAATAAACTTTACAATTTTAAATGTAGGACAGTATTATGATTATTGGAATGATGTCTAGGATTTTAAGGAACCTTACTAGCATATTATATGTTACAATCAGATAATCATTGCAACGTAATAATTGAACAACCACATTGAATGCAATTGCATGTAAAGTATTGTTGATAAATTGTCCTTGTCACTGTCAATGATCTGATCCTGCATGTGGTCATGATCTGGCTGATATTTTTAAAGCAAATGTATTATCAGTTATTCGTGTAATGTGAAGTCAGTTGTTTCATGGAACCTTTGGATTTGATAAGTATTTAGCCAGCTAGAACGATAAATATCTATGCCAAAATTATCTCACACGACAGTGCTAATATGCTGAGCATTGGTATTATGAAATTAGGGCTGATGAATCGTATTTCTGATGACGTAGTATGATATAATATTCTACTTGCAATCTGCACACGTGTGATTCAAATAGTATGAAATATCTAAATATATGGTTATAATTATTATTTTATCTAACTAGTTATAATTATTATTTTTGCGTAATAAATATTTCGTTAAATATTTTATCAAAGCGTAATAAATATTTCGTTAGGTTTGCAATCTATATCATATATAGGCTACTATTTGTCCGAAATCTGAAATATGCATTCACCATCGGATTCACATAGAGCATGTATACAGAATATTGGTGAAATGGTTAATGGCAGAAGTACGTGTATTGCAGCAATGAAGTTACGATTATAATATATAGGTCTCCATATTTTATCCAAACTTTTCAGAAAGGGCACCATAATGAACAGTTGTATGCATTGAAAAAACATCAAATATGAAGATTGTCCATGCCATTGCTTTGTTGCGCTGACGAGTTTGCAAGACCATACGATTCGTTGGCTTTGAAAGAACACCTCTCAAACTTTCACTGATTGGACCACAAAATTCAAGTTTTTCATCATAAGTTAAAGAACATCGAAGACGGGAAATTTCAGCTTCAATTAATACGCTTCCTTACGCGGATGCGCATAAGCCTTAAAATAATTCTTTGGCTTTGAAAAACACTCAACACTCAAGACCACAAAGTTTACATTATCTAGTTAAATATAAGTTCTAAAATATCTATTTCTGAACAAACTAAGGTATATACCTGTAAGATAGTGTTAGCTTCAGGATGAAAGGTAAAAATCTTGGCTGTTGAATGGATTCCGCGATGAAATAAAATTTCTTCCAAGCACAAGCTTCTATTTCTTTCCTGGAGGAGGTCAGAGAGAATATGAATGGCAAGCGCTCGTGTCAGTTTGTTTTTGCTACTTAGGAAGTCATTAGCTTGTCATAAAGCCGCGCAGACCATAGAGGTGACAGGTTCGTGCTTTCAAACATAATACATTCAAGTGCCCCATCAATATCGTACTCACGATCGCCAGTAGATGAGCCCGTTTTAGACACTGTATTTGCACACAAAAGATCTCTTCGAAGGCGCTGTCTTTGCATTGCAAGTCACGCGTGCAATGTATTTTCGCATGGTCTAGAAAAAGTTAAAAAATTTACCCCTATACCGTATCGATTATTACACTTTGTTCGAGGTACGCAAGGTGCATGAAACCGATTCGTGTTTAGTAAAATTAATTGCACAAACCGGACGGAAAAACATTCAAACCAGATTTGTAAAAGGGGGAAGTTGGATAAGGGTTCGTTTTAAGCACTGACTGAAATCCTTTATATGAGTCGAATGGAAGTATTTAATATGTTAAACTATAATGTGCAAGAGTCATATATGTAGCTCCTAATGCGTGCATTTTAGAAATACATTGTGGCCAACTTCAAAGGTATTGAAACTTATGAAAGCGAGAAAATGTGGTGAGCCCAATATTTCCATTACATTTGGCACCAAACATAAGGACAACATACATAGTGAACTGTCATCATATATATTCTTCCTTGATCACAATGTGCCTCATTCTTTCTCCCACTTAATTAGAGAAACGCACATGAAATTGGGGTGGGGGTGGCTTTTGCAGTGGTGTTACTGGTGTAGTCCTGAAACGCTAACAAGGGGGCTCTCAAAAGGGGAGGGTGTGACAAGGCGGAGTGGGGGGGGGTGTGTTTCACAACAAAGTTAAACTTGAAAAATTCCAATATCTATATTTTTGGTTCTAGTAATTATTCAATTAGTGTTTTTAAAATGAAGAAAGGATCTAACTTATGGCATAGCAATGCTACTTCATGCTAGAGTCACATAAATGATCTTATGGTAGAATCAAGGTGATCAAGTAGAGATTACTAAAATCATTTTAACACTGATTATGCAATCTGCAAAAATACAGCCCAGCCTCCAAAAAAACAACATGGAATTTTTTTAGGGGCTCAAGCCCTGCCTACCTCTCCCTCCATTACACTGCTTTTTTTGCATTCATATGAACTGGGGTTGCTGGTCAAAGCAGCTTCACCAATGGTGCCCATTGTCATATGGCTGCATGCATTGACTCTGCTCCCATAATTTTCTCCTATCTTATTGCTTTTCTTTCATTTATTTTGTACGATAGTTAATCTTCAGAGGGTGTTGTAAGTACATTGGATAATGGAGGTTGATGGTTGTGGTTCAGGCGTGTTAATCGGTGACATTGTTGTTAGGGCAAGTGCCTTTCATTTCTGTGGCTGAGGGCATGCGCTATGTTTTCTTAATGCGAAATATTCAATCTGACTTCCAATCTTCTTATAAGCATGCAGAAAATATACAGTGTAACGAGTGCTCTTTGCACAGCCTACGGAATTGCATGGAAATTGAAGCATTTGGTTGCCCGGATATTACAATTCATTATATATTAAGTATTTTAGTCAACCAGTTTACCGATAATAAATTGTGAAGTAGATTAATAATAACAGATAAAATAAATGACTCATTGATAGAAATCATTATATACGAATCCTTAGTATGTTCCATACAAAAATACCATGACTGGAATATGTGTTTGTCATACGCCGCATTACCCATTTCGTGGTGTAGTTTCGCAATAGTTTTGCACTTAAAACATGATCAGTGGTGATATTGGTATCACGCGGCTTCCTCGTCATCAAAAACTTGACCGACAGATTCTGCATATAATACCACATTCAATTAGAATATGATTAAAAACGAAAATCTTCCCAAATCAATGTATCTCTTTAATTGAAGAAAAATACCATTGCTTTGGTAGAGCGATATGTTTTCCTCACTGTATACTCGAATGATGATGGAAAAGGCCGAATATTTATTGTGTAAAACAAAACTGATTCGGATATGAATTTCAACCATGCATCAATCACTAGACTCGCCCTGATGGTCATTTATAGCGTATTTTAGTGCACTTTTGCTCCGTATTGCGCGATCAATAAATGCTTGTGTATGGCTGAAAAGGCATATTATACTGTCGAAATGAAAACGAAAATGGTCTTGTTGAATGGCCATTTATGTAGATGTAAGGAAATGATTGTGGCCGGTGGGGTTCGAATATATACCAGGTTGATACCTCAGTTTAATTGGTAGAGTAATGAGATAGTATAACTTATAGATCCAGTTGTGCAAATGCCGTTCAAATTCAACCCTGCACCGGCCATATAAATACAAAGAAACAAATGCGTTATGGTTCACAAAATGTCTGAGAGGGCCAAATATCGTAAAGATATAGCAACATAGTCGGGTAAAGATGAGATTACCTTAAGCAGGAGAAAAGCCAGATTCAAAAAAGTAAATATATTTTGCTTTGTATGTATGTCTGGCCCCAAAGGTTTTGTCCATATGCATATTTATCTAGTGGATGGCAAGATCGTAAAACACGACGTTTTCAGAGAACAGAGACAGGAACTACAGAAAAACGGATGGTAATCTCTGAAAAAGAAACCCTCTAATTTTGGCGTTTAAAAGCACTTTTGGAGTGTTAAGGAATCACCTTTACTATAATTGCATATGATTTGCAAGATATACGACACGTATTGTTTTTTTCCAATCCTATTATGGTACCAGCAGATTTATAGCAAAACAACCATTATGGCTAATTATCTCTGAAAATAGATACATCAAGAATATATTAACGTTGATGTTTTGACACTTCACTCAATGGTTGCGATTTGATTGTCTTTCAAATTGGTCGGTAAATTATCATAAGACTAGAAGTGTTTTCAATCTTTTCAGGTAGTTCAGACTCAAACCACGGCGCTTGTCGTAGAATACTATCTAAATTGGGCCTATATATCGTTCAAGAGGTGTTTTTAGTCAATTTATTGTAGATGAGACACAGACCATGGCATGTTATATACCTACACTAGATTCATATGTTTGGAGCGGCGTTTTTTAACCTTTTTAGGTAGCCCAGACTCAAACTACGGCAGCTTGTTGTAAAATACTATCTGCACTGGACCGCCAACTTTAAGATAATTATTATCAAGCCTTCATACATTCAAGGGTGCTTGTGAACTGGCATAAGTATTTGAAGAATATATGATAGCAAGGAAGTATTTTATCTCATATGACTTTTCACAGATTTTTCCATGATTTCGTATTATTATAATGAATTTAATCATTTTTGTTGATTTTCAAAGATGATTGAAAATTATTTCCCATTTTTGTTACCACTCTAAAACAGGCGTGTCTGACTTGACACATTAACACACCTTCTTACACACCTATAAGCGTTAACTACTTAACTTATAAAACACGTCGTCAAGGTGCTTTAGAAAACACCATTGACAAATGCATGGTGTGAAACTAACTATGGAAAAATAAATGCGGTAATAATTGTCGGCCAGGTGTTGGAAAGATCCTTCGAAAAATCGGCGCGCTTTGAAAAGCCCTTTGGTATTCTTTTTTGAGCATTCAGTTGGGCGTCATGATTTCTTATACTCTCCTTTGACTAGCCTCCCCGCCACCCCCAGGTATAGATTATGTCTATTCTCTTGCTGGCATGATGTGAGGACGACATTGTCTCCTCTTTAGACGGGGGGGGGGGTTAAACACAGGTCTGTTAGCCAACCGATTCGTTGCTAACGTGCAAAGAACAGCAGAGCATTTACAGATGAATACTGTCTGTAATTGAAAGCAACTATGCCTGCATCTCTGTTTTTGCCACATAACCTAGGGATAGTATCAGGATACAGGCATGCACCTCTGCCCGCCGCAACCGCCCGGATTTTCCTGGCCGCACATGAAAAGCAATGGAAAAAAGATCTTGCGTGGGAGAAGGGGAAACATTGTCTTATATTTTATGGTTCTTCCTCATTTGTCATACCCAAGTATAGCATAACTGTTAACCACTAATATCCTAGCACCTTTTCCAATAACTACAGATGGAGATGCGGAAATATAGTAAAAATGATTGGGCGTGTAATTGAATGCCACATATCAGGCTACTATATCACTACTCAATAATCAGAGGCAAACCGGAGCATAAGAAGTTAACTACAGAATATAGTAGATTGTAAAGAGGAAATTTTTGTCAGTCAATCAATGCATGTAATAATGGTATATTGTCAATCATTGATCTTAATGTCGGCGGGCAAATATATCAATAGTTCATAACTTTTGCCGTTAAATACCAGTAAAGACTATCAGAACTTGAAAAAGAAGTATTAAGTCAAATGCGAATGCAAGAGCGTGGATAAGTACGCTGCGAAAGATTAATACATGGCGTTTCAAACGATCTTGCGCAGCTTAACATGTATTTTTACGAACCTTTGTTTATTAACTACTGCGTCAGTTTAGCTGAAAGAGCTTTTGTTCCATTGTTCTGGTTGCGAGAGCGGATATCGAAGTTTATGAGTTGTAGATGGTGTTCTTGAATGCCAGCCAAGGGCTTAAAATTTGCATAAAATGAGTCAAAGCAAGTTATGATCATTCATCGAATGGTTACTAGTTTCCAATATCTAAAGCAAGGTTTCATGCACTTAGCACCATTGTGCAGCAGATGGTGGACAACTAGCAGTGAGAATACGATGATTCTCTTAGATCAATTGTGTCTGGTGGCCATGATTATATAGAATAGACTAGAGATATACAGTATAACCCTGTAGTGCTTCTTGAAATTCACCTATTGCAAGTTTCCAATAATTTTTGGAGAGTTAATCCATTGTACATTTGAATGCATCTCATGGGGCCATATATGATGGTTCGTAGTCGATTTAATAGAAATTGTAATATGATTGTCTGTGAGTGGATATTACATTTCACAATACCATTATAAAGGCTTGAAATTTATACATATTGACTCAAACGGCTTTCAAAAAGGATATATTATATGGATCAATGCAAAGTTCACTGTGCCCCCTGATGCAACTTTTCATATTGCATAATTCGTCAACAAGTATATTGGTCTTAATTCAACAATCAGAATGTTGGAAATCGAATTATACTTACCACTACTCTCCGTATCACTAACATTAACCCCACCTCCTCCCCCCACCTTACCATAGCCTATATACTACACCATAGCACCCTAACCCATACCCTTTTCCAACTGAATAGGAATCTGGGAGGTGAACCATATATGATGACTTTATTTAGCATTATTCTTTTGTGCACGAAAAATGACTAATTTAACAGGTGTCGTCAGTAATATACGTTTTAAGGGTTCATCGATCGTCATTGCGCTATTGTGGGTTTCGGCAAGCGAAATGGGGACGCACATTGTACGTTGGCGAACTTCAGGAATGTTGAAATAGTATATAAAAGCGATGAAACTTTACTTCTCAATTATTCGTTTTTGTCACCAAATATAAGACTACTACATATAATGAAAATTCAACTCCGATAACTGTCGTTTGACCACCATCTACTGCACGATAGTGCTTTGTGAAATTCATCTATAATACGAAATATAGACCTTCACCTTCACTAAAGAACCCTTAAAAATATTCAAATAATCAACCAGTATCAATCTCTTGTGTTTCAAGCAGTCATTAGCGTGCAAACAAACAAATATAGCTTGAAAGATTGAAGAGTTATTACAGGCACGTTCCCTAGCAATGGAATAAATTTATATTAAAGTTGGCAAAGAGTTAGGTCGTTAACTCTACGAGCGCATATCGCGTGCTTGTTAATGACTTTGACTAATAATATAAAACATTATACCAAAACACGAAATGCGTTATGGAGTCACGCTACAGCTAATTCAGTGTCATGTCTCTCACGAAATTAATGACTGATTATTTTAGCTCAGTTTAAAATGTGTGCTTAATTGAATAGGCCTACTATACCTGATAATATAACCATCTGAAATAGATTAACAGTTGCGCATATATATAAAATAATATACAGACCACAGTATACGGCATGATTGAGTTATTGTAATGTTCACGTCAGGTAATGTATGTTAGATATAGTGGAAAAAATTACTGAAAAGAAACACGAGCAGATATTTCAACTTAGACCTAAAAATGTTCACACACTATATCTATTCACAAGTCAATACTTGACCAACTGTAGATCACACCATAGTTAATAGAGAGGGCTGGTTTGGAAGCTTCATTAAAGTACAATATAACTCATTATCTATGTTATTGTCCAGGTTTATGCAAAAATGTAGCCCTTCATTATCACGTGTGTATTGTATTTTCACACAAACAACCAATAGCAATGTTTTGGTTTATTTACCCATCCGTAACTTAAACAATTGCCCAGTTTTGACATGGTTATTGCATGGTTGTTTAGGTGAAAATACAATACACACGTGACGACGAAGAACTACATTTTTGCATAAACCTAAACCAACATGGATAATGAGTTTCATTGTACTTTCGTGAAGCTTCCAAACCAGCCCTCTCTATTAACTATGATCACACACAGGGACAAGAACGACTCTTAATTCTTCACTGAAGTCATTAACATTATCTTTTATTTAAATTGTATCTCTCGGCGAACTTATGCCTATTCATGGCTCTGTAGGATCATGTTCCCCAAATCGTTGGCTCTTGGATGGTATATCTTGCATTTAAGAGGCTTCTGTTTGTACAACTAGATCGAAAGGTGCACCATTATAGGCGGACATGCGCTAACAAGTGTTTGTCAATCTTTCTGTCAGCTAATAATTTATGTGGCACTTCATTACAGTAAGATACGACGCTATAATAAGTATATACTTGATATATAGGTCCTATGGTAGTCAAGCTTTAACAGAGCGGCAAAATACGATGCTAATTCTTTTCATCCATAATTTGAAGTCATGTATATTATTGCAAATAACTGAATTATGAGGGAATTTGAGTTGAATTCTTCTTGTTCCAATAAATATAAACATATCTGAAGTTGAAAATGCAACATTGAAAAAAGTCTAAAATTATGGACTTTATACAATCTTCTTCGATAAGAATACTATAGCTCCTAATATATAATTATGCTCTGTGACATTCGCTTTTGTAAAAGAACAAAAAGAGAAATATAGACACAAATTCTTAAGCTCAGACGGGATCGTATAGTACCTATTTACCCACAGATATACAGCACTGAATACGTCACGATGATTACAAACGATACCCATTGAAATTATTTCTGTAAAATGATGCTTCGTCATAATATTAATATTCTGAATTCATCATCTAAAAATACTCTTTATGATTAACAAAGCCATATCATCTTTATAGTAATGGTCAAAAGTTCTTTCAGAAAGACTTAGCCTTTGGTAAAGACTTTTTATATAATGTCGTAATTGACCTACATTACCAGCGGAACTCTATTATCACTGCGAGTGTATTTTAGTACAATATACCATTTCAATCTCCGGGGCGGTTATACATTATGTGAGTTAGTTCTGCAACGACAATGGTAATTTTGCTCTCTATTTGCAATCAAATGTTTGATGATTTCGTCAACGGAAGCTTGTGAAGAGTAGAGGGGAAATGGGTGACCTGTCTCCTTAAAGAACTTTGGAGATCAATCACATTTAGTATAATCACACGTCATGGATCTTAATAGAATGTATATTTTTTCGCTTATGCTAAATTTCCATATGTAGAGAGACTCAAAGGACAAAAAGATTTTCGCCATGTTGGATGAAATTACTTGCGAACAAGGAAAGACGCATAGCCTCAACTTCATTCTTTGATTTTATAACAAGCATACTTGCAGCGAAGCTCGGTAGATTCCGACAGCTACCAGCCACCCTCGGTGCGTCAAATCCCGGACTCACCTCCCTGCAAGTATGTTTGGTTTTTATCTCATGCCATTTCGGGAAAAAGTACTGAAGAAATTACGCATTTTAGTTGATATAATTTCTTGTTTGGATAACGAACATTTTAGCCGCCAACATACTACGCAAACAAACAAACTTAGGCTTAAATTGAAGCTAAAGAAATTATCTACAATACTCCCTCATTCTTGAAAAGAGAAAATGCACACATTCTGCGAAAACATTGCCAAGGTTTATGAACCTGCCGAACAAATTTCGGCGGCCATCTTGAAAATACATCGATCCCGAACCCACCTCCTAAACATACGTCAGCAGGTGGGCTCGGGATTGAACGCACCTCTTCGGAGCCAATAGGAAAGCCGCTTTTACGCTAGGTATGAGATAACCTTTTGAATTTTATTCAGTCTCAAGTAATGTTTGAAGTTTCTATCTGTTTTCAAATGAATGAAGTCGGGGCCATGCATGTATAATGGTACGCTCCTGTAATTCGGCAAATATAGTCAAAAGACTGGAGTGTCGAAATGTTGGTTGATATTACACCTAGTCGTGGTCTTCTTTAATAAATCAATGCATTGTAAAACTTCGTCAAAAACAATGGAATATAACTATCTTAAGACAACTAGTTTGACTTGAAATTACATAAATCATTAGGTTACACAAACTAAAACAACGTGTTCACGATCAGGATGAAACGTGCTCGCGTTATTCAACTGAAAGTCTGGTACGTGTTCACAAACATAATCATCATCTAAACATCGATTATATATATTCAAGTGAAATAATGGGTCAAATGAAAGACAAACCGATATCAAGTTTTTAGCGTTCGACTTTCTTGCAAGAAATTTCTGGTCAGCCTAAAGTGGAAGGAAAAGAAAAGGAACGAATACGATAAAGAATCAGCACAATTCGGACACAAGGGCGCCCACATTTTGAACAAATAAACTCCACAATACCCTCAATTCCATATGCAGGATCATGTACGCAGCCCACAAAAAATATAAATATAAATAAAAGCTATGCTTATTTACCTTGATTTAACACTTTTGTATCGTGTTTCTTCGGCAACACCTTTAGATACACCGATTCACTACGTGTTCGAATCGTATTTACGCCTAAACATAAATACTTCTTCGATTCATCAGGAGATACATTCAACAAACGAAGTCTTTCGCCTTGCCATCGTTCGTTCTTGTTTGCCACTGCTTCAATTTCAACACGTTGACCTTCCTGGATCATTCTATACTGTTTCATAACAGCATCAAAGGCGAACCAAATTAACTTTGGCTTATTGATATTATATGCTTTGCATATCAATGTCACATTTTCTCCCTCAACGACTTCAACGTTTCGAAAGTCTTCCAAAATTGGTCCACTTCTTTCTAAAAACGATTATATGAAGGCAAGTTTTACGACTGGCAATCTTTGCTGAGAAATTGTGAGCATGAATCTCGTTTTACTTTGCTGATATTTTTCTTGCTTAACATGCCCAGAAGGCAACAAAGAAATGAATGAAAATATATCGGTGGAGTGAACTGCGGGCGATCCAGGGGCGTGGCGACCGGGGGGAGGGCGTGTGACGGCCCCCCAATTACTGGAGTGTAGCATACACGCATTGCCTCAACATCATTCTTTGATTCTTTCTATTTTATAAAAGTTAAAAAATGCTTGCATTTGAGAAATTCACTAAAAACAAGGACAATAAAGGCAATTGAAAGCTGTTTGGGCCAGTTACGAATTAATTTCATAGTTAAATTGCAATTGCTAAACATGGCACAGGGCCCTTTTTAATAACGCCCCCCTGTAAAGCTTGGTCCGTTTAGATGGGATATATAAAACATTGGTCATTTTATCGGAAAAGTTGGCCATAATGATATGACACCCCCCCCCAATCGTGATTAGTTTGCCACGCCCCTGGGGCCATGTACATAATTCTCTGTTTTTGTGTGCGTACATTTTTGATAACTCCAAGTTGACCACCATCTGCTGTACGATGGTGCTTTGTGAAACCTATACCTACTATAGCTATAACTCTACATGCGCTAGAAAAACATAATTACCAATTCCATTTAGTTCATACGTCATCTTTATAGAATTCTGGTGATCGGACACATTACATGGGTATGTTCCAACATCGTCCGGTTTTACAGATTTCAGGGTAATGGTAAACTGGTTCTTTTTCACCGATGATTTTGGTACCACACTGACAGAGCATGCCATCCTTCCACTGTCGTCATCTTTCATCTCATCTTTTTTCTTCAATGATTGTGAACTCTCTAAAAAAATTAAGATACCTCTTTAAAAATTAGTCTGAAAACAAATGTAACTTCAGAATGATGAAGTGTAAAAATACACTATAAGGTTGTTTTTATACATGGGGATTTTGAACAGCCCTAACTGTGGAGGTACAATGTGGCAAGGAGATCGATTAGGAGATAGATAACTCACTTATATCATTAATATTTAAATACTCGGTTATCGACATCTTTGTTCCATTATATATCCTTGCAAAACATAAGAGCGATGTTGTGGTTCTATAGACACCTTGCCTTGTTTACGTTTTGCTGGCATAGCCCATGGGTTACGCCACCTTTTTTATATTCTTAAATTTGAATCCGAGAATAATTTCAATAGGCAGACAATATAGTTGGCACTCAACTTCCACTGGTGGAAAAATGCGCTTTCAACAGGCAATTTTTAATCGTATCGTATTTGGCCATTTTTGATCGCAATGATACAAAAATTTGACTTTGTATGAATTAAACTTTTTTGGTATGAAAAAAGTAAATTCTACAAACTAAATAATGCACGACAACATGCTAAAGTTGGATTACCTTAAAGTTTTTTATATATAAACCCTGTATAGCTAAGGGTTATGCTTGGTTTATTCTATAAATTATTTGCTAAAATTGAAGGTTTATTTTACAATATACATTAATATAAATTACATAGTTCATTATAAAAAAATATTTCACAAATAAGATGGATACCTCATCGACTCTAATCAAAATTTGAACCAGCGCAAAGTTGATGAGAGTGAGTGAGAGTCGATGAGAGTTGGTGAGAGTTAATGAGAGTTAATGAGAGTGCATGAGAGTTGATGAGAGTTGATGAGAGTTGATGAGAGTTGATGAGAGTTGATGAGAGTTGATGAGAGTTGATGAGAGTGAATGAGAGTTGATGAGAGTTGATGAGAGTGAATGAGAGTGAATGAGAGTTGATGAGAGTTGATGAGAGTTGATGAGAGTTGATGAGAGTTGATGAGAGTTGATGAGAGTTGATGAGAGTGAATGAGAGTTGATGAGAGTTGATGAGAGTGAATGAGAGTTGATGAGAGTTGATGAGAGTTGATGAGAGTTGATGAGAGTTGATGAGAGTTGATGAGAGTTGATGAGAGTGAATGAGAGTTGATGAGAGTGAATGAGAGTGAATGAGAGTTGATGAGAGTTGATGAGAATGAGAGTTGATGAGAGTGAATGAGAGTTGATGAGAGTTGGTGATCAAACGAGTGCGAGCGTTGCAACTCTCATTGACTTTCATCAACTCTCACTCGCGTTTGACCGAAGCTTTAGATACATACTTCACGAATTTTCAGGAAAAAAAGCCAACTGACAATTTCAGAGAACCCACCTACGACGGTTAAACTGAGTTTCTTGCTGGCATTACCAAATACATTTGACGCGGAACATTCGAAAATGCCAGCATCTTCCTTTTGGACGTTCTTAATAACCAAAAACGATGATTTCCCGATTAGAATTTGGAACCTCGCATTCATTCGCGGCCGAATAACATTGCCATGCATAAACCAGATCATTTTCCAGCTTGCACCCCAGTCAGTAAAAGCGCATTTCAGGCGGACAGTTTTATCCAATTCCGCCACATAGGACTCGGGTACGAATTCTGGTTTACCAACGCCAACCTCTGTGAACAAAAAGAGATTACACAAGACAAAACTGGAATGAAGCATTATAATAAGAAGAACATTTATAGGTTTTGGCTCTCCAAAATATATTTCTTAATTTTAAAGGTAAGTTTTACACGACCTCCTCTTTTAAGTATTTCAGGCATCGTAGAAGGGGGGGGGGAAGGTCATTGGAATGGGGAGCTTAAAAAGGGGTGGAGATTTATATGCCAGTTCAGAGTTTCCTGCGCATCTAAATGACGCGTTCTGCGCAGGGATAAACTTGCAGTTGATTAACTGTTCATCCGTCCATTTGTGTTTCACGGTGAAGCTGTGATTAAAGCTTTCTTTTACTAGCATATTTTGTCTTCTATGTAAAGCAAAACCAAGAAAGGTGAACTTAAGGAACAAATTTTCCAATTTAAAACGAGACAACCGCACGGAAACTAACGCCTGTATTCTAAAAGCTCACTCACACTCAAAGAGTGGAGGTTCAATCTAAGCTTCCTTGCTATTTTTCAAAAACAGCACTGACACTCAAATTAAGCTCCGATTGAACCTTCACTCTTTGAGTGTGAGTGTGAGTGAGCTTTTAGAATACAGGCGTAATTGTTCTTCAAGCAATTTTGCATATTCAAATGATGATTGAACAGTTGAATACTGCGATACGCATATTTTAATTCTTCCAGTCTCAGCTACATGTTAGTGTTTAACTACAATTTTATCCGGACGCAGAACGCGTCATTTAAGTGGCTTATTATAGCTTAGCGGGAACACTAAAGGCCAATAAATACGTCTAACAAATGCACATTTGTGGCTTTGTTGTAGTAGAAAGGGGGCGAGGGGTGATTAATAAATCTATTTCTAAAAAGTGTAACTCAATTGACCTGAATCGATAACTTTTAAGAACGCACTCCTCCAACCCTTGCCGACATGATTACTGATCAGACACGTGTACATTCCCTCGTCTTCTTTGGTAACATTATTTAACATAACTCTCCATCCGTACTTTGCTTCTTTTTTCTCAACATCAAACGATTTGTATTGCCGTGGATTGATCATTGTGTAATGCGACGAATTCAAAGATAGCACGCTTTCGTCGAATCTCAGCTCCGGGTAGTGGGGTGGTAGTTTCTTCCAATGGAGCCATCGGCTGTCGGTCAACATTGGACTGAATAGTTCTATACATTGAAACGTAACGTTGTCGCCAACTCTGGCGGTTTTGTTGACTGGGAATTGAGTTGATAATACCGGTCGTATAGGCCCCCTTTCTATAAAAATTTACAGAATCACAGTTGATAAGTAGGCCTATTAAGAAGTTCAATATTAAGTAATCCAATGGTACGAAACTAAATAGTAATAAAGATGCTTAGTGCATGAATTTGTTGACTATACAATCTATTTTAATTATGCTCTGGATATCCATTGAACACTCTGCCAAAAGTGTTATTATATAATTATAATATTAAAGCATTTTTTGTTGCTACTTTAAGTTTCATGCAGTTATGCAATCATCAGGCAACTGTTATTATAGGAGGTGGGGGGGGGGGGGCGAATATAAAATAATTTTCATGAAAATGATGGAAACAGCTTAGTTCCCTGAACAAGCTTACTATAAAAAGTGGTAGATAAGACTCTGAAACGGCCGTTTCCGACGATCTGGGGGCTTCAAATTAAAAAAAAGAAATTTTCGCTCCGCGCCAACCATGGTTGCGCCTCGTGAGCTTGGGAGTTGGGCCCCCCCAAAATTGAATACGTTCCTATGCCACTGCAACTGTTCTTACTATTACAATTTCGTGCTTTAACACGCTACTCATTTATAACGGTTCGCTGATGCGCGTGTTCGATCATGACGTGCGGTTATATATATATACATATACTATATAGTTTTTCGCTTACCTCAAGGTATCCGCTATACAGCCTGTTTCATGCCTCACGCAATATGCGGTCGTCAAGGCGGAAACAGCCATATATATATGTAATATATATATATATATATTAATAACTAAGGATTGTTCTCAAGCTTTGTATTCAGTTCGATCCCGATGTCGTTTTACCTACCTATAACAGTCAATTTAAACTCCTGTGATATGTTCCCCAGTCTATTAGACACAATACATTTATACAGTCCGTTGTCCGATGGTACAGCTGTTTTGATTCTTAAATACGATCTCGTACTGTTAACCCTTTGGTGAAAATTAAACAACATTGATGACAATAATAAATATAATTAGTTTGTACAGACGGAGGTGGGATTGGCACTGGCAGTTATCAGAATAAGAGAATATAGAAATATAAAGAAAATTAACATTATTTTGAAATATAAGCATCTCAAGCGATAAATTTCTACAATATACCACGTTAGAAAGGCTATCAGTTAGGCCTACATTGTCCAAGAACAGCTAAATATATGCATACTTTGGATCCAGTCGACGATATTTAAGAACTTTGCCGTCCTTCAGCCATTGGTATTTAAGAGGAGGTTCCCCGTCAGCTGGACAACGTAATTTCATATCATAAGATGCTGGCCAAGCGATAAATTGTTTCGGAAGCGTTGGTTTTATAAACCAAGGAGCACCTAAAAATCAAGAGTAAAAATTGTGTTAGGCCTTTGCATAAACCTTTCTGATAACCGCTTTTTGGAGGTATAAATCCATTCAGACCACCTCTCTATTGCCATCTTCCCTTTTCACCATGGAGTAAACCGTATCTAAATTATACCCCCTCACAAATAATCCCCCCCCCCACAAACGCCCCTGAAATAGATATGTCCCCTGAGGGGTCTTTAAAAGAGGAGAGGAATCTATGATATACAGAGTGTCCCCAAAAAAGTCCCCCTTTAGAAATCACTCTTGTGCGTTATTACACCTTTGGGAATCTAATTTAATATAATTGTACATGAACGGCGGAAGTATTTACAACTTCCCTTCGTCCAAATAATTTAACGCGACGTATAAGTTGTTACGACAAATACTCGTTGCTCTGTAGTCAGTTGAACCATTCTTACTCGAACTGACGGTAAGACGAATTTGTTGTTTGTCGCTTACCCTTTCCGGGTTGTCCCAATCTCGGCGTCGAATCTTTAACCAAATAAATAAAAACAAAAACAAAAATTGATATAAAGGTCTTCTCAAAACAAGAATAATATCTGCACGGACATTCTAGGTTGTGGCAATAAAAATGTAAACATTCATTTATACTTGAGGGATTACAGAATGACAAAATTGGAAACGACATCTTTAGAAACGCTCGGAAACGACACAGTGTGCACATAGTCTAAGACTACCTCAAAAACATATCGAGAACTTCGACGTTTCGAGCGAAGGCCCTTCGTCTGGAAGCTAGTAGCGTGGGTCAGGGAAAAACATGTAATCTGTATAGTTAATCATGTTCCAAACGTTAATTTAACCTAAATTGTCGCAAATGAGTTTGAAATGAGTTCTACGTGGTCAACTTTCGAAATTGAACTAAAATTTAATCGATTTGTCCTTGGCGTATGGCCATTAACTCCACAAATTTTCGGGTTAAAATTTTGAATTTTTTTTAGTTATCGTGCTTATAAACAAACCCACACACACACACACACGCCCAGGTGAAAGCATAACATTTTGGCGGATGTAATTACGGCAAGCTTACCGACGACGGTTAGGTTCAGTTCTTTACTAGCGCGGCCATATTTGCTTCTGGCAACACACTTATAAATGCCAGTGTCTTCCATTCTCATGTCCCTAATCCTTAATAAAGACGACGCCCCAGTTCGCATTCGGAATCTCGCTTTCTTTCTTACACGAATTAACTTGCCGTTCTTATACCAGGTCATTTTCCAGCTAGATTTCCATTTAAAGAAATCGCATTTCAGACGGACGGTTTCACCAACTTGAACGACGTAGGAAGTGGTCGTCCTGTCGACTAATTTTGGTTTCTTACCTGAGATAAACAAAAGTAAAGTTAGTACTTGGTAATGATAATGAGCACGAAAAACTCAGCTGACTATCATTTTGTTGCCTTCGCCAGTCCCACAGAGTTACCTGACGACTCCACGGAACAGAACAAAACACAGAAGATAAAGACAAGTGTAGCGAGCATCCTGCCTCGAATATTTCTGACCTCGTCTAAAACAAAAAATATTATAAATCAGGTTTCAAATGTATGTACTACATTCTTCAAAAGAATCTCGTATATATAGGATTGTCATTCTCATTAATAAATCACGAAGGAAATCTTGACCGCGAAGAAGCTTGTATATCCGACGTACTCAAGAGTCAAGTTCTGCTGAACGCTTTCAACAAAACGAATCACAAGCTATATATACACGATTCCCGTCCGTGTTGCATAAGACATACAGCCACTCGTCTTCGTATGGCTCGTGTTAGGAACAGAGCCAGACAATATCTTGAACGTGTGGTGCCAGTATAGTTAGCGTCCATACAATAAGCTTCGGGTCTTTAGGATAAAACTACCTGAAAAACTCAAGAAGAACTTCAACGTTTCGAGCGAAGGCCCTTCGTCTGGAAGTTAGTAGAGACCTTAGGATGTATAGGTTGGCAACGCGAAGACGACGGCCAAAACAAACTCCTTTAAATAAATGATTGTAAAGAAAATTTGTCCTGTATTATCAATCGTATGAATCTAATACAGGTTGAACAGTAAAAAATAGGGGCTATATATTTGAGAAGATTTCTACTTCGGACCTAAACCAATTTGGCAAGTACCGCTTCTCGAGGCTTGAAATTAATGCAGGCGTTGTACACAGGACGTAGAAATCTGTGGTTTGCCATTGTAAACAGAGCGACGATGACGTCTAAAGCTCCCGTGGGATTTTCATTATTCATTTCTTCTCTAAAATAATATGAATTTCATTGTATTTATAGCCGTCGTCGTCACGTTGCCGTCCTACATCGTAAGGTCTCTAATGAGACAATTTGCGGCTGGGCAGGTTTTAACTTGTGCACAAGAGCCTTACCTGATTTCGTCTGGTTCTGTGGAGACACTTCAAAAAGTATAACTGCTTCAACAACTCCCAATTAAGCAGCTAGATTTCTTAGCCGAAAGATTTCTTTTATAGTTTAGGTCAGACGTGATAGTGTGGTAGTAAATTGATCCCATTTCTCCTTGTTTAACAGCGGTGTTGAAAGCTTCGATATATTTCACTCAAGGTGAAGTTTAATATTGAAAATCCACATGCGTCTCAGATATTGATTAAGAGGGATAGCAGCTGAGCTGATATATACAATGGTATTTATAGTTAGGTCAGACGTGATACTGTGGTAGTAAGTTGATCCCATTTCTCCGTGTTTAACAGCGGTGTTGAATTAGTTGGAAGCTTCGACATATTTCACTCAAGGTAAAGTTTAATATTGAAAATCCACATGCGTACTATATTGATTAAGAGGATTAATCCGGATTTATATGTTTTCAAAAGTGCTCTATTTAAAACAACAAAACGAGAAATATGTCAGGACGATACTAAAAAATAAATGGAAAATTCTACATTGGAGAAGATCTGAAGATGTGATCAACCTGAAGTTATCAGAGTAAAAAAATAATGTCCAATCTTTTCATTATATATAGTACTAATTAGTAGGACTTCTTGTATTTGGTAATGGTGGCAAATAGATATAATTAAGCGATATAGTTCAATTTTATTTCTCCTAAGACTGTCAACATTCCTACTGTTGCCCTACTGAAACCCAGCCACCAATTAAGCCCAACTGAATAGGTAGCATTTTCCAGAAATCTTTGTCATGCAATTCGAACTTCCATAATATAGAATATGCATTTATGGCAGAATGGTATCGAGTACTCAAATTGATTGCTGTTTTATGTCATAATATTATTTGCTAAGATGATAATCTAGGATTATGAACTTGCAAAGCAATTACCAGAATACACATGTCATCCTTTTTAATTAAAAGGATTGTCCGATTTGTGGATCTCATTCACTAGAGAGCCGGCATTCGGTGTTGCTTTGCAACATGTAGATTTCCATGCTCTAAAGTGTAGTGTAATTTGGTTTCATAGCATGATCAAGACGAATCACAAGCCAGCTAATATTGAGCTATATAATATATCTTTAAACAAAACAGTCGCCCTCACTATTCCATGTTTTCGATCGCTAAAAAGGCATGTATTCTTGTCTGTTGATTGGCAAGAATTCATGACTAATTCAATCAATTTTAAAAATACTTTTGTACTAACGCAATTTCCGAATAAATTTCAAAGTAAAATGACTATTGAAATAGGATATACGCCAAAACACACTCCGGTAAAACAGCCGTTTACAAGATGGGAATTGGAGACAACCTTGTTCGCTGGCTGAATTGGAGCTAAAAAGAATAGGTCTTCAGGCCTAATATCAGGGTTGGAAATTTTTTCTCATTTGCATGGCCACCTTCGTTATCGTTCAAAATCTTCTGGGATTTTGTAAACTTAACCAGCCAATTATTCACTTTATCGCATACACTGTAAAAATTTGATGGTAAAAAGAACTTAACAAAAAGATTGGTCAAAGTTACCAATTTTTTTGGCCAATAAATAATCAGTTAAATTAACAATATTACTGTTAGTATAGTGATATGAAATTGGTTGTTTTAACATAAATTGTTTACAGTGTATACGGAATGACTAGATATGTTTGTGGTATTTCTTTGTAGCTTACAGTATTGCAATGTAAGTTGCATAACCGGTGACATTCATTGGAATGTTCATTGGAACACAATGATATATAATCACATAATTTAATGATGTGCAAAAAGGTTGTTAAAATATATAAGATAAATAAACAAAAATAACAGCACCATAAAAGGTTGATGTGCGTGCGAACTTTTCTTTTCTTTTGTTTTATTGTTCACAGTTTTGCAAAGTTATATTCAAATAAGATATAACAAACGATATTTAAAATAGTATAATTTAAAAATAAAGCGCAAATTTCCATTGTTCTTTCAACACTTCCTAATTGAACTATTTGCTATTTTGGCTTATCGTCGCTCCGGACTTCCTGATTTCGTACATCCTGTGTGTAGACTTTCAGGTTCCTTTAGATAAAATTAAATCTTCCTAATAATTACTTTATTTGAACGGCTTGACGGATCAGGAAATTCCACAATGAAATCATAACATTGGTATTTGCAAAATCAAAGCAGATGGAAATGTATCGTACATACCGACTGGGGCTAACTGCGAGAATTAGAAATCTTGTTTAGTCCGAATTTGATGTTTTGAAATCAACATCTTATACAAATAAATCTTGACTTAAAGTAAAGTGAAGTAATTGTGTTCCAGTTTTAAGACTGAATTATTTTGATCCATCCCTATAGTACTGGATCAATATTCTTCATCGGGTATCCATTATCATCACGTGAGCAAAATAAAGCAATATGATTGGCGAATTTTCTTATTTTGGCGAATTATTAATGAGTTTGAAATGTTTATAATGTAATTTTTCAGGTATAGTTTTATCTTAAAGACCCGAAGCTTATCATATACTTTATTTAATAGCCATATAAACATACAAACTGAACGCCGTTACTTACAGGAAAGCAAAGAGTATAAACTTTATAGTTTTTTTACAAAACGTACTTGATATTACACCTGATCGCAGTCAAATCGTAAACTTTAATGATTACACCTTCTTAAATCAATACATTGTAAAACTTCGTCAAAAACAATGGAATATAATTAACTATCTTAAGACAACCATAGTTTGATTGTCGATTATACATAATTAAGCAGTAGGTTATACAAACTAAAACAACGTGTTCACGATTAGGACGTAACGTGTTCGCGTTATTTAACTACTGAAAGTTTGGTGAAACGTGTTCACAGACATATATAATCATCAAAACATCGATCATATTAAATCAAGAAATAATGTGTCAAATGAAAAACATACCGATATCAACCTTGCTAGCAATTTCTGCTTAGCCTAAAGTGAATGAAAAAGAAAAGAAAATGATTAGCAGAAATTTTGGATACAAGGGAGCCCACATAGTTGAATAACTAATCTCCTTGGCCGTATTTATATTACAAGACGCCTTATAGACGTCTTGACGAATTAAACGTCTTGTGTTAATCGCGACTAATATATATACGAGATGAACAGTTGAAACTATACTAGAATGAAACGAAGAAAATATAACTGAATATTTCAATTTCACTGCCAACTGGAATAATTCTTTACTAAGTGCGTCCAAATTTAGTCGTCTCGTATTTATATTAGACGAATTAAACCTTCAAGACGACTAACTAAGACGTACAGACGACCGACGTTAATTTTTTATTCGTCTGTCTAATTTTTCGTATTTATATTGGACGACCAAGTTGTCTCAGACGTTTAAAACGTCTTCTAATATAAATTCGGCCCTAAATTCAGTATGATGTGTTGTTCACACGATCCGATCAGTTGATTTGTCGGATCCAATCAGTCTCCTCTTGACGTATGTGATTTACTGGATATGCTGAAAAGAGTAAGGCTATTCTCATACCTGGCGAAAATTGTAGTTGTTGCCGAAGTGTATGAAATCACATACGTGAGGGAGAGAATCGCATTCGGCAAATCGGATCGCATGAGCAGTCCTTTAGGAGATAAATGCAATGATCATGAATAATAAGCCGCGACTCGTTTCTTTACATCAAATGATTCCGCGCCTCTTATCCCGTCACAGCAATGCAGAATCATATAAGCAGCCCCATCAAAACAAGTATAAATAAACGCTATATATACCTGGATTTATCACTTTTCTATCAAGTTTTCGGCGACACCTTTACTACCACCGATTCACTACGTGTTCGAATCGTATTTACGCCTAAACATAAATACTTCCTCGATTCGTCAAGCGATACATTCAACAAACGAAGTCTCTCGCCTTGCCATTGTTCGTTCTTGTTTGCCACTGCTTCAATTTCAACACGTTGTCCTTCCTGCATCATTCTATATTGTTTCATAACAGCATCAAAGGCGAACCAAATTAACTTTGGTTTATTGATATTATATGCTTTGCATATCAATGTCACATTTTCTCCCTCAACGGCTTCGACGTTTCGAAAGTCTTCCAAAATTGGTCCACCTCTTTCTAAAAACGATTATATAAAGGCAATGTTATACGACTGGCAATTCTTGCTGCAACTTGCAACGCAATTTCGGACACAGAGCCTTGAATGTTAGGTAAAAAGTATAAGTTCGCAGAGAAATTGTGAGCATGAATCTCGTTTTACTTTGCCGGTATTTTTCTTCCTAAACATGCCCAGAAGGCAACAAAGAAATGAATGAAAATGATAATATCGGTGGAGTGAACTGCGGGCCATGCACATAATTCCCTGGCCTGTTTTTGTGTGCATGCGTACATTTTTTATAACTCCAAGTTGACCACCATCTGCTGTACGATAGTGCTTTGTGAAACCTATACCTACTATAGCTATAACTCTACATGCGTTATAAAACATAATTACCGATTCCATTTAGTTCATACGTCATCTTTATAGAATTCCGGTGATCGGACACATTACATGTGTATGTTCCAACATCGTCCGGTTCTACAGATTTCAGGGTAATGGTAAACTGGTTCTTTTCCACCGATGATTTTGGTGCCACGCTGACATAGCATGCCATCTTTCCACTGTCGTGATCTTTCATCTCATCTTTTTTCTTCAATGATTGTGAACTCTCTAAAAAAATTAAGAAACCTCTTTAAAAATTAGTCTGAAAACAAATGTAACATCAGAATGATAAAGTGTAAAAATACATTATAAGCCTGTTTTTATACAGGGGGATTTTGAACAGCCCTAACTGTTATTGTTGAGGTACAGTGTGGCAAGGAGGTCGATTAGAACTAATTTATCTCCTATAACTCACTTATATAAAGTAAATACTCGGTTATCGATATCCTTGAATAAACATAAGAGCGATGTTGCGGCCCTATGGACACCTTGCCTTGTTTACGTTTTGCTGGCAGGCAAGTCATTTTTTAAAAGCTCCTAAACGAACTTCGTCATTGTTGCATACATTGTTGAATCACGGTGGAGAACATAATCTTTTACATATTCAGAATTTGCCTGCCAGCAAAATGGAAACAAAGCAAGCAATCTATATATATATATATTCTGTAAAAGAATCATCAGGCAAAAACGTTCAGGAAAAAACTGCCTCGTTGAAAAAACTGCCTGATGATTCTTTTACAGATGAAACAGCCTGTTGCAGACAAAAATCTATAATTTCTCTAACTATATGTTGTCGAGCACTCTTTGCGTTTCGTAGACCTAAACCTACACGTATATATATATATATATATATATATATATATGCCAACGGTATAATGGACAGTAAGAGTTTAGAGAAAGAAAAGGAAAGTTATTGACGAGAGTTGGCGGTCAAACACGAGTGAGAGTTTCAACTCTTATCGACTCTCATCAACTTTCATTCTCGTTTGACCGAAACATTAGATACATGCATGCTTCACCAAATTTCAGCAGAAAAGGCCAACTGAAAATTTCAGAAAACCTACCTACGACAGTTAAATTGAGTTTCTTGCTGGCACTACCAAATACATTTGACGCAGCACATTCGAAAATGCCAGCATCTTCCTTTTGCACGTTCTTAATCACCAAAAACGATGATTTCCCGATTAGAATTCGGAACTTCGCATTCATTCGCGGCCGAATAACATTGCCATGCATAAACCAGATCATTTTCCAGCTAGCACGCCAGTCAGTAAAAGCGCATTTCAGGCGGACAGTTTTACCCACTTCCGCCACATAGGACTCAGGTACGAATTCTGGTTTACCAACGCCATATATCTCTGTAAACAAAACAAAAATTACACTGGAAAAAACGGAAAAGAAGCATTAATATAAGGAGAAATTTATGGGTTTCGGTTCCTTAGGATCAATCTTACCTGAAAAATACAACAAGAACTTCGACATTTAATTCGAGCGAGAAGTCCCTTCGTCTGGAAGTCAGTTTTTCAGGTAGATTGATCCTAAAAACCCGAGGTTTGTTGTATAGACGCTACTGTTTACATGCATGAGATATGGACGAAGTCAAACCGGGACGATTTCGTTTCGGTCATAGTATTATTTATAATAGATGTTTACATGAGACCGGGATGAAAAATTGCTCAGACCGGTCTGAATTCATCCCGCTCGCTGGACCGAGCCCTTGCAATGCCAAGAAAGGTACACTTAAGGGAATATATTCTCTAATTTAAAGCGAGTCAAATGATGATTGAACAGTTATATATATTTATCATTTAAATTCTTCCAGTATTGTCGACGCATTTATCGACGCAGAACGCATGGATTGCGTGCGCGCGTGCTCGCAGCTGTTGTATTTGTTGTAGTGGGTGGGGGCGGGTGGGGGATGGGTGGAGGGGGATATAATATTTTTTTTCTAAAAAATGTAACTCATTTAACCTGAATCGATCACTTTTAAGAACGCGCTCCTCCAACCACTGCCGATATGATTACTGATCAGACACGTGTACATTCCCTCGTCTTCTTTGGTAACATTATTTAAATGAACTCTTACTCCGTACTTTCCTTCCCTTTTCAACGCTTCGTATTGTCGCGGATGGATCATTGTGTAATAGGACGAATTCAAGGATGGCGCGCTTACATCGAATCTCAGCTCCGGGTAGTGGGGTGGTAGTTTCTTCCAATGGAGCCATCGGCTGTCGGTCAACATTGGACTGAACAGTTCTATACATTGAAACGTAACGTTGTCGCCAACTCTAGCGGTTTTGTTGGCGGGAAAAAGAGCTGATAATACCGGTCGTGTACGCAACTTTTCTATAAACATTTACAGAATTACAGTTGATAAGCTAGTATTAAAAAGTTAAATATTAAGTAATCCAATGGGTTATATATATATATATATAATATATACAAATCGCGCGAGAGGTCTTTATCTGATTTAAAACATCGAGGCGCAGCCGAGTGTTTTAAATCTGATTAAGGCCGAACTGCAAGCATTTCGTGTACCAAAACACGCTCATATATATATATATATATATGTCGTTTTACCTACCTATGACACTCAATTTAAACTCCTGTGATATGTTCCCCAGTCCATTAGACACAATACATTTATACAGTCCGTTGTCCGATGGTACAGCTGTTTTGATTCTTAAATACCATCTCGTACTGTTAAACCTTTGGTGAAAATTGAACAACATTGATGACAATTATAAGTAGAATTAGTTTGTACAGACGGAGGTGGAATTCACTGGCAGTTATCAGAATAAGAAAATAGGTTTATTTTAAATTTTTTTTCATTATATGCATTTGTTTGTCAGCACAATATAAAGAAAAGTAACATTATTTCGAAATATAAGCATCTCAAGCGATAAATTTCTACAATACCACGTTATAGAAAGGCTATCAGTAAGTTTAAGTCCTAATTCTTTCCAGATCAACGGCCCATACAGATTCTATTGTCCAAGAACAGCTTTTATTTACATATACCTTCGATCCAGTCGACGATATTTAAGAACTTTGCCGTCCTTCAGCCATTGGTATTTAAGAGGAGGCTCACCGTCTGCTTGACAACGTAGCTTCATATCATTAGATGCTGGCCAAGCGATAAATTGTTTCGGAGGCGTTGGTTTTAGAAACAAAGGAGCACCTAAAAATCAAGAGTAAGAATTGTGTTAGGCCTTTGCATAAACCTTTCTGATAACCCTCTATTTTATTGGAGGTATAAATCTATTCAGACCACCTCTCTATTGCCATCTTCCCCTTCACCATCTCTGGAGTAAACCATGTCTAAATTATGCCCCCACACGAATAACCCCTCCGCCCGCCAACGCCCATGAAATAGATATGTCCCCTGCAGGGGGTCTTTAAAGAGGAGATAATCTATGGTATATATATATATATATAGTGTATGAACCATAACTGACCATCATGCTTCGGTATTTGTGATTGGAATGTGTAACAACGTATACGAAGTTAAAAAGCTCTAAACAAAAACCAGAGTTGAAGAGCTCGAGAGGGAAGTGAACAGATCTTGTAAAAGATGGAATTTAACATGATACAATGCATTTATAACTACATGTCCATGGTTAAATTTCATTGTAGAAAATTGAAGACAATCTATATTGTTCTTCCCTTTCCCTGGTGCCTCGGCGTCGAATCTTTAACCAATTAAATAAAAACAAAAACAAAATTGATATAATTAAAGGTCTTCTCAAAACAAGAATAATATCTGCACGGACATTCTAGGTTGTATTTATATTTGAGGGATTACAGAATAAGAATACTTCAAAAACATATCGAGAACTTCGACGTTTCGAGCGAAGGCCCTTCGTCTGGAAGCTAGTAGCGTGGGCCAGGGAAAAACATGTAATCTATATATAGTTAATCATGTTCCAAACGTTAATTTAACCTAAATTGTCGCTAATGAGTTTGAAATGAGTTGAATACGTGGTCAACGTCCCGTACTATATAATATTGATATTTATAGAAGGAAAGGGCGTCCTGATTAAACTATAAATCTCTCAATACTGTTGAAATTTTGAACTAAGTAAAAAAAAGATAAAACTAGCTGGATCAATTTAAGAAAACTCTTTTAAGAATTGTTTGAAACAGAATGTCTATCGGGCAACTGTACTGTAATGTTTTGTAATGCATTATATTGTGTATATATTTGCTTGTAACTAACTTTCTCGTTTACCATTTTGCTTTTGTTACACACAAACACTTACCCTTTGGCGTAATAGACTTTGGTAGCACTTTCAGCTGAATCTTTTGTTTGCCATATCCAAGATTATTCCCAACAATACAATAGTAATCCCTTTCATCCTCTTGCGTCACGTTTACCAGTCGTAAATTCAAACAATGGCATCGACGACTATTGCAGTCGCAACCATCCCCCTCTTGACTCAGTCCATGTTTCAAGATTTCAATTGAATTGTTGTTTTTTGGGTTCCTGATTACCCATTGAAAATGCGGCAGTGCGTCGCTCAAGGCTTTGCACGTGATCGTCACGTTGTCACCTTCGTATGCGGTAATGTACCCTATGGATTGCAGCACCGGTTTTGAAATCATAATTTCTGGTTAGAAAAAAGAATATATGACATATTAAAATCAATAAGTTTACAGCAACCAAGTATATAAGACAGGTCATATTGATACAACTCACGTAAACGTGTTCGGAAGTGTCGCAGCAGACTTGTAGCAAGCTTGTCAACAAATTGTAACAATGTTGTCATCTTATCAAGTTGCTACAAGGTTGTCACTCACAAGTTGTTGTTGAATTGCAGGACGATAACAAGCTGTTAGAACAACTTGTAGCAAGTTTGTTCAGCCGTCAACAACCTTGTAGCAAGGTGTCAACAAGCCGTTGACAACTTGTCAACAAGCTGGAAATAAGCAGTGCGAACACATCCTGATAACAAGTTGTTGAAACAGCATTGGTACAAGACTGTTGCAAGTTTGTTACAATTTGTGCGTTGTTACGTGTGTAAAACTGAAGATACTAGACTGTCGAAAGCTTGAGCTCTGGGATTACAATCATTTACTACTAAACCATAATATCGACATGACATTCGCTTCAGTAGAATCTAGAAAGAGTGCTTTCAGTTGAACTCTTCCAAACACCGCGGGTTTTCAAAATGTACACCGGTTTTTTCCCTGTAGTTGCAGTAACACTGGATCAATACGACGTGACCCTTAATGGACCTCTAGGGAGAACAGTTTAGAAATGATAAACCTACAAATCACTACACTACCTTTTACTTCAACATCGTATGTCATGTTTATACTGCCAAAACTGTTCGACACGTTGCACATGTATTTTCCAGTATCCTTTAGCCTCAACGAATTAAAGGTCACTACGAAGCTAGTAGGTGTCAACAACGTTAGG
The DNA here is from genome assembly GCA_016169945.1 of Trachythela sp. YZ-2020. Taxonomy (NCBI): domain Eukaryota; kingdom Metazoa; phylum Cnidaria; class Anthozoa; order Malacalcyonacea; family Clavulariidae; genus Trachythela; species Trachythela sp. YZ-2020. The sequence goes on from JADLSH010000157.1 coordinate 3,289,585, forward strand.
TCATCGGACATGTATTTCAGCTGTTTACCATCTTTATACCATGTAACGGTTGGTGCTGGTACGCCACTGGCAGAACAAACTATCCTTAATTTGTGACCAGCGGGAATTAGCAAATAGTTCTTCCTCATTTTGCCTGGCTCTGTGAAATACGGTTTTCTTTCTAAAATACATGAAAAATAAGTCATTACGTAATGGAAGCGAACACATATAGCAACTACAATATATTATTTCTACTTAAAGGGGTATGATTTGGTAGATTTCAAAATTATCACCAGGAAATGGTCACTGCTGGCTAGCAATCGATCTGTCTGGAGGACAATGCTTGAGCCTTGATTTGCCATTGTGGATGGATTTTTATCAAATAATATTTGAACGCGTACCAATCTTCTTATAAAGCATTTACCTGTAATCGAATTGATGACTTCTAGATCTATACCAAGAAATTATGAATATTAAATTAAATAAATATAAAATAAATAACTGATTGATATTATGGTGGGCTTGGTTCTAAACTTCACTTCGACAGGTTGAACCGTAGAAATTTTTGGTATCAACAGTAACTCGGTAGAAAGCTAGAATTTGCGAAATTAATGTTCAATAGTTAATATTATAATTCAAGTCAAGTATCTCATTAGTGTTCTATTGATTCTTCGATCAATCTGTCCGTTCGTCATGCAATCATGTCACGCAATTATTCAATGAATCACTGGAGCACTTAAATAATCAAATATTCTTTCCACAGATCTTACCTTCAACAATAAACGTTATCGTTCGTTGTATTTTTCCAGCTTCGTTTTTTGCCCAGCAAACGTATTCTCCTTCGTCTGATTTTTCCACGTTTCGTATCCTCAAGTATCGAAAACGTTTGATTCGATATTTGCTTGACTTTCTTATTGGGACATTATTTTTCGTCCACCAATATCTGGTTTTAGTTGAACTACTCACACGGCAAAACAACCTGACAGCTGACGCGCCAACTGTTGCATTAGTGTTTGTCTGTTCACCCTTGAAGGTGGGTGGTGCGGGTGCTGAAAGAGAAAGGGCCATCAAAGTTACAACACCCCCCGTAAAAGCTGATATCAGGGGTGGCGGAACTTGCGCTTGCCTTCGGACCACCCGAGAGATTGCCTTAACCCATTCTTCCCCCCGCTAACGGCTGATATAGCTAGTGGGATCGCTTTGGTGTTCCTGCACAGCTTTTGCTTTTGTAGCTGAAAATCTCAAATTTAAGGCTGTTTTCGACGTTTCGCTACTCTTGCTGAAGTAAATTAATGAAATCCCCAACCAAGTAACATTCATGACCGAGTGTTGAAAGCATCCCTCGAGGAAAAAACAAGCCACGCTCTGATTTTTGATCACTTCAAATGAATAACGACACTAGATTGGAGTTGCGGGATCACATTCAGTTACTTAAACCATAATTGCGACATTTTAAATAAAAGTTTAATAAGAATAACATATACTCGCATGTCATAGCCCTCTACGTGACGTGTGGTACACGCCCAAACGCATTTTAAACAGTGATTTTACCATTACCAGTTTAGAGATTGAATTGAATTGCGCAACCCTAATCAAACGCCATTAAAATAAACGGGGATCAAGAATGATGAATAGGCAATGACGTGCTTATTATTATATCAGATGTACTCTATAAACTTGCTAGAAAATGATATCCCATATGATATTTGTAACCTGCAGACATTATTACTATAAAAATCATACCATTCTTGGCACTTAATTAATGAAAATACGCACAGATGAAAGTCCAAAATATTTATCGAAACAACGATATAATAAAACGCTCTAGGCGAGTAAGCAGTAAATTTAGAAACAACGTTTTGAGTTTGCTGTTTGAAATACAGAAATGCGCTTTCGACTTTCTCATTAGACAATCCTATCAAAGTATCAAGTTCTAAATAGTTCTTGTGCCTTCAGCGGAACAAATAAAAGCCATCGTATACCTCTCAACTTTTTTCGCTAGACAGTTCACCTCTTATAGCATTACTTCAAAACAAATAACGCGCGAGTGTTTGTACTGTAAGTTCAACCTGCACAAACGTATTTTTTATGAAAGACGTTAAGTATTTTAAAATTGTTCGCACGACTATTTTTATTCATTTTACGTAATTACGCCTCATAGCAAACAAAGCATTCAAAGTTGATAGTTTTCTGTTTTGAGAGAAATGATAAAACCAGGAAAAAAATATGTCAAAATCATAATCGGCTGATTGCAGGTGCCCCCAAAAGATATCACTCCCAAGAGTTTCAGATATATAGCTTTAACTGTTATAGATACAAAACTATTGGATTAAAACGAGAAAACGAGAATTCTGCCCAGAGAACAATAAGACTAATCTTTCGTCAGAGAATAATTTATGGTCTACGCCTCAGCGCATTGTTAATCTTCCCATTTTGTTAAGCATCAGCCTTGGAAGTTTCGATTTAAAAGGATTAAACCTTATTATTGTTGCACTAATGAAGTCGCCACTTCTGACTCGCCCCACTCAAAAGGTTTTTAGAAACACCACGAATGGCTCTTACCTGACGACTCCACGGAACAGAACAAAACACAGAAGATAAAGACAAGTGTAGCGAGCATCCTACCGAGGATATTTCTGACCTCGTCTAAAACAAAAAATATTACAAATCAGGTTTCAAATGTATGTACTACATTCTTCATAAGAATCTCGTATATAGGATTGCCATTCTCAAGGTCCTGCTGAACGCTTTCAACAAAACGAATCACAAGCTATATATTAATATCTTGAGTGCGTGGTGCCAGTGTAGGTAGGTCTATACAATATAAAGCTTCGGGTCTTTAGGAACAAACTACCTGAAAAACTCAACAAAAACTTCGACGTTTCGAGGGAAGGCAGGTTTTAACTTGTATATGTTTGTATATGTTACAGTACTCTGAATTATTCTACAGTAAATTGCTATTGTATTGTAAATATAGAATTTATAGTGCACAAGAGCGTTACCTGATTTCGTTCGGTTGTGTTACTTGTGTAGAAGCACTTCAAGAAGTATCACAGCTTCAACAACTCCCAACTAAGCAGCTAGATTTCTCAGCTACTATAGCATTAGCAGTTGAGCTGATATATGCAATGGTACCGGTATTTATAGTTTAGGTCAGACGCGATACTGTCGTAGTAAATTGATCCCATTTTTCTGTGTTTGATAGCGGTGTTGAAAGCTTCGACATATTTCACTCAAGGTAAAGTTTAATAATTATTGAAAATCCACATGCGTATTGTGTTGATTAAGAGGGTTAATCAGGAAATATATGTTTTCAAAGTGACAGGAGTCACAGGACGATACTAAAAATATTAATGGAGAATTCTACATTGGAGAGTTTGGAATAAAATATATAATATTGCATTAATGCATTAATATGTAACTGGCCGAACTGTACTATAAAGCACTTTGAGATAACCTTCAGTTATCAGAGTGAAAAAATAATGTTCAATCTTTTCATTATATATAGTAGTCTTGTATTTGGTGGCAAATAGATAGAATTAAGCGATATAGTTCAATTTTATTTCTCCTAAAAGTGCCACTCAGCCACTGCAACTCAGCCACCAATTAAGCCCAACTAAATAGGTAGCATTTTCAAGAAATCTTTGTCATGCATATTCTATATGGAAGTTCGAATTGGTTTGTGTTAGAATGGTATAAAGTATTCAAATTGATTGTTGTTTTGTGTCATATTTTTTGCTAAGATGGTAATCTGGGATTATGAATATTGCAAAGCAATTAACAGAATACACATGTCATCCTGTTTAAAAGATTGTTAAATAACATGCACAGTAACTCGTTTCTTTTTATATTAGTTTTAATTGTTATTAGTTCCGATTTGTGGATCTCCATGCCCGAAGGTGTAGTGTAATTTGTATAATTGTAATTCTCATAAACACAAAGAAAATCATGACCGTAAAGGATCTTGTATATCTGATACGAAATGCTGCTGATTTACATGAACCATAAGTTCTTCTCACCAAATACATTCATTTCTTTAAGATTATTGAAGAATACGAACGTTTCATAGCATGATCAAGACGAATCACAAGTAAACTAATATTGAGCTATAATATATCTTAATAATATCTTTAAACAAAACAGTCGCCTCCACTCTCCTAAGTATAGTCCCCCCTCATTTCGCTAGGCAAACTATTCCATGTTTTTGATCGCTAAAAAGGTATGTATTCTTGTCTGTTGATTGGCAAGAATTTCATGACTAATTCAATCAATTTTCAAAATAGTTTTTGTATAATTTCCGCACGGTATTCAAGGTGAAATGACTATTGAAATAGTATATACGCCTACACTCTCCGGAAAAACAGGCATTTGCAAACAGGATAACAATTAATTACAGTATCTTAATTTCCAAATTTGTATCAGTCACTCAAATTCTAAAGGAAAGATAATCTTGATTAATTTGTATATTTCGTACAGGTTATTTTCTGCTTATCATAACTGACTAACTGAGACTCATTAATTCTCTCTTTTTCTCTTTGTCGGAAGCATAAAAAACACGAAATTGCCTTATAAGTAAGAATATATATATATAAATACATTTATGAATACTCTTGTAGGAGAGACAGCGAGTTTTAATATCCGATCAAATACTCAGGCTATTAAATTCACAAACTATGTTTTAAAAATGTGTGATTTGGAATCACTAAACGGTATTTCTCTCCCACTTGAAAGTTTACATAATCTAGGTAAATATTTAAAAAATAGGTTATTTGCCTACTTCACTGATTTCTGGAAAGATCAGATTGAACAAAGTCGTTACAGTGGTAAATTAAGAACCCTCGCACAAGTTAAGAATAAATTTGTATTTGAAAAATATCTCCATGAAGTATGTAATGTTAAACATCGTCAAGCAATAACAAAAATGAGAATATCCGCACACAAACTACCGGTTGAATATGGCCGATATAATAAAACGCCATACGATGAAAGGATTTGTACTGTATGTCAATCGAATGAAATTGGAGATGAATTCCACTATTTAATGTCATGCTCCAATAAAAAAATTGCAGAAACTCGAAACACTTTTTTAAATAATTTGTATAGTATCAATAGCTCTTTCCGCTTATTTGATACAAATAATTTGTTCTTATATATTTTAAATATTCACGATAAGTCCATTATGAAAATAATAGCAAAATATTTCCATGATATTCTCCTACTATATGATAAACAGTACATTGCGTAAACATGCATATTAGTATGTATAATATAAAGAGTGTGATATTTTATAATCTTACAATATTTTATAGTTATTATAACGATACGTTTTGTATCTTTTTCATGTAATTTCATATGTGCCTGTATTGGTATTTGATGAATAAAGATTATTATTATTATTATTATTATTTATATAGCCTATTGCTATTTGTAATTCACATTAATAATTCATGAAGAAAACACAAAAGAAATATGACCGTGAAAGAGCTTGTAAATCCGATACAAACTGCTGCTGATTTACATAAACTTTGCCCTACGAGAGACCCTTATGACTTCTGTCAACATTGAGTAGTTCTATACTGAAGCAGGATATATTTCCACAAAGTATGCCAAGTAAACGGTTATGCGACGACATGAAAATATCATACATAAACAATATTAACCACATGCAGAGATGGGAATTGGAGACAACCTTGTCAGTTACTTGCTGAATTGGGGCTAAGAAGATCCTAACATCCGTTTTGAAAATTTTTTTATCTCTTGGGCACCTTCGTTATGGTTTAAAATCTTCTGTAAATTTGTAAACTTAACCAGCCCATTATTCACTTTACTTTATGACAACACTGTAAATATTTGATGGCAGTAACAACAAAAAGATTGGACAAAGCTACCAATTTATTTGGCCAATAAATAATATTTTTTACAGTGTAGCAATGACTGAATATGTTTGTAGTATTTCTTTGTAGCTTACAGTATTACAATTTCGATTGGAACACAATGATATATATAATATAGTCGCATAATTTAATGACCTGCAAATTGGTTATTAAAATATAAGATATATACAATGACATGCACACAAGATTTGTTGTTTTTGAAAAATGACAGAAGAATAAAAGGTTGATGTGCGTGCGAACTTTGCTTTTCTTTAGTTTATTGTCCACAGTTTTGCAAAGTTATATTAAAATTAGATATAACAAACGATAATTTAAAATAGTATAATTTAAAAAAAAGGGCAATTTTCCATTCAGTTCTTTCAACACTTCCTAATTGAACTATTTGCTATTTTGGCTTATCGTCGCTCCGGACTTCCTGACTTCGTACATCCTGTGTGTACTGTAGACTTTCAGGTTCCTTTAGATAAAATTAAATCTTCCTAATAATTACTTTATTTGAACGGCTTGACGGATCAGGAAATTCCACAAGGAAATCATAACATTGGTATTTGCAAAATCAAAACAGATTGAAATGTATCGTACACAGCGACTGGGCTAACTGCGAGAACTAGAAACATTGTCTAGTCCGAATTTGATGTTTTGAAATCAACATCTTATACAAATAAATCTTGACTTAAAGTGAAGTGAATCAATTGTGTTTAATTAATTGTGTTTCAGTTCTAAGACTGAATTATTTTTATCCATCCCTAGTACTGGATCAATATTCTTCACCGGGTATCCAGTATCATCACGTGAGCAAAATAAAGCAATATGATTGGCGAATTTTCTTCAGTATGAATTATTAATGAGTTTGAAATGTTTATAATGTAATTTTTCAGGTAGTTTTATCTTAAAGATCCTCAGCTTATCATATACTTTATTTAATAGCCATATAAACATGCAAGCTGAACGCCGTTACTTACAGGAAAGCAGAGTATGAACTTTATAGTTCTTCTATGGCTATGCCTGACAATATGCCTAGATGACGAATTGCCGTCCACAAAGATATTTCATATTAAACTTGACGAGTTAAATTCAACGGAAATTCGACATGTCAAACAGGCCTCAAACGAAGAAAAAAAGCTTCTGAATCCTTTCTTAACACACAGTTCACGTGTTTCTGTTAAAATTTTTAACAGAAATACAGTTAAAGTAAGTTACAGCTGCATGAACAATGTCAAGTCAGTAATCACTAAACACAATGCACGCATATCTAGGAATAACAAGCCACAGGACAGGGACACTATCAATTGCAGTTGTAGAGAAAACACCATTTGCCCGCTTCAAAAACAATGCATGACTAGGGACATAGTATACAAAGCAACAGTCACAGTAAGCAACACAAACACGATCAAAAATTACATTGGCATGACGGCAACCACATTCAAAGAGCGATTGGCCAACCACACTAAATCTTTTCAGCACAAAAAGCATGCAAACGACGCGGAACTTTCGAAATATATTTGGACATTGAAAGAAAACAATAAGGATTTCAGTATTAATTGGCAAATTTTAAAACATTCTATTTCGTACACGGGAGGATCAAAACGATGCAATTTATGTTTAAGAATTGTTTGCTCAACAAAAGAGTTGAAATAATTTCACGGTGTCGTCATCGTAACAAATTTCGCGTAAACAACGCAACAAAGCCATGCATGCACACATTGTCTCCCACATACACCCCCACGTTCCGGCAGGAAGCATATAAGCGGTCATTTCTTTCGATACTTGTAAACTGCCTGATGATTCTTTTACAGATGAAACAGCCTGTTGCAGACAAGTTTTGAGGTAAGCGAAAATCTATAATTTGCTCTAACTATATGTTGTCGAGCACTCTTTGTGTTTCGTAGACCTAAACCTACACGTAAATATATATATATATATATATATATATATTTATAAGCGTAGCACCGAGTCGTTTTATGTTCTTTTTTTCATAACTTGAAGTGAAATAATCGGTTTTAATACAGTATTGCTTGATATAAAAAGTTTGAGATATTTTATATAATTTTTGTGTAGCAAAGTAAGTGCTTACTGACTGCAAATTTATTTGTTTTTTCGTGCGGCTTTTCGAAAAATTTATATTCTCATGAACATGTTTTTTCGCTGCTCTTTCGCTATTAATTCTGTAGAAAATATTATAGACTAATATATATAGTCTATATTTCCTTACCCTGTCAATGATTTTTGGAGTATTTTCTGTCTGTTTTTGTTGCTTTCAAAGCGAATATTTCGCTGTTTTCTGGTTCGCAAAACTCTTGTAGTTTTGTGCCGCCATATTGTTTTCGCTACTCACTGTATATTTAACAGTTATTCTACGAACTCGAGTCGTATATGAGCTGATAGCCGTATACGACGAGAGTGAGTAGAATAACTGTTTTATTATATACACAAGCTCTGGATCTGGATATTTACTTTTTTCAAGTAATTCATTAATTTTCAAGTTTCTCTTCATTTAATTGTCCAAATCTACCAGCCATTTTTCTACTTTTCTCTATACTAGCAGGATATGAGCTAATATCCTGCTAGTAGAGAACCAATCAGATTGCAGAATACCTCATATCCAGAGCTTGTGTATATAATAAGAGCTGATATACAGCGAGTAGCTCAGCCAATCAGATTGCAGAATAGCTCATATACGACTCGAGCTCATGGTATAATTGTTAAATATACGTATACAAAGCAGGGTGTATACAGCTATTTCAATTAAGGTTGTCCCCGAGCAAAGCGGAAAAGTCGAATACGAGCGCGAAAGGCTTGCTGGGAATCGCTAAAATATTAATGGCCAAGAATTTGACAAACCTCGGTGGTTTCCTAAGAAATTAGCAATAATATTTCAAAGTGGAAACTTATTAAATGTTTTGTGAGCTGTTCTTTGTGGGTAATTCCTTTGAGACGTTTTTATGCATCAGGGGCTCAGAGCTGTGAATGAATCAAGGTGGCATTTATGGCTGACATACAATTTTGTGATGGAATCGAACATGTTCGAGGCATTTTCCACTACGTTATAACGATCGACAGGAGTCACGAATAATTGGTATACAGGGTGTATAAAAAACAAACCTTTCGAAGTTAACATATTCTTCTTAACCATAAGATTTTATACACTTGGGAATTTAAAATGCCTTCTAATCGTATGAGTAGCATAAAGTCTTGTACTTAAGAACAATATGTTAATTTCTAAGTTTGTCAAATTCTTGGTCCATTAATTTTTTGGCGATTCCCAGCAAGCCTTTCGCGCTCGTATTCGACTTTTCCGCTTTGCTCGGGGACAACCTTAATTGAAATAGCTGTATAAAACGGAATCCCTCATGCATTTATGCTTAATATAATTTTTAAAATATTAATCCTAAAAAAATATTTTAATCTTGCTTTCAAGCTCATTCATTTCTCTTTCTAAGAAGAGGTTATTTATGTATTTAAGTCAGGTGATGACGGCTCAAGAGAAAATTTAGTAGAATACATCATTATTAGTGCGGTCTAATTATACGATGCAGCATGTGTTTGTTTTTCTCTTTGAAATTTCTACTAACTTGAATTCTTATCTGCAAACTTTACTACTGTTTTTGTCACGTTAAAGAAAGTACCAAGAAGTTTTAAGAAACGTTTAAGAAGATACTGGGCTGTGTAATATATTTTATACTCCTAAATCGAGCCCATCGCTCGTCCAACGGAGCCGTAAGTTAATTAAAACTTATAAACAGAAAATATAGCAAGTTGGTGGCTGTTTAAACCAGAACCGTTGGGTATGGAAAGTATGAGAAGTAAATCAAAAGTGCTGCTTAGGGAACGGTGGTTACTTGATTTTGATCAGCTATCAGAGGATTTTTTACGAAATGAGTTCGCTAAATTTATTATTGCATCTCAAATTTTTAATTTTCCAATCTCAGTCGCTTAAAATTATATATAAAGGATCGGACTTTGAACACGGCTGAGTTTACTGAACCGTCCCGAACAAACTCGACAAAACAAACCAACAACAAACGCGTAGACTCTCGTATGGCAAACGTATATTTGTCCAAGACAGTACGTAAAAACTATATAAATAATTATACAAGTCACAAAAAACCTATCTACTAAATGCTACGGTTGTAAACAACAATGATATATTACAATTACAAGTATAGTATAAAAAATCAGGTTATACCTGGTTATCCCCGCTGACCCTTGTACAAGTCTTCTTTAACGTCTTCGATTTATGGATTAACTGTTAATGTTTACTGACAACCTTCTTGTAACAAGCGCTCTAACTATAACTGAGAAAATTCCAAATTCTACCAACTAATTTTTGGGTTTATTATTTATCATGCATATATATTGTCCGTATAATTAGGTTAACTATTTCACTTGCTAATTAGAAGTCAATTCTTAACATTATATTTTTCGTGAACCAATCGCGTTCAAATGAATATAAACATATAAAGCTTTACTCTTGTACTTTCGTTTTGAACGCTCTAACACCCATGGTAGTATGGTGCAGTCATGTTGTTCCAAAAAAATATAACGCGGAACAAAATACATTCCTTTCTCAGGGAAGCCATGATTGACAATTAAGCGTTTTAGTAAAAGGCTTAAGGCTGTACTTAGTCTATAGTATTTCAGTTTAGGGAATACATCGGCTCTATTGAAGATTTAAATTTGGATTGCGACATATGTTGGTTGAATCAATAAAGTCTATTAAACTACAATGTATGTATGTGACACGAAGCGATGTTTTTCTCCAGCATATCGTCGTGTGCAGTATATAGAGTCATTTAATCAGTGTTTGAATTTGTAGAAAGTTTATTTGACCAACGATTTGATAAACCTTTCGATCTAAAATCCTGAGTATTTATCAGTGAAATACTGATGAAGATCAAAACAAAACAAAGAAATATTTTTGTATTAAATGGTCAGACTGGACAGCATCTTTTCAAGTTCTTCCTCCAGCTGTGAAAACGACGGTCGATACGATGGATTCTCGCTCCACGTCTTCAACATCATTTCGTATCTACATAGAAGAAGATAACGTTAATTCCAAACTACCATTTAGGTGAATAAATGGTCCAGTTAAGTATTTAATATGGTGCTACACATTACGGCGATCAACTTTCTAATGCATTGACACAGATGGGAACGACAAAATGATGTTAAATGTTTCCTTTAAAGGTCAATATATACTGTATAGTGAACAATTCAGTCACTCCGATAACTTTTTCCCTTTAGAGTTGATCACCATATGCTACAGTACATTTATTGAAGGTTTGTAGTATCAAACTACTTGAGAAATACAACAAGAACTTTTTGACGTTTCAGGCAGGCCTAGTATCAACCATTTGAGAATACAACACACTCTTTGATTGTTTTCGAGCGAAGGCCCTTCGTCTGGAAGTTAAGAAGTTACACTAACTTCCAGATGAAGGGCCTTCGCTCGAAACCTCGAAGTTCTTGTTGTATTTCTCAGGTATTTTGCTCCCCCAAGTATATCGTTTATCGCTACCTGCACTGGAATCACACATTCTACATTTATTCAACCCTCTTATATGACGAGGCAACCATGATGGTTAGACATTTATTCAACGCTCTTATACAGCGAGAAATTCGTTGTTCTTTTGGCTTACAGAGTTGACAACCACGTATTTCACTGTCCCTGTGTCCCACTTGCTGAAAACCACCTACATGTATATTGCGCTTCAACACAAAGTCCCGTTGTCAAGGGTTAGCTTTAAATTTGGACTTACATTTGTGGTGGACAGTTGTGTGGTTTTTCCATTCTGTAGCCACTCTTTAACAGCTCAAATAGTTCTTCAACCGGAATGCCAGGATATGGCGAACCACCTGAGTAATGCAATGATAAATAGTGATATAGACTTTGAAGAAAAAATTAAAAGTTGGTTGTTACGCGAAGTTTGAAGGTGATGTTAGTGTACATAGATAAATAGCGAAATATAGTATAGCAATTCGAATAATACTTACCCAATGTGAATATCTCCCATAAGAGAATACCAAACGCCCAACTATTTAAAATGAAAATAAATAGTCTTATACTATACTATATTAGGGAATTTATCAAACATAAGAATTTGACAGGGCAGGGAATTTGACAAAACGTTTTGTTCAAATGTCAAATCCCACCTATAGTAAGTTCCCCACCCCATATCTCTTGTCACGCCAGTACTAAAATTGATAGGTGCATTATATACTGTATAATACTCACACGTCGTTTTGTATCGTGTACACTCTGTCAGACAATGCTTCAATTGCAAGCCATTTGACTGGAAGTTGTCTCTATAAATCGTAAAAATACACTTAACTACCACACCAATTTTTCAAGCTCAAAACTACAGTGTGCACCGCAAGATACGGTTTACAGCAAAATCGCTGTATTATTGATACTGCAAGATAATGTATGACTATAATCCGTGATTCAGGGAAGACGAGACATTTCCACGACATTCAAGGAATTTTTGCCCAGTAATTTGAAAAACTTTCAACCAGAACATGTTTTACTGTTACGCAACAATTTGAAATATAAAATGCGATATTTCATTGCTTGTTTATTCGATCACATTGACACATTCGCCAGGATGATAAATCTTATGGAATGGCTATATCGTTTACTTACATCTTTCGTCTTTGTGTAGTAAACCATATCGCGTGTGTGGCGAGCCAATCCGAAATCAGCAATTTTCATGACGTAATCTTCACCAACAAGAACATTTCGTGCTGCCAGATCTCGATGAATACACTGAGGAAAAACGAATATGACAGCGTTGAGAAACGAACTGATTCATTTCATAACAAATATGTCACATTATAAGCCAAATATATTCTGGTCTAATGGACACTTTGTCCATATGGACATTTCACCCATATGGATATTTTACCCATATGGACATTCACCCATATGGACATTTTACCCATATGGACATTCACCCATATAGACATTCACCTATATAGACATTCACCCATATGGACATTCACCCATATGAACATTTTACCATATAGACATTTTACCCATATGGACATTCACCGATATGGACATTCATCCCCATCATTCAACACTTGCTTACCTTTTTAGCAACCAAGTGTCCCATCCCCCTTGATATTTGAAATGCAAATGATATAAAATCTCTGATAGTTACGGAAGGAGTAATACTACGGTCTGTGTGTATGACAGAAGGCCTTCTGCTTCGTAAGAATTCACGAAGATTACCGTACGGTGCGTATTCTACTACCATGTACAGAGAACGTGCGCCTAGGAGAAAGCAAAAGAGAAAATTAGCCAACTACACACGTAGAAATCTCATATCTTTTCAACCAAATATGTTCGCAACAGACTTGAAGCAAGCTTGTCAACAAGTGGTAACAATGTTGTCATTTTATCAAGTTGCTACAAGATTGTCACTCACAACTTGTTAACAAGTTGTTGAATTGCAGGACGATAACAAGTCGTTGGACCAACTTGTAACAAGTCTGTTGAGTCAACAACCTTGCAGCAAGTTGTCAACAAGTCGGAAACAAGCCGTGCGAACACATCCTGATAACAAGTTGTTGAAGTAGCATTACTGTTGAATCTTGTTTCCTTGTTTTTCTCAAATATTGACTTTCAAAACAGAACTATGATGAATATCTTACCATTTTGCGTACAGCATCCTATGAGGTTTATAATATTTTTATGGCTGCCTATTCTCTTCATGGTTTCTATCTCTGATACAAGATCTGCCAGGTGTATTTCTGTCGCGTCATCTGAAACGGAGAAAGAAGAAAACAGGTTTGTTTAAGATTGAAACGCTTTCGCAACAGTAAAAACGTTAAATTATTTACTTTGTTAGATCTCCCACGCGTTCATGATTTCAGCAAGCGATAATCACGTTACAATGTCACTTACGTTTCAACATTTTCACAGCGACTGTATGACATTTAGGATAACCAGACAATTCATATGCTTCTGCCTTCTTCACCAGTCCAAACGCTCCTTCTCCTAACGGCGCTTCTTCCTTGATTGATAATTGGCTCTTACCAATCTCCCATTCCTCGTCGTAAGGCACCTTAAATTTTCCTGGTAAGGCGAGAAAGCATTAACTCTATCTCTTTATAGTGGATAGCTATACCAGTTCTAAACTGTTTTTCCTTGAGGTCTAGTATGGGCTATTAAATCAAGTATTCATGCATAAATTATACATACACTAATTACGTATTCAGTTCTGTTCAGCCGGGGAAAGCAAGACAAACTTTTGTAAATTTCTCATCTAATTTTCATCCAAATTGACGGAAATTTGATCGATTTATCCTTGGTCTATGGCCGTTATCTCCACAAATGTTTGCATTAAAATGTCAGATATTATTTGAGGTCAAACAAACAAACAAACAAACAAACAAACAAACAAACAAACAAACAAACAAAGCCAGGAATATCGAAAGAGGTGTACTTCAAGTGAAAACTTTACATATAAAACCTCGAGAACACTTAGCCTACCTTCATTGAGATCCGAGTCTATTTTCGGCATACCATTTGATGGAAGCCGAGAATGGAAACAATTTTGACCATTTGACTTATTTTTTTTCTTGTAAAAGAAGAATCCGACGATAACGCAGACGCAGATTAGGACGATGACGACACCAAGCGTAATTATGGCGATGATGCCTTTTCGTCCTATCTTGTCGGAATTATTTTCTCTACGATGTGGCACGCCTTGGTACCGTGTGCTCGCAGTAGTTGGCATTTCATCTAGATGGTTAGCAAATATGCTTAGGTTAAAAGCGTGTGGTGCCAGTGTAGGTAGCGTCTATACACAGGGGCGCCGGAAGGGGGAAGCCCCATGAAAAGGGCACGAGCGCCGAAGGCGCGAGAAATTTGTAGGGGGTCCGGGGGCATCCTCCTCTGGAAAATTTTTAAATCTACACTCTCTGAAATGCCATTTCCTGCATTTTGAGTGGAGATTTTACATAATACTAAAGGTCGGGGAGTTAAACAAGAAGCTGAAATGCGCTAAAATCACGATAACACACAGGAATTAACTAAGGGAAGTGCGTTATTGCGGAGCTTAACTGCGCTAATCGACCACGGAAAACTAGGCGTGTGAGGAAACCAGAAAAATCTAGATAACTTATCAAGAAGATAACTAGTCAATTAACATAATCTAGTTAAACTGCACGGTCATAATCCTTATTAAACCTATGAGGGCTAGTCCTGTCACAATAATAATAATTCATTCATTACAATGCACTTTATTGTTAAGAAAAAGGGACAACCGGTTGCCCCCGCGTGCCCCCGTACTACAAGGGCAGCGGGGGAAGGGCAGCGGTTGCCCCAGTTGCCGCCGTGGCTCCGGCACCCCTGTCTAGACAATAAGCTTCGGGTCTTTAGGATCAATCTACCTGAAAAATTCAACAAGGACTTCGACGTTTCGAGCGAAGGCCCTTCGTCTGGAAGTTAGTGAGACAAAAATTTACAGAATTATAAAAATTTACATTTAAAAATTTACAAGTTCTATAAATATTAACAGAATTACAATTGATCAAGTATTAAGTAGTTCAATATTAAGTATTGAATTGCTAGTTACTTACCTTTTCCGTGTTTTCCAAGTGGTTTGGTTTTACCTTAATGAGTGAAAGTATTGAATAAGTTACTAAAAATAAGATTTTATTAAGCCCTTGCTTGTAGCCAACCTGGCTTGTAGCCAGGTGGCTAAACAAAATAATCATCACTTTTTCTCAGAGCTCAACCGCGGTTATCAACTTTGGATCGTTTCAAAGAAATCTATTATTATGAGTTGAAATTATAGCTTGAGGGAGTGGAGTGGGATAAGGTGGGGTTAGTAGATGAAGGGCCTTCGCTCCAAACGTCGAAGTTCTTATTGTATTTTTCAGGTATAAAGATTGATCCTAAAGACGCGAAGTTTAGGTTAAAAGCATTTAAGTTGAAGAACCTGTTATAGCTAAGATTTTCCATACAGATTTCTTGACTTAAGAACCTGTTTTACTCCAAAATCTTGCATATTCTTTTTGGAGTGACACAACCTTCGTTTTCTTAGATTGAAGTCGTTGGGAGAAAATGTATGCATAATTTACATAAATAATAGACCACATCTGCAGTGGGATACAACCTGACACCAGCTTGTTGGAACAACTTGCAACAAGTCTGCTTATAACAACCTGTGAGTGACATGCGTATAGTTAAACTCTTACACACATAAAAACGCGCAAGTTCTAACAAACCTGCAGCAGACTTGTACCAATGCTGTTTCAACAACTTGTTATCAGGATGTGTTCGCACTGCTTGTTCCCAGATTGTTGACAAGTTGTCAACGTCTTCTTGACAACTCGCTACAAGGCTGTTGACTCAACAGACTTGTTACAAGTTGTTCCAACATCTTGTTATTGTCCTGCAATTCAGCAACTTGTTAACAAGTTGTGAGCGACAACCTTGTAGCAACTTGATAAACCGAACACATCTGCGAACAAATCTTGTCAACAAGATGTGAGATTTTTACGTGTGTGCACTGTACACTAACCTGAATCGATAACTCTTAAGAACGCGCTCCTCCAACCCTTGCCGACATGATTACTGATCAGACACGTGTACATTCCCTCGTCTTCTTTGGTAACATTATTTAACAGAACTCTCTCTCCGTAGTTTCCTTCTTTTTTCTCAACATCAAACGATTCGTATTGCCGCGGATTGATCGTTGTGTAATAGGACGGATTCACCGATGGCGCGCTTTCGAATCTCAGCTCCGGGTAGTCGGGTGGTAGTTTCTTCCAATGGAGCCATCGGTAGTCGGTCAACATTGGACTAAACAGTTCTATACATTGAAACGTAACGTTGTCGCCAACTCTGGCGGTTCTGTTGACTGGGAAATGAGCTGATAATACCGGTCGAATAGGTCCCTTTTCTATAAACATTTACAGAATTACAGTTGATTACGTATTAAGTAGTTCAATATTAAGTAATCCAATGGGTTATATATATCCTATATGTAAAACACAAATAGACGACTGAACAGTTGAATACTTCGATAGAATAAGCTTCGGTCTTTAGAATCAAACTACCTGAAAAATACAACAAGAACTTCGACGTTTCGAGCGAAGGCCTTTCGCCTGGAAGTTAGTTCACTCAGACCCGGAAGCTTATTGTATCACACGTTCGGAATACTTCGATATGCATATTCTAAATCTTCCAATCTTAGCGATTTGGGTGCGCCGTCGACATTACAAAATGGCTTACTAAATAGAAATGTTTATATTCCATAAAATTTACCTACCTATGACACTCAATTTAAACTCCTGTGATATGTTCCCCAGTCTATTCGACACAACACATTTATACAGTCCGTTGTCCGATGGTACAGCTATTTTGATTCTTAAATACCACCTCGTACCGTTAAACCTTTGGCAAAAATTAAACAACACTGGTGACAATTATAAATAGAATTGGTTTGTATAGAGATGGAGGATTCACTGGTAGTTATCAGAATGAGAAAATGCGGGATTCACTGGCAGTTATCAGAGTGAGAAAATGCATATATTGTTTGTTCTTCTCACTTGAATTATATAACCATCTTAAACGATAAATTTCTACAATACGACGTTAGGAAAGCTATCAGTAAATTAAAATTTTCGGCTCCGTTTTAACACAATATAGATACTTAATCAAATCTTCTTTCCAGATCAATGGCCTATACAGAATAAATTATGTCCAAGACCAGCTAAATACATATACCTTGGATCCAGTCGACGATATTTAAGAACTTTGCCGTCCTTCAGCCATTGGTATTTAAGAGGAGGTTCCCCGTCAGCTGGACAACGTAGTTTCATATCATGAGATGCCGGCCAAGCGATAAATTGTTTCGGAGGCGTTGGCTTTACAAACCAAGGAGCACCTAAATCACAAAAAAAAATCTCGTTTCATTACAAATATTTTGGCTTCGTTGAATTGGAAAGGATGGTCTATTCAGTCCTCGCGTATTTAGACCAGTGGAACTATATGATTTAACGCAACTGCGCAACTCCTTTCCGACATTTTTGAATTGCTAGTTACTTACCCTTTCCGTGTTCTCCAAGTGGTTTGGTTTTACCTTAATGAATAAAAGTATTAAATAAGTTATTACAAATATGATTTTATTAAGCCTTTGCTTGTAGTCAGATGGCTTAACGAAATAATCATTACTTTTTCTCAGACCTTCAACCGGTTATCAACTTTAGATCGTTTCAAAGAAAACTTTTATTATCAGTTGTAATTATAGCTTGAGGGAGTGGAGTGGGATAAGGTGGGGTGGGGAGGGGGGGTGTTAATCATCCTTACTTGAAGCTGAGAGCTGAGCTGAATTACGAAGGACGCAGCTCGACTTGATCGAGTCGAAGGCTTACTAAAGGCGCCTCTGGCTGCCACCGTATGACTCATGTCTGATCAGGGAGTACAGCTACGATGGAAGGGTTAGTTTGGGGCTTATCCAAATCCATCGTTGACTGACTCTTTTCACATATTAAGTGTCAGGAGTCCGCAGCGAGAATCGAACCCATATATTCACAAAAAATGCCCCCCCCCCAGAAAAAGCTTAACAGACAAACAAGAGGCCAAATTTCAGCCCGAAACAAGAGTACACAAGTGTTTCAAATTCGACGTCTTGAAACTCATATCATAGTATACATCAAATTGCTTCTAGAAAGCTCAGTACGTTTTAAGACAATAACTCAGAGAACCCAAGGATAATGCAAAGTTCATGGGGTAAAGTACTGATCATATAGGCAAATGAATACGGTATGGATTTCAATATGCACGTTTAGCACAGAAGATCTAATCAGAGTCATTTTCACACTAAACTATTTGTCCGAATTCAAATGCAAAATATTTATAGTTACAGAGCTTAATAGAAGTAACACAGCTGTAATTTCTTGCAACTTTTAAATATATTTGAATGACTGAATTATTCGCGCTTGTAATTCATATCCTGCGATCGTCTGTGATATCGGGACCGTCTGTGATTGGTCAGTTTCTAAATATTCATGATTAGTGATAATGTCTGCAAAACGCGAAATAGAATGTGCGAATTTTTACAATTTTAGAATTCATATCTTTAAATTTTCGTTTTTTCAACGCTAGTGCTTCTATATATAATGCTTTATACACCTAAATGAGCGTGAAAATTTGCACAACATAGTCGAATTTCGACCCAATCGCATGTTTGGATTTTGTGCAAATTGCTTCTGAATATAGAACTCTAAAGTCCAGAGTAGTCCAACTTGGGTAGAGTTGTATTTATAGTATACTATATAAAGATTGTATTATGGTAAAAATTTGTGATGAAAATATATATTTTAAATAAAATTTACTTGCCTAATTCATAGTAGTTTGTGTTCTCCTTTTATCCCTACTTTGTTGAGCTATTAATTCATCGAAAGTTTTTGTTTGATGCCTGCGGCAAGATCGGTGTTTGTTCTACATGCTGGCGAATTTTCTTGGAAAATAAAGCAATTTAAGAGAGAGAGTATTCGTATTGACATGTTTGTCTCGACGGATCGGGGCTGAGTAGCCTGCGAAGCAGTCGCTTTATTTTTGAGTGGTTATTATATAAATGGGCGATAAAATAATCGGGCGGAAAAAATTAGGGGGCGGATAAAATAAGCGGGCAGAAAAATAAGCGGGCGGAGGGCGGCAGAAAATAAAGCGCCTGCAATCATCCTTAATAAAAATGAATTCCCCGTTCAGATTCTGAACGGAAAATACTGATTGGTCAAAATCTGAAGTTGGATACTAAAACTTCCGGACTGTTCGCAAACACTAGCCAAAACGTAACAACACCTTTGAATTCCGCTCTATTTGTTGGCTTAAACTTAACACGTTGACAAACGACCCCAGAGAACCGTATTTATTTTTGAGAGAGCACTTACACGCTCTGCAATAGTCGTCAACAGTTGCTGCTTTTGGTTTTCTTCCTTTTCACGAATAAATTTTCGTAGGAGTTGTATCAGTCATTGCAATTTGGAAACTTTGA
This sequence comes from Trachythela sp. YZ-2020, assembly GCA_016169945.1. Taxonomy (NCBI): domain Eukaryota; kingdom Metazoa; phylum Cnidaria; class Anthozoa; order Malacalcyonacea; family Clavulariidae; genus Trachythela; species Trachythela sp. YZ-2020. The sequence continues at coordinate 3,309,473 of JADLSH010000157.1, forward strand.
CACTTGCGTACGTGTGCGAAAATTTTGTTTGTTTTCATTACGTCGCCACTTCATGGTGATATTTCCAGATCGCCCGCTAATTTTTTCCGCCCGATTATTTTATTGCCCATTTATATAATAACCACTCAAAAATAAAGCGACTGCTTCGCAGGCTAGGGGCTGACAATCATCAGCCTTTAACTCCTATTAAGTATTCGGCGTGGGCCGCAGGCATCAAGCAAAAACTTTCGATGAATTAATAGCTCAACAAAGTAGGGATAAAAGAAGAACACAAACTACAATTAGGCAAGTACGTAAATTTATTTTAAAAATATATTTTCATCACATATTTTTACCATAATACAATCTTTATAATTATATAGTATACTATAAATACAACTCTACCCAAGATTGGGCTGCTGTGCCCTGTTCGCCGGCTATGCTGCACGCAAATTATATTTTTATATCGGAAAAATATCTATATGCCTTTATAGAGGATAGATAAATTTTGACAAAATTCGTCTTTTCAATGTATACTCCAGAGTTGAAGTTAAACTTGAAGATGAATTAGTTAGACAAGCGAACAAAAAGCGAACTATATTATATAACAACGAGGTTGACCTCGAGGTTGACTATATAAATGCACAATTATTTATACACTGACACTGTATGCTGTATAATGTGTCTGACTGTAGATCATGATTTATAGCTACATGATTTGAATAACTATTACAGTAAAATATCTCTCTAAACAAAATGGATAGAATTAATACAAAATGTTTTATCTAGACTACTAGAGAATTAATGAAGCGGTCCATGCGGATAAATTTGCGTATGAAATATATTGAATATTTTGCATGCACAAATCAAGCTACAAGCCGTATGTCATTTGGTTCGCTACAGAGGTTGTTTGTTGTATTACTACTTGCGGTTTGTGAAACACTGACACATCTGTTCATGCGAATGCGATAGAAATGTTATAAAATAATGCTATTTTTATTCTTGAAGATTTAAACACTTCCTTGTTTATAATAAAAACTTTTTTGATACATAATTTTAAATGTGTCCTGAAGTGTAGTCTTGCGGTCTTGTCGCTTCATACAGATTTATAGCGTAGTCTCTATAAATGTACGCCAGGAACACGCCAGTAATAGATGTTTATAAATTGTAGAAAACTTACTAATAGTGCCGACAAAACTGATCACACACAACGTTTTCGACAGGTCTTGTCAATATTAGGACACGTTTATGGCGAAACTCGTGCCTCAGATTGAGCATAGCCATAGACCATAGTCGTACACTGAAATAGAATATCGTTACAACTGCAACCCAAATAATATATGCCAATCCTAAATCTCTTGTTCAAAAATTGTTCTCAATTTTCGGCACACACTCATATACGTCGCCATGTTTATTTTATATGCGCACTCACAAAAATTCGTGTTACGGGGGGTGCCATCCCCGAATCCTCATTGGCGAAAGAAAATTCATTACGATATGAAATATATTATAACTTTATAAGGCCGATTAGGCGGGTAATTTATCAACCTTTTCGAACGTTTCCATTAAACAGACAGAAAAACAATATTAAACGCGCAACTGTAGCTAAAAATAATAATTTTTCAATGTTTGAAAAAGGAATAATAAGCCCTTGCATTATATCTAACCTAATAGAGAACATCAAGTGTAAGCTCCCCCCGGATTGTTTACTCTATACATCTATACATCTATCTATGCTAATCTCAATAGTTGCAAAGTGAAACTTTGCACTAAAAATGGGTTGAAAATTTCGTTGCAAGTATAGCATTTTAAAAGCGAAGAAAAATGTCAAACAATATAAAATTATGCGACCACCTTACCCGAGACAGTTAAATTCAATTGTTTACTAGCACGGCCATATTTGTTCGAGGCAACACACTTATACATGCCAGTGTCTTCCGTTCTCACGTCCCTAATCCTTAATAAAGACGACGCCCCAGTTCGCATTCGGAATCTTGTTTTATTTCTTACACGAATTAACTTGCCGTTCATATACCAGGCCGTTTACCAGCTATCTTCCCAGTTAAAGAAATCGCATTTCAGACGGACGGTTTTACCGACTTGCTCGACGAAGGAAGCGGTTGCTGTGTCGACTAATTTTGGTTTCTTACCTGAGATAAACAAAAGTGAAGTTAGTACTTGGTAATGATAATGGAAATGAGCACGAAAATCTCAGCTGACTATCATTTTGTTGCCTTCGCCAGTCCCACAGAGATCAATATGCGTTGTGCGTAAAGAGGGGCAAGTTTATTTTGAGCAACGGTTTATTACCAGTTTTGCACGCACTGTTAAAATTAGCCTGCCATAAAACATAGCAAGTCCACGGGCCAAATTACGTCGATACTTCACCTCGTCCCACTCAAAAGGTTCAAAGGACGCTAGTAATGGCTCTTACCTGACGATTCCACGAAACAGAACAAAGCACAGATTCCACAGAAGATAAAGCAAAGTTTAGCGAGCATCCTGCCGCGGATATTTTCAAAATAAACGCGGTCTAAAACAAACAATATTATAAATCAAGTTTCAAATTTATGTACTACATTCTTCAGAAGAATTTCGTATAATTATGGGATTGTCATTCTCATTAATAAATCACGAAGGAAATCATGACCGTGAAGGAGCTTGTATATCTGAACGCTTTCAACAAAACGAATAAAGCTATATATACAGCATTCGTGTCCGTGTTGCATAAGACATACAGCCACTCGTCTTCGTTTCGAGCGAAGGCCCTTAATGTGGCTCTTTCTCGATATATGAGCAACCGAAATAGGCATTAGTGATTAGGGATTATTAGGGTTAGGGTTACGTTGGGGGTTGAGATTAGGGTTAGTTGCTCATATATCGAGAAAGCGCTCTTAGTGTTACAGTACTCTGAGTTATTCTACAGTACATTGCTAGATTGTATTGTAAATATAGAATTTATAGTGCACAAGAGCCTTACCTGATTTCGTCCGGTTGTGTCACTTGTGAAGAGACACTTCAAGAAGTATCACAGCTTCAACAACTCCCAACTAAGCAGCTAGATGTCTCAGCCACTATAGCAGCTGAGCTGATATATGCAATGATATTTATATAGTTTAGGTCAGACGTGATACTGTGGTAGTAAATTGATCCCATTTCTCCCTGTTTAACAGCGGTGTTGAAAGCTTCGTCTAATTGAAAATCCACATGTGTATTGTATTGATTACGTGAAAGGACGATACTTGATTACGTGACAGGACGATACTTATTGCCTCTCAATACGACTAAGACTAAAACCATTCTGGTTTCTGGTAAAAGGCTTAAAGCGAAGCTTACTCCAGATAATAAAATTCTTAACATCAACTAATTGAATGATGTCTCATTAGTACAAGCGCACTGTGAAATTACTGGGCTTTAATATTGATGAAGATTTAAACTTTGACACTCATGTTGAAGTTATGGCAAAGAAACTGTCTAAACGTATTGGAATATTAAAGTGTATAAAATCTTACCTGCCTCGAAACGAACGTATACTTTTCTATAATGCTATGATCAAACCTCTATTTCTCTATTGTAGTATAACCTGGACAAACTGTAGTAAGAACAATATCACCAAAATATTCAAGTTTCAAAAACGTTGTGCCAGAATTATCCTTGACGCTGAACCTCGCCACTCCTCGATTGATCTATTTAATAATCTTGGTTGGTTGCCTTTTTACGTAGAGTCGGATATCAGAAAATGTATTATGATCTACAAGCGTACTATTAATTCTACTCCTGAGTACTTAAACAAACTGTTAAATTTAAATAACCAACAACATTCGAGAAACACTCGCAGTGCTGATTTAAGTTTATTAACTCCGAGATACAATAGAGCTACAGAAGCAGGAAGAACTTTCTCTATAACCGCTATTGGTCTCTGGAACAAATTACCATTAAGTTTTCGTTCAGCTAGCTCCGTTAACTGTTTTAAATACTTATTATATAGTTGCTTCCGTGCGCACCAGAGAGAATTTAAACAATTTACATCTTTTCCTGATTTCAAATTTAATTAATATATTGTAATATAATGATAAGATATAAAAGATTTATAATGTAATGTGACGTAATGTAATGTCCTATATATACCTCATGTATATAATATAGCCTTTTCAAGTATACTGAAAGTTTAAATTTTGATATACCCATAGATATATAAATGTTGTAAATAGACCTAATTCTTGTAAGTTTTACGAGGGCCACAAGTTCATTAGTACTTCATACTATTAAGTGTCAGTGTGTCACCCTCTTTAAATAAAGTATCTATCTATCTATCTATCTATCTATCTATACTAAAAATAAATGGAGAATACTACACTGGAAAGTTCTGAAATCTGAATAAAATATATAATAATGCATTATTGCATTAATATGTAACAGGCTGAGCTCCCTAACTATAGCTGTACTATCCTGCAGCAGATGATGGTCAACGTATCGTATAATAAACGAGCAGGACACGAGGCAAAGCCGAGTGTTTTTATATCTGATAAAACACGAACTGCGAGTTTATTGTACGGCTTCAAAAATGAACCACTTGGTAAGTTCATTGGCTTATTAAGTTTGAAAAATAACCTTGTCTTAACCGAGAAAATCAAAGCTAAAGTTTATGTAAATCAGGAGAAATCTTTATCTCATATAAAGACACTGATTAAACATTCATTTCTTTTGAATTTTCCTCATGAATAATTAATGAGTTTTTGAACTGCAGTTATCAGAGTGAGAAAAATGTTCAATCTTTTTATTATGTATAGCCGGTCTTGTATTTAATGGGAAAAAGATAGAATTAAGCGAAATAGTTCAATTTTATTGCTCCTGAAACTGTCAACATTCCTACTGTTGACCTACTGAAACCCAGCCACCAATTAAGCCCAACTAAATACGTAGCATTTTCAAGAAATCTTTGTCATGCATATTCTATACGGAAGTTCGAATTGGTTTGTGTTAGAATGGTATCGAGTATTCAAAATGATTGTTGTTTTGTGTCGGCATATTTTTTGCTAAGATGGTAATCTGGGATTATGAATATTGCAAAGCAATTAACAGAATACACATGTCACCCTGTTTAAAAGATTGTTAAATAACAGTAAATCGTTTCTTTTTATATTAGTTTTAATTGTTATTAGTTCCGATTTGTGGATCTCCTTCACTAGAGAGCATTCTGAGTTGCTTTGCAACATGTAGATTTCCATGCCTAAGGTGTTGTGTAATTTGTATAATTGTAGTTCTCATAAACACAAAGGAAATCATGACCGTAAAGGAGCTTGTATATCTGATACGAAATGCTGCTAATTTACATGAACCGTAAGATCTTCTCACCAAATATCATCCATTTCTTTAAGATTATTGAAGAATACGAAGGTTTCATAGCATAATCAAGACGAATCACAAGCAAACAAATATTGAGCTATAATATATCTTAATAATATCTTAAACAAAACAGTCGCCTCCACTCTCCTAATTATAGTCCCCCCTCATTTCGCTAGGCAAACTATTCCATGTTTTCGATCGCTAAAAAGGTATGTATTCTTGTCTGTTGATTGGCAAGAATTTCATGACTAATTCGATCAATTTTCAAAATAATTTTTGTATAATTTCCGCACGGTATTCAAGGTGAAATGAACATTGAATAGAATATACGCCTACACTCTCCGGAAAAACAGGCATTTGCAAGCAGGATAACAATTAATTACAGTATCTTAATTTCCAAATTTGTATCAATCACTCAAATTCCAAAGGAAAGATAGTCTTGATTAATTTGTATATTTTGTACAGGTTATTTTCTGCTTATCATAACTGAGACTCATTAATTCTCTCTTTTTCTCTTTGTCGGAAGTATTTGGACCCGAAATTGCCTTATAAGTAAGAATATGTACATATATAGCTTATTGCTATTTGTTATTCATTAATAATTCATGAAGAAAACACAAAGGAAATCATGGCCGTGAAAGAGCTTGTAAATCTGATACAAGCTGCTGATTTACATAAACTTTGGCCTACGAGAGACCCTGATGACTTCTGTCAACATTGAGTAGTTCTGTACTGAAGCAGGATATATTTCCACAAAGTAGGCCAATTAAACGGTATGTGACGAAATGAAAATAATCATATACATACTGAATATTAACCACATGCAGAGATGGTAATTGGAGGTCGTTTACTTGCTGAATTGGGGCTAGGAAGATCCTAACATCCGTTTTGGAAATTTTTTCTCTTTTTGGGCACCATCGTTATGGTTTAAAATCTTCTGTAAATTTGTAAACTTAACCAGCCCATTATTCACTTTACTTTATGGCATACACTGTAAAAATTTGATGGCAGAACAACAAAAAGATTGGACAAAGCTACCAATATTTTTGGCCAATAAATAATCGGTTAAGTTAACAATATTACTGTTAGTATAGTGATATGAAATTGGTTGTTTTAACATAAAATTTTTTACAGTGTAGCAATGACTGAATATGTTTGTAGTATTTCTTTGTGCATGTAGCTTACAGTATTACAATTTCGATTGGAACACAATGATATATATAATATAGTCGCATAATTTAATGACCTGCAAATTGGTTATTAAAATATAAGATAAATTATATACAATGACATGCACAAAATTTGTTGTTTCTGAAAAATGACAGAAGCATAAAAGGTTGATGTGCGTGCGAACTTTGCTTTTCTTTAGTTTTATTGTCCACAGTTTTGCAAAGTTATTAACAAACGATAATTTAAAATAGTACAATTTAAAAATAAAGCTCAAATTTCCATTGTTCTTTCAACACTTCCTAATTAAACTATTTGCTATTTTGGCTTATCGTCGCTCCGGACTTCCTGACTTCGTACATCCTGTGTGTACTGTAGACTTTCAGGTTCCTTTAGATAAAATTAAATCTTCCTAATAATTACTTTATTTGAACGGCTTGACGGATCAGGAAATTCCACAATGAAATCATAACATTGGTATTTGCAAAATCAAAGCAGATGGAAATGTATCGTACACACCGACTGGGGCTAACTGCGAGAATTAGAAATCTTGTCTAGTCCGAATTTGATGTTTTGAAATCAACATCTTGTAAAAATAAATCTTGACTTAAAGTGAAGTGAAGTGAAAAAATTGTGTTCCAGTTCTAAGACTGAATTATTTTGATCTATCCCTAGTACTGGATCAATATTCCTCACCGGGTATCCATTATCATCACGTGAGCAAAATAAAGCAATATGATTGGCTAATTTCCTGAGTTTGAGATTGTATGTTGTTGAATTTTTCAGGTAGTTTGATCTTAAAGACCCGTAGCTTATATCATACACTTTATAAGCCATAAACACATGCAAGCTGAACGCCGTTACAGTTTCCTGTATATACTTGCATTGCCTGACAATAACTTGTATATCAAAAGCATATTAAATTTACCGTTTGTACTGTGATTGTTGTTTCTGTGGTTTTCTGTATTGCCAGGAAACCGAACTGGTACTAGAAAAATAGTTTAGACGCAGCACAGTGTTTATTTTAGTCAGTAGAGGTTATAGCTTGTGAAAGTTTCGCTGCCGATAAAACTTGTTTTTATCCCTAATACTTGTTTTTATACTTTCGCTTTCAGATAGACCGATAAAATGTCTGTAAGTGTGAATGCGTCAGAAAAGACGAGCGGTAAAAAACGAACAACTTGGTACATGCACCTTCTGAACCGCAAGACGTGGGTTTTTACGGAAAGCACTACGCAATCACCTGCTATCATTCGTGTTTCAACGAAGATGTACATGAAACCATACGTGAAAGCATACCAGAAATTCGTAAACTACTGCAGAACGACTGCGCAAACGAAAACTCAAAGGGTTGTCAAAGTATACCATCCGCGTCTACACAGAAGTACATTTCCGCAAAAATTTAATATTGTTTTTACTTAATGCGGAAGGCTTTGACAGGTCTACCTGACTACCTACTATATTTATAGGTTCAACATTGTTGATCCAACTTTGTTGATCCAACATTGTTGGTTCAACAATGTTGGATGATGTTGCACAATGTTGGATGAAAATTTTAAACGAAGTCAAACCTGCCAACATTACCCAACATAGTGTTCAAACGAGGATGATGTTGGACCAACAATGTTGGTTTGGTTCGAATGGGCCTTTATTGTCGTAGGTTTAACATAAGAAAACAAGAGAAAATAAAGTATATCAAAGAACTGCATGTATATTCAAACACTAAATGAATGATGGATAACGTTGCGTAGTTTTTGTTGCTGTTTTTGTGGTTTCTCGATTCTATAGAAACCGAAATATTGACACCAGAACATAATTATCACTATATGTAAAGACTACATGTTTTAATGGAACAATAATTTAATTTCATTATAAATACAAAGGTTATGCATGTATATATTTAAAAATATCGAAAGGCCGGTATATATATAGGTCTATACTACCACACACAGAAAATATGCGCCGTTTACATAGCAGATTATAACTTCCAGACGAAGGACCTTCGTTTAAAACGTCGAAGTTCTGATAATATTTTTCAGGTAGTTGAACCATAATAGCAGGTAGACCTGTCAAAGACTTCCGCATTAAGTAAAAACAATATTAAATTTTTGCGAAAATTTTACAATTCATTGCCATTGAAAATGTTAGTAACGATGTATATATGAGCATTACCGTGCGGATTATAATATACGAACGCTGTACAATGCGTTCTACATCAACGCACATGCATTCACTTGACGAAAGTTTGTACTATCCAGTGTAAACCATACAGTAGCATGATTGATCCTGATACAAGCGAGAGGTGTAGCCTATTACTCAGAAAATAGCGTACTGGGATTTTTGGGATTTTAAAATCCCTGCGATATATCAAGGAAAATTTTCTGTGGATTTTAAAGGAGATTTTGGCTCAACACTTTCAAGATTCTGACATGATTTTTGGGATTTGGGGAGGGATTTTTCAGATTTTGAAAGAGATTTTGAGATTTTATGGCAAATTTAGGGATTTCATAAGAATTTTCTAACAAATTCTGACAGGATTTCGGGATATTTTCAGTGAAGATTTGTACGAGGTGTACGAGGATTTTTGAAGTAACACACCACGGTTTGCGGTTTCAAAATTCAATCTCAGTAATTCATTAGCCATATAAGCGGGAGCAAGCGTGGACCTTGAATATAGTAAATATTGTATTCTATATTCTCTTTTTGTAAAAAGGAAACAGTTCTGAAGGAAAGACACACGAAAATCTAAGATTTTTATTTATGACGACACATAACGTCACCTGTTTTGTTGTTTCTATGGTTTTTTCTGTATTGAATACAAAAAGCGAGTATACCATTAAAATATTTTAGTATACGCAAAGCAGTGATTGTTGCGCGTCGCTGAAAAACGCTTGTCAGAATGTTTAGCTGATAAACTAGTTGGATGATAAATATAAGGTAAGCCAATATAAATCTATATTGTACCAATATATTATTACTATAATTCTAGCAGAATTCGATTAGCTGCGCAATGACAAATATATATAAACAGTTTTGAGCATATTACAAACGTAAGCGATATTCAAAAAGTGCCTACTTTAACATGCACTAAGTTGGGTGTAGTCGGGGAATGTACTACTCGAAAGCATATTACGCTTTCATTGCAGGCTACAGCAGAATGATAGTGGTTTTGGCGCCTACTAATTTTCGTCAAATAAGAACAAAAGCGATATTGACAAGCGAAGTAATCAAAGAACATCATCTTGGGGTACTGGATTACAAAACTAATACATTTATCATTAACATTTGCATGAAAGCTAGCAAAATCTAAATTTTGGGTCAACTTCTATACCGGCCAAAGCTTTGTCCTGTATATGTTTTAATTAGTTGGTATATAGATAGAATTATGTCTCAAACATTTTTGAACTGTATTCATATCAGTTCAGGATACGAATCCTTTTCAAAAAGGGCAGGTTAACATGTAAACTTTCTCTGCCTAAAATAGCCGCATATACATCATCTTTATAATTTCAGATAGACCGATCAAAATGCTTAGGAGTGTGTCAGTAGAGACGCGGTATAAACCTGCCAAGAAATTGTTAATCGATATACACGAAAAGTATCAAAACCAACAGCTAAATTATAAGTCGGGGTTTCATGATGACAAATGGTTGTCGCCAATTTCGCCGTACGTTGTTAAAGGCGAACAGGTTAAAATTTCCTCTGAATATGATGATTCAAAAAAAATTATTTGCTTCGAAGTATCAAGTAATATAAAAAACACCGAGAAAAGCGTGGCGGACCGCATACTGTCAGACATACGCAAGCGTTATCCACTCATGACCAATCATGGAGGGCATGTGTATTACGGTATTTCACCTGAAGATCGAACTGTATGCGGGGAAATACTAAATAATGCCGAAAAAAATAAAATCCGTGAAACTATTGGAGATATCAACTCTAAGACAATCTCTTTTCATCGGGATACAGAGGTATTTTTCACACCTGTTAGAAATGACGAGGGAGGAATTATTTCGAATCTTTTTGTAATCGGTATTCGTGTTTTTCCTTTGGAAAAAGTTGTGCGACGCGGATGTGAACGGTCATCCAGCTATAACCCCTCACTAGTCACTCCACTTGTCCAGTCACAAGCCATATCGTTCACTACCTGTCGTGAAGGAAAAATTAAAGGACCATTATCAGATCAAGTCAAGCTTGTTAAAGGTCAACAATTCGAAGTACCAACCACAAAGCATTCGCAAGGAACGGTTAAGTATATAAGATTAAAAAATGATGAATCCAGCCACTACAAGAACAGTGTGGCTCATCGTATAACTCTAAAACAGAACAAACTACTTACGTATGTATCTGATTTCGCAAATAATCATGGTGGGGAATTGTATTATGGTGTTTCTTCAAATGGAACTGTTTGTGGAGAAGTAATTTTAGAAACAGAAATAGAAAAAGTTTATGAAAAAGTTAAGAAGAAGATCGCAACCATGGTGTGGCCACAACACTATGTTAATGATATTCACAAGTTTTGGAACATTACTTTCCTACCTGTTGAAGATAAAAATACCCATCAAAGACTTTATGTTATAAATATCAGGGTAAAACCCTGCAGTGTTGGGGTATATTTTGAGGATACTAAGAGTTATCATGTTGTGGAAATCAGTGGTGCAGAAAAGATACCGTCTTCCAAGTGGAATGCGCGCATACAAGAAGCAACTACGAAAGTATCAGACAAGACAGCTTTCGTTGACTTTAAAGGTAAGATCGATCATAAGAAAATTGCTTTTTCCTGTTGGAACGGCCTGAAAACTACCGCCGCTACATTGTTACCACTCTTGTATTTATGTTCCTTAAAATTTTACCAATCTTAAATTCGTTTTATTGAAAATAAGAACTATTAATAGGAGATACTTTGTTTTTTTTTAGAAAATGAAAAGGCGTTCGACCGACTTTCTCTTTCAAATGATTATCAAACATTTTTGAAAAGGTAAGACTGGCTGTCTGCATGTTTCCTTTGAAACGTTTTTGCCATGATGTTTAAAATCAATTATTAAATTTTATATAAGGCTTGTAAATATTGGCTGGTATGCATTTGTCGTCGCCGTTGTCGTGACTTAGTCATGACCCCAGATTTGAAATAGTCTGAATAAAACTTCTATTATATTTACTGTAGAAAAATGAGTTCTTATTGATTGCAGTGATACTCAGAGACCGCTTTATATGCTCGCGTCCACCACGCTTTTAATTCGTGTATTTCTCCTAATTTAGGTTAGAATGGGTGGAAAGTTTTAAAATCGTTGATGCGAACGAGGAATGCAATGCACGTCATTTAGAAATCGTTTGCAAGCTTGGCAAAGTACCTCGTACCGCTGACATAGTGACATTTTTCGGCGAAGAGATTCTTCCCTTCATTACTTATAAGGAAGGTAAGTCTATACTTCACCAAACATCAGATTTCTGCGTCTGATTTTAAAATCCTTTCCACGGGTACTTCTGAAACTGATCTTTTCATTCGTGAAAGCCTTTTAATATCTTTAATTAATCCTGTCTTAAATGCTAACATTAGGTCAACTCCTCTTCACCTATTTTAATAACCTGGCACGCACATGCATAGGTCTAATTACTATATAACACTGACAACTATAGTTAATTAACTTGCAACAAATTCTATATACTGACATGTTGTTTTCTTCAGTTTCTTTCTTCTTATTTGTGTATTTGAATTTTGTAACCGTTTTAGTAAGTTTGTAATATATATAGCACTCTCTTATAAATAAGTTTAAACGCTCTGAAGATGTTGTGATGTTCACAACGAAACATAAGCAAACAAATTTTATTCTTTTTGTTATTTTAAATGTCTTGTTTGTTGGGAAGTAATTTTCTGGGCTTCTATATTTTTATTTTACTCCTGTTAACTTGGAAATCGACTGGACTCACATATTCTTACACCTTCATATTGGATCTCACATACAGTTTATTTGATGACATTTTTTTAGTCTGACAGTGTGGAAAGTCATTAAATCCCGAAATAAAATAAAATGCTAATTCTCTATAGGCTCGAAACGAGAGTGGTTTGAAACAAATATATTTGACGATAATTATGCCATGAAGAAGGAATATAAGAAAAAACTGGCAAGGTAAAAAAGTGCTTTTTTAATAGTTCATTAAATATCCGCTTTGCAGAGGCTTAGCCAGAGAACTTACATTGAATTTAAATACAGAAAAATTGGCAAATAATTTTATACAGTCCGAACGCCAATGGGCAATGGCGCTAGAATCATAGTCCTGGGGCATGTTCCCACTCTGATAATCGAAAACGTATAGAGACAACTGTGGACGTTGCAGGCACCCAGGAGAAATTTTTATCAGTAGCTAGGGGTCTGGGCTAACTGAATAACTGAAACCTATATAGGCACCACGAAAGCAAGTCACAGAATTTTGATGAACCACTAATGTGGTATATGTGAAATTGGGAAGCTAAGAGCCTCACATGCTATTGTACATTGAATTTTCTTTTGATCATGTAAAGTATTTCAACAAAGTCATTTGTTGCAGACATCGCGGCCCTATATAGCTATATATATTTGATTGTACAAGTCCAAAATAACATTGAACATATTTATTTGTAATTGTCAGTTTATCTTGGGTGAAAGATTTCTATATTGGTGACGCGAGCGAACCAGAAAAATCGTGGCAAATATACATAACCTACGCTCAAAATAACGCACCTTCTATGGTCGACTTAAAGGAATTGTTTGGTGCCAACATTGCCTCCTTTGTTGATTTTATCCAAGATAGTAGTTCTAACAAGAAATCCCTTCCTTCCCCTACATCAGGTGATGTAAACAACGAAACATAAGCAAACAAATTTTATTCTTTTTGTATATTAAATGTCTTGTTTGGAAGTAATTTGCTGGGCTTCTATATTTTTATTTTACTCCTGTTAACTTGGAAATCGATTGGACTCACATATTCTTACACCTTCATATTGGATCTCACTTACAGTTTATTTGATGGATTTTTTTAGTCTGTGACAGTGTGGAAAGTCATTAAATCCCGAAATAAAATAAAATGCTAATTCTCTATAGGCTCGAAACGAGAGTGGTTTGAAACAAACATATTTGACAAACATTTTGCCATGAAGAAGGAATATAAGAAAAAACTGGTAAGGTAAAAAAAATGCTTTTTTTTAATAGTTCATTAAATATCTACTTTGCAGAGGCGTAGCCAGAGAACTTACATTGAATTTAAATAGAGCAAAATTGGCAAATAATTTTATACAGTCCGAACGCCAATGGGCAATGGCGCTAGAATCATAGTCCTGGGGCATGTTCCCACTCTGATAATCGAAAACGAATAGAGACGACTGGGGACGATGCAGGCACCCAGGAGAAATTTTTATCAGTAGCTAGGGGTCTGGGCTAACTGAATAACTGAAACCTATATAGGCACCACGAAAGCAAGTCACAGAATTTTGATGAACCACTAATGTGGTATATGTGAAATTGGGAAGCTAAGAGCCTCACATGCTATTGTACATTGAATTTTCTTTTGACCATGTAAAGTATTTCAACAAAGTCATTTGTTGCAGACATCGCGGCCCTATATAGCTATATATATTTGATTCTACAAGTCCAAAATAACATTGAACATATTTATTTGTAATTGTCAGTTTATCTTGGGTGAAAGATTTCTATATTGGTGTCGCGAGCGAACCAGAAAAATCGTGGCAAATATACATAACCTACGCTCAAAATAACGCACCTTCTATGGTCGACTTAAAGGAATTGTTTGGTGCCAACATTGCCTCCTTTGTTGATTTTATCCAAGATAGTAGTTCTAACAAGAAATCCCTTCCTTCCCCTACATCAGGTGATGTTCACAACGAAACATAAGCAAACAAATTTTATTATTTTTGTATATTAAATGTCTTGTTTGTTGGGAAGTAATTTGCTGGGCTTCTATATTTTTATTTTACTCCTGTTAACTTGGAAATCGACTGGACTCACATATTCTTACACCTTCATATTGGATCTCACATACAGTTTATTTGATGACATTTTTTTAGTCTGTGACAGTGTGGAAAGTCATTAAATCCCGAAATAAAATAAAATGCTAATTCTCTATAGGCTCGAAACGAGAGTGGTTTGAAACAAATATATTTGACGATAATTATGCCATGAAGAAGGAATATAAGAAAAAACTGGTAAGGTAAAAATGCTTTTTTTTAATAGTTCATTAAATATCCGCTTTGCAGAGGCTTAGCCAGAGAACTTACATTGAATTTAAATACAGAAAAATTGGCAAATAATTTTATACAGTCCGAACGCCAATGGGCAATGGCGCTAGAATCATAGTCCTGGGGCATGTTCCCACTCTGATAATCGAAAACGAATAGAGACGACTGGGGACGATGCAGGCACCCAGGAGAAATTTTTATCAGTAGCTAGGGGTCTGGGCTAACTGAATAACTGAAACCTATATAGGCACCACGAAAGCAAGTCACAGAATTTTGATGAACCACTAATGTGGTATATGTGAAATTGGGAAGCTAAGAGCCCCACATGCTATTGTACATTGAATTTTCTTTTGATCATGTAAAGTATTTCAACAAAGTCATTTGTTGCAGACATCGCGGCCCTATATAGCTATATATATTTGATTGTACAAGTCCAAAATAACATTGAACATATTTATTTGTAATTGTCAGTTTATCTTGGGTGAAAGATTTCTATATTGGTGACGCGAGCGAACCAGAAAAATCGTGGCAAATATACATAACCTACGCTCAAAATAACGCACCTTCTATGGTCGACTTAAAGGAATTGTTTGGTGCCAACATTGCCTCCTTTGTTGATTTTATCCAAGATAGTAGTTCTAACAAGAAATCCCTTCCTTCCCCTACATCAGGTGATGTTCACAACGAAACATAAGCAAACAAATTTTATTATTTTTGTATATTAAATGTCTTGTTTGTTGGGAAGTAATTTGCTGGGCTTCTATATTTTTATTTTACTCCTGTTAACTTGGAAATCGACTGGACTCACATATTCTTACACCTTCATATTGGATCTCACATACAGTTTATTTGATGACATTTTTTTAGTCTGTGACAGTGTGGAAAGTCATTAAATCCCGAAATAAAATAAAATGCTAATTCTCTATAGGCTCGAAACGAGAGTGGTTTGAAACAAATATATTTGACGATAATTATGCCATGAAGAAGGAATATAAGAAAAAACTGGCAAGGTAAAAAAATGCTTTTTTAATAGTTCATTAAATATCCGCTTTGCAGAGGCTTAGCCAGAGAACTTACATTGAATTTAAATACAGAAAAATTGGCAAATAATTTTATACAGTCCGAACGCCAATGGGCAATGGCGCTAGAATCATAGTCCTGGGGCATGTTCCCACTCTGATAATCGAAAACGAATAGAGACGACTGGGGACGATGCAGGCACCCAGGAGAAATTTTTATCAGTAGCTAGGGGTCTGGGCTAACTGAATAACTGAAACCTATATAGGCACCACGAAAGCAAGTCACAGAATTTTGATGAACCACTAATGTGGTATATGTGAAA
Organism: Trachythela sp. YZ-2020; assembly: GCA_016169945.1. NCBI lineage: Eukaryota > Metazoa > Cnidaria > Anthozoa > Malacalcyonacea > Clavulariidae > Trachythela > Trachythela sp. YZ-2020. The sequence goes on from JADLSH010000157.1 coordinate 3,325,537, forward strand.
TTGGGAAGCTAAGAGCCCCACATGCTATTGTACATTGAATTTTCTTTTGATCATGTAAAGTATTTCAACAAAGTCATTTGTTGCAGACATCGCGGCCCTATATAGCTATATATGTTTGATTCTACAAGTCCAAAATAACATTGAACATATTTATTTGTTCTTGTCAGTTTATCTTGGGTGAAAGATTTCTACATTGGTGTCGCGAGCGAACCAGAAAAATCGTGGCAAATATACATAACCTACGCTCAAAATAACGCACCTTCTATGGTCGACTTAAAGGAATTGTTTGGTGCCAACATTGCCTCCTTTGTTGATATTATCCAAGATAGTAGTTCTAACAAGAAATCCCTTCCTTCCCCTACATCAGGAGATAAGGTCTGTGCGCGGCCAGAAAATAATGGAGATGGAACAGTCAGTATCCTAGGTTTTGATGGAGAGCACATATACGCAATCACCTGCTATCATTCGTGTTTCAAAACAGATGTACTACTACCCACAAGCATGCCAGATATGCACAAACTACTGAAGAATGACTACGAAAACGATAACTCAAGAGGTTGTCAAGGTACCATCCGCTTGTACACAGCAGAAAATCCAAAGCCCCTAGATCAAAGTATTACAAAAGTTGGTCAGTTTAAGTGTGGTGTGTACAATGACGACCACGATATTGCCCTTATTGAACTGGATTCAAGTGAAAATTGCATCAGCGCCGTGAAGTTTCCTACACAAGAAAGCATTGAGCCAAAACTGGCTAATAAAAAGGAAGTCGCAGAAATGTTGTGGGAGATGGGAAAATTACCTGTAAAAAAATTTGGTGCAATTACTAAAACAACAAAAGGAGAACTTTTCGCAATAGATAGCGCGCCACTATTCGGGACAACGATCGAAAGTAGTTACAGAATTAAAGGAATACATGGTCAGACCTTTGCTATGGATGGTGATTCAGGCTCATTAGTATGCTTGGTATACAAGAATGAAAACAAACCATTCGGCTACCTATGCTCGGAAGTTCCACAACATGACAATTCGGCGGTCTACGGTTGCCGAAATTTAAATCACAGTATGCAAGCACTAATTGAGCGCAGCGGAAACCTTAGCGACATTGAGTTTTGTTTCAACAACAACCATTAGTCCAAAAATAATACACAAAGTCAAGCGAACACTGAAGCCTGGTTAAGTCAGTCATATTGGAGGAATGCTTTGTCATTTCTGAAACATTTGGCTTGTCATTATATAATTATTAACAATTTGTCCATTATTCGTTTGTATGTCATTCACAGAGGTATGCATGTGACGTAACCTTTAAAATTTGATTGGGTACACTTTTAATTATTAATCTAAAGGAACAGTATATAGTCCATAAAATACGAAAAGCACTATGACAGTAAAGATAAGTAAATGCACATAAAGATTGGTCACTCGTATTTTATGTAATATATTTTGAACATTATCGGATATCTAGTCCGGGCAATGATTAGCCGATTTACTTAATTTGAGTTATCGTCCTGACTGACTATTTTCAGTATATTTATCAGTAATATTATTAACATATGTAAGCAGTAACACTTATTAATTGAACTTCAATAAAAAGTAAATGCGGAAAGAAACGTCTTGTTAAACCGAAATCTTTATTTTCTATTCACGATTACAATAAGATCACATCACATTTGTTATCCAGCTTTTCAGGTGCAGAATATCCGCATTTATTATATACATATGAGGTATTCTGCAATCTGATTGATTCTCTACTGGCAGGATATTAGCTCATATCCTGCTAATAGAGAAAAGTAGAAAAATGGCTGCGGGCTGATTTGGACAATTAAATGAAGAGGAAATTCACGTTTTACTTGAAAAAAGTACGCCAAAATGTTCTGTTCATATCCAGAGCTTGTGTATATAGGTCTATACTACCACACACAGAAAATATGCGCCGTTTACATAGGACCTTCGCTTAAAAGGTCGAAGTTCTTATAATATTTTTCAGGTAGTTGAACCATAATAGCAGGTAGACCTGTCAAAGACTTCCGCATTAAGTAGAAACAATATTAAATTTTTGCGGAAATTTTACAATTCATTGCCTTTTGAAAATGTTAGTAATGATGTATATATGAGCATTACCGTGCGGATATTATAATATACGAACGCTGTACAATGCGCTCTACATCAACATCACATGCATTCACTTGACGAAAGTTTGTACTATCCAGTGTAAACCATACAGTAGCATGATTGATCCTGATACAAGCGAGAGGTGTAGCCTATTACGCAGAAAAAAGCGTACCGGGATTTTTGGGATTTTTAAATCCCTGCGCATATATCAAGGAAAATTTTCTGTGGATTTTAAAGGAGATTTTGGCTAAATTGTCAAGATTCTGACATGATTTTTGGGATTTGGGGAGGGATTTTTCAGATTTTGAAAAAGATTTTGAGATTTTATGGCAAATTTAGGGATTTCATAAGAATTTTCTAACAAATTCTGACAGGATTTCGGGATATTTTCAGTGAAGATTTGTACGAGGTGTACGAGGATTTTTGAAGTAACACACCCCGGTTTGCGGTTTCAAAATTCAATCTCAGTAATTCATTAGCCATATATAAGCGGGAGCAAGCGTGGACCGCGAATATAGTAAATATTGTATTTTGTAAAAAGGAAACAGTTCTGAAGGAAAGACACACGAAAATCTAAGATTTTTATTTATATGACGAAACATAACGTCACCTGTTTTGTTGTTTCTATGGTTTTTCTGTATTGAATACAACAAGCTAGTATACCATTATATACGCAAAGCAGTGACTGTTGCGCGTCGCTGAAAACGCTTGTCAAATGTTTAGCTGATAAACTAGTTGGATAATAAATATAAGGTAAGCCAATATAAATCTATATTGTACCAATATATTATTACTATAATTCTAGCAGAATTCGATTAGCTGCATGCGCAATGACAAATATATATAAACAGTTTTGAGCATATTACAAACGTATATAAGCGATATTCAAAAAGTGTCTACTTTATAACATGCACTAAGTTGGGTTTAGTCGGGGAATGTACTACTCCAAAGCATATTACGCTTTCATTGCAGGCTACAGCAGAATGATAGTGGTTTTGGCGCCTACTAATTTTCGTCAAATAAGTACAAAATTCAGTTGCGGAAATTTTCCATGATCGACATTTCCTCAAAGCGATATTGACAAGCGAAGTAATCAAAGAACATCATCTTGGGGTACTGGATTACAAAAGTAATAACATTTATCATTAATAGTTACTTGTTTAAAAGCAATATTAATCAAAGTTTGCATGAAGGCAAAATGGATCAACTTCTATACCAAAGTTTTAGTTGGTATATAGATAGAATTATGCCTCAAACATTTCGGAATTGTACAGTTCAGGATACGAAATCTTTTTCAAAAAGGGCAGGGATGCTGAACATTTAAATGCATATACATTATATATATATCTTTCTAAAATTCATTAATTATTCATAGGCAAAATACAAAGGAAACTCATGACCCGTAGCGGATCTATATATTTGATATAGACTTGCTCAAATTTTCTCCTTCAATTTTTACAGCGTAGATAACATCAATCTTCAAAATTCCAACGCCAGTGAGCGTACAAAACGAGTCATTTTAGAAGTCATATACAAACCTTACAGTTCGGCCTTTATCAGATCTAAAACACTCGGCTGCGCCTCGATGTTTTAAATCTGATAAAGACCTCTTGTGCGGTTTGTATATATTACATATATACATTATCTTTATAATTTCAGATAGACCGATCAAAATGCTTGGGAGTGCGACAAAAGAGACGTGGTCTAAATCTGACGAAACAACAGCTAAAGTCTAAGTCGGGGTTTCATGATGGCAAGTCAGTTGTCGTACGTTGTTAAAGGCAAACGGGTTAAAATTTCCACTGAATATGATGATTCAAAGTATTGCTTCGAAGTATCAAGTAATATGCCAAACACCGAGAAAAGCGTGGCGGACCGCATACTGTTAGACATACGCAAGCGTTGCTCACTCATGTCCAATCATGGAGGGCATGTCTATTACGGCATTTCACCTGAAGATCGAACTGTATGCGGGGAAATACTAAATAATGTTGAAAAAAATAAAATCCGTGAAACTATTGCAAATGATATCAACTCTAAGACAGTCTCTTTGCATCGGAATATAGACGTATTTTTCACACCTGTTAGAAATGACGAGGGAAGAATTATTTCGAATCTTTTTGTAATCGGTATTCTTGTTCCTCCTTTGGAAAAAGTTGTGCGACGCGGATATAAACGGTCATCCGACTATTTGTCCTCAATAGTCACTCCACCTGTCCAGTCACAAACCATATCGTTCACACATGAAGGAAAAATGAAAAAAAAGTTTTTAAATCAAGTCGAGCTTGTTAAACACCGAAAATTCAAAGTACCAACCAAAAAATATTGGCAAGAAACGGTTAAGTATGAAATATTGAAAGATGATAAATCCAGCCACAATCATGACAGCAGTTTGGCTCATCGCATAACTCTAAAACACAACAAACTACTTGATTATGTATCTGATTTCGCAAATCATCATGGTGGGGAATTGTATTATGGTGTTAATTCAAAAGGAATCGTTTGTGGAGAAGAGATTTTAGCAACCGAAATGAGAGAAGTTTATGACAAAGTTAAGAAGAAGATCGCGTCCATGGTGTGGCCAGAACATGTTCATGATCACACGTTTTGGACGATTACCTTCCTACCCGTTAAAGATAAAAATATCCATCAACTAAGACTTTATGTTATACAGATCAGGGTAAAACCTTGCATGGGTGTAGTATTGAATGCGCGCATACAAGAAAATGAAAAAACCTTCGACCGAAATTTCCTTCCAAATGATTATCAAACATTCCTAAAAAGGTAAGACTTGTTGTCTGTCTGTTTCCTTTGAAAGGTTTCTGCCATGATATTTAAAACTTGATTACATTTTATATAAGGCTTGTAAATACTGGCTGGTGTGCATTTGGTCGCAGTTGTCGTGACTAAGTCATGACCCCAGATATGAAATAGTCTGAATCAACCTTCTATTATATTTACTGTAAAAATTCAGTTCATATTGGTTGCAGTGATACTTAGATACGCTTTACATGCTCGTGTCCACGACGCTTTTAATTTGTGTATTTCTCCTAATTTAGGTTAGAGTGGGTGGAAAGTTTTAAAATCGTTGATACGAACGAGGAGTGCAATGCAGGTCATTTAGAAATCGTTTGCAAACTTGGCGAAGTACCTCGCACCGCTGAAATCGTTAAATTGTTTGGCAAAGAGATCCTTCCCTTCATCACCTATAAGATGTGTAAGTTTCTTTACGACGTTAATTGAAAATCGCACTTATCTCGTATAACAAGCACACAATCGATTTGGATTGGGATAATTTCACCTTACCTAGCTTTTATCGAACTTGTGTGATATATATACACGTGTGAAACTATTACATTAATTAACCGTATAATAGCGTATTTTAACCGTATAATAGCGTATAATGTAGGCCTACATTTGATACGCATATAAAGTCCACGAGTATATCAAGCCAATGGACACACCGGTATATTTACACCTTCATACATTATTTCGATCTCTTATACAGTGTATTTGATTGCAAATTTCTATTTAGTGTGTGACTGAGTGTGGAAAGTCATTTAATCCCGAAATAAAACCAAATTCTCATTATTTATAGGCTCGAAACGTGACTGGTTTGAAACAAATATATTTGACGAAAATTATACCATGAAAAAGGAATATAAGAATAAACTGATACGGTAATTTGCTCTTTCAATAGTTCATAAAGAAAAGGACCATTCAGTATCTGCTTTGCAGTGGCGCAACCAGGGTACTTACATTGGATTTAAATAGCGAAAATTGGCAAACAATTTCAGACAAGGCCAGTGGGCAATGGCGCTAGAATCATAGTCCTGGGGCATGTTCCCACGCTGATAATCGAAAACGTATAGAGACAACTGTGGACGATGCAGGCTCCCACGAGGAATTTTTATCAGTAGCTAGGGGTCTGGGCTAACTGAATAACTGAAACCTATAGCCACGAAGAAAAAAAGTTACATGATTTTGAAGAACCGGTATAGAGTATGGCATATGTGAAATTGGGAAGCTAAGAGCTTCACATGCTATACAGTACACTGAATTTTCTTTTGATCATGTAAAGTATTTCAACAAAGTCATTTGTTGCAGATATCGCCCTATATAGGTTTGATTCTACAAGTCCAAAATAACATTGAACATATTTCTTTGTTCTTGTTAGTTTATCTTGGGTGAAAGATTTCTATATTGGTGTCGCAATCGTACCTGAAAAATCGTGGCAAATATACATAACCTACGCTCAAAATAACGCACCGTCCATGACCGACCTGAAGAAATTATTTGGTGTTAACATTGCCTCCTTTGTTGATTTTATCCAAGATGGCGAAGATGACAAGGAACCCCTTCCTCCCCCTCGTTATCTTCGAGGACCCAGATCAGGAGATAAGCTCTGTGTGCGGCCAGAAAATAATGCAGGAGATGGAACAATTGGTATCCTAAGTTTTGATGGAAAGCACTACGCAATCACCTGCTATCATTCGTGTTTCAACGCAGATGTACCTGATAGCATACGTAAAAGCATACCAGATATTCACAAACTACTGAAGAACGACTGCGCAAACGAAAACTCAAAGGGTTGTCAAGGTACCATCCGCGTCTACACAACAGAAGATCCAAAACTAGGTCAATTTCAGCACGGTTTATACGATGACGACCACGATATTGCCACTATCGCGTTGGAACCAAGTATAGATTGCGCCGAAGCCGTACGTTTTTTTGAAGAAGAAAACATTATGCCAGAACTGGCTAATAGGAAGGAAGTCGCAGATATGTTATACACGTCGGAAACCGGAAAATTGCCTGTACAAAAATTTGGTGCAATTACTGGAATAACAGAAGGAGAACTTTTTGCAGTAGATAGTCTAGATAGCCAGCGACACAATTCAACGATGGAATTTGGTTACAAAATTAAAGGAATCCATGGTCAGACCTTTGCCAGGGATGGTGATTCGGGCTCTTTATTGTATCTACTAAATGGAAGAAAACCATTCGGCTACCTATGCTCGGAAATTCCACAACCTGACAATTCGGCGGTCTACGGTTGCCGAAATTTAAATCACAGTATAAAAGAACTAATAAGCCGTAAAAAGCTTAGCGATATCCAACCTTGTTTCAACAACCATTAGTCCAAAAACTAATATACAAGATGAAGCGATACACTGAAGCTTGGTTAAGTCAAATTGGAGGAATGCTTTGTCATTTCTGAAACATTTGGCTTGTCCTTTGACCTTGTATTCTTCTCCCCGCAGAGTAATACCGCGGTTGGCTATATCTTAGCAATGAGCCTATCCTTGAGGGCATGAGTCATGCCCAGACTGCGCGCGGTTCCTATGATATTAACCTTGGTTACTATGTAACCTCGTTTAACAATTTGTCCATTATTTGTATATCATTAATTTACAGAGGTATGCATGAGACGTAACCTTTGAAATTTGATTGAATACACTTTACTATAGATATCAAACAATATCGTATCCGGACTGTAGACTTAATCTAAAGGAACAGTATATAGTCCATTTTAAACGAAAAGCACTATGACAGTAAAGATAAGCAAATGCACATAAAGATTGACCACTCGTATTTAGGAATATATTCAGGACTTTAAATACCGGACTTCCATGCAGTCCGTGTAATTAGGGGTTTGATATGATATCTCATATTCACAAATTAATCAATATTTTAAGAGAAAGATCACATATTCAGTTGCCGTCACTGTACTGATATCCTTTGTTACGACTCATTAATTATTTATGAATTTGAGATCGATTTCCAAAACCTCAGACAAAATGCCGATATATTTACTTTGAGTTATCGTCCTGAACTATTAACTATATTTTATCAGTAACATTATTAACATATGTATGCAGTAAAATTGATTAATTTAACTTTAATAAAAAGTAAACGCGAAAAGAAACGTTTTGTTAAACCGAAATCTTTATTTTCTATTCATGATTACAATAAGATCACATCACATTTGTTATCCAGCTTTTCAGGTGTAGAATATCAGCATATACACCATAACACCCCTTTCTAGCACAGCCGATCCCCCAGCTCACGGCGCCCGTCAGATGCCACCTTCCGTTCACGCTACACACCAACTTTACCAGTATGATAACCAGCACAGCACATGGTCGTTGTAAGAGAACCGTAAACACAGCCACATGTTTGCTTACTGATCAGAGGTATTTTAGCCTGCTGCAGGATTGCCGGACTACACCGTCTTCTTTTAAGGCACCCCAGCCTGTGACTCCGAACAATCCGTGCCCGCAGGCAAGTCATATGAAGGCAGGCAAACGGGTAGGGCTTGCGCATTGTACTGGATAGGGGTTTTCAACTTCAGCAATGCTATGTCATTGTCCTGACTGTTGGAGTCATAACTCCAGTGAATCACAAGCTAGTTTGCGAAAACATCAAATAGAGCAAAGGTAACTAAGCATTAGAATTAAATATCAAGAGCTATTAATTATTCATGTAGATCATTCTAATGCTTAGTTACCTTTGTTCTATTCTATGTTTGCGTAAACTAGAACAATAGTAACTAGGCGTGTGAGTTATCTAAAGTTGTGAATTGGGTATAAACAAGCGTTAGCCAAATTTGCCTATCTATATCACAAATTAATCATCAGACTGTACGGTCTGTACCAGATGTATAATTCGTAAAATATTACTGTCGAAGCTAGGTTATAGAGCGAAGTGTGAAATCCACCCCTCCCCCCTTCCCCCAAGTGTTTCTAGTGTTTCCGCACACTGTAATTCAAATTAAAGAGTCATTTCAAGAGTAATATTCTTGACCTCAGAACTACCCCTCAAAGGAGTCGTTTCCGTAGATCCCTTCGGATCAACCTGTTCAAAGGATCGGTACGTAGCTACACAAACAGGCTTTGTGATTGGTTGGTTATGACAATAAAAGACAATAAACTATAGAAATCGTTTTTGTAAAGAACGAGTCATAAACACTGATCACTTTTGTTTCAGAAGACCAATCACAAAACATCTTCGTCAAATTAGGTAGGCACTTACCGTGTTCAACAGAAGAAATTCTATTATTTTAACCACTCACAGCTTCACAACAATGCCCTTCGAAAGGGTCTCCTTGACTCAACGTTGTGTTGTCATGTTAATGTGCAAACACAATAACGCGAAACAAATTTTGTGGGAGGCAATAACTCACAATTTAACTGACGTTCAATCACCGCTGTCAGTGTTTCAGCACTGCGAATTATTATTTGTTTAACCACTTAAATTAAGGGATGTTCACTGAAAACTAGGGATGTTCACTGAAAACTCAAGAATACGTCATCTCCATTCCCGGATTTGGATTGCAACAAAACTGCGTTGACTCAATAAAAACTTTATTGAACTACGAGGTATGTATGTGACAAATATTGATGTTTTTCTGCAGTATCGCGTATATGTCCAAAAATAGTCATTTAATCACTGTTTGGTTTTGTGAGGAAAACTTTGTCAAAAGACAGGTGTTTTCCTCACAAAACCAAACCTGAAAAACAAGTGAGTATTTATTAGTAATAAAAATTCAAGTCTGCAGATGGAAAGCTTCTTGAAATAAACTATAAAGTGGTGTTTCTATAAAACAGAACAAAGAAACTGCAACACCAACAAGGAACCAATTGGAATTAATTGCACTTTAGCTACCATCTAGCTTTCTCCACATTACTTATTTTTTCTTCTTTGGCTAAATTGCGATAAAGTTATTTAATTCCAGAAAAAGTATCTTTGAAAAGCTCGTTGAGAAGCATTTTATAGGAACGATAAGAAATATTTCTATATACGTATACAAGCAGGGTGTATAAAAACGGAATCCCTCATGCATGCCTTTATGCTTAATCTTGCTTTCAAGCTCATTTATTTCTCTTTCTAACAAGAGGTTATTTATGTATTTGCCTCAAGTAATAACGGCACAAGAAAATATTTGGTAGAATACATCATTATTAGTGCGGTTTAATTATACGATGCATGCATGGTTGTATTTCATATAGTCGCGTTTGGAATTCTAACCTATGTTTTTGCCACGTTAAAGAAAATACCAAGAAGTTTTTAAAAAACGTTTAAGAAGTTACTGGGTTGTGTAGTATATTTTATACTCCTATAAATCGAGCCCCCAAAAAATAATATAAATAATCTCCGTGCACTGCTCGTCCAACGGCGCCGTAAGTTAAAACAGTTATAAGCAGAAAATATAGCAAGTTGGTGTCCGCAAGCTTAAACTGTTTAAACCAGAACCGTTGGGTATGGAAAGTAAGAAATAAATCAAAAGTGTTGGTTAGGCAACGGTAGTTATACTTGATTTTGATCGGCTATCAGGGAATTTTTTACGAAATGAGTTCGCTTTTTTGATGCATGCATGCATGGCGTCGTTAAATTTATTATTGCATTTCAAACTTTTAATTTTCGAATCTCAGTCGCTTAAATGATATTATTCGTGAACCAATCGCGTTCAAATGAATATAAACATTATAAGCTAGCTTTACTGTTTTATTCTTTTCAAAATCTACATTTAAATCGAGGATTCTGTATAGCTACGTTTTTATGTCTTGTACTTTCGTTTTGAACGCTCTAACACCCATGGTATGCAGTCATGTTGTGCCAAAAAAATATAACGCAAAACAAAATACATTGTTTCCTCTGGAAAGCTATGATTGACAATTTAGCGTTTTACCAAAAGGCTGTACTTAGTCATAGTATTTCAGCAAACGAATAATTATAGTTATATTAACCAGTTTAGGGATATACGTCAGGTGCATTCAAGGTCTAAATTTAAATTGTGACGTATGTTTGTTGAATCAATACAATCTATTAAACTACAATGTATTTATGTGAGACGAAGCGATGTTTTTCCGTAGTATATCGTCGTATATGTGTAGTATATACAGTCATTTATTCAGTGTTTGAGTTTGTGGAAAACAACAAGTTTATTTCCGATTTGAATGCCTAACCTTCGTGGAATGAACTATATAATGTATAGTGTTTAAAGACCATGTAAAGTCCATTCTGCGCATGTGCTATGGGGGGTCCAGCGATGTAAACAATGCCCAAATTTCGCGTTGTTTCGACTAAAATTCGACATCTTCTAAGTCAGAAACTCGAATCTGTATTTATTTAGAGCATAGCGAACTTTAGCGAACCAGACCACATCATAATTTTTTAAATATAGCGTGTTTAAAATGTAAACAAACGGACGTTGCCGGTTTGTTTACATCGGGACTTTACATCACCTTTAAATATATATTTTCATATTTTTTGTACAATCCTTGGTAAACCTTCCAATTTGAAATCCTGACTATTTATCAGTTAAATACTGATGAAGATAAAAACAAAACAAAGAAATATTTTTGTATTATGCACACCAACAAGGAACAAATTGGACTTAATTGAATTTTACCACCCACTTTCGCCATATTATTGATAGGTTATTATTGTTTGGCCAAATTGAAATAATTTAAAGTTATTTAGCCTAATTCCAGAAAAAGTATCTCTGAAAAGCTCGTTGAAAATAATTTTATAGAAGGCCAATGAACATATTTATATTATACGTTTTTATATATAGCTTGTGCTTTTGCTTTGAACGCTCTAAAATACGCATGGTATGCAGTCATGTTGTGCAAAAAATAAATAACGCAAAACAAAATAGATTCCACTCTCTCGAAAGCCATGAATGATTCACAATTTAGCGTTTTACCAAAAGTTGAAGGAGAAAATTTTCTCGTTCAGTATTTCAGTATTGCATCAAACGGATTATTTTGTAATATAACCACTTTAAATTAAGGAAGTTCAAAAATTTGAGAATACGTCAGCTCTATTCCAAGGCTTGAATCGAAAGGTATTATTGCACGCTGATGATAGCTATACAGCTATTTCAATTAAGGTTGTCCCCGAGCAAAGCGGAAAAGTCGAATACGAGCGCGAAAGGCTTGCTGGGAATCGCCAAAAAATTAATGGACCAAGAATTTGACAAACCTCAGTGGATTCCTAAGAAATTAACAAATATTTTAGCGATTCCCAGAAAGCCTTTCGCGCTCGTATTCGACTTTTCCGCTTTGCTCGGGGACAATATATATATATTTCTAAAATTCATTAATTATTCATAATCAAAATACAAAGGAAACTCATGACCCGTAGCGGATCTATAGAATCAAACCTTTTGGAACTATATACAATTCAGAAGTTTGATAAAAAATCCCTTAGGCTCAAAAAAGCCTTGTGTTATCCTTTTGAAAACATATATTAAAGCTTATCTTACTTATATTGTAAAATTGTCTTTATATATTCACTTCACTTTCACTTTCTCTTTCAGACCAACAAAATATCTGTACTAAGTGAATGCGTAAAAAAAATGGGTGATATAGAATCGAACGACTTGGTATACCATCTGAACCCTCTATTTGTTAAAATGTTTACGAAAAAGAAATGTACGTTTAAAGAAAAGTTGATAGAAGACTTCCTGAAATACATTTGTGCATTGCGTAATTCTGGGGGAGGAAAGCTAACCATTTTGTTTACGAAAACCTGTTTAAAGTTAGCAGTAGTCAAAGAATTCGTGGAAATTATTAAGAATACGGCGAATGGAGTTTTGTCAAATACAGAAAGGGCTCATTTTATATCGGCGTCGACGTCTCTAAGAAAAATCATTTTTAGTATAAAAGGCAGCAAGGAAATCGTCACTATGAAAAATAATATAAACGTCATTACACTTGAAGAAGAGAAGCTCGTACCATCTACTAAATCTGCCGCGGAGGTGAGATTTCTTTTACGTGATCGAAGCTGGTTTTCCGGTGATATATCAGCGGTGGTAAACATACGTACTAAAGCCAATCGTGCAGTATTAATTGAGGTTCCTGAGAGTTATCATGTCGTGGACAATAGTGTGAAAATGTTACCCTTTTCGAAGTGGATTGCAGCTTCTGCTGAATTAAAAGGTAAGATCGATAATAAGAAATATTTTTTTTAAATCGGCCTGAAAATCACCGACGATACACCGTTACCACTTTTGTGTTTATGTTACTTACCAATCTTGAGCACGTTTTGCAGAAAATAAGTCAACAAGAATGACATTAACAAGTGATACGTTGCTGTCTTAGAGAATGAAAAGGCATTTGAAGGACAACATTTCCCAATGTATTTTGAAAGATTTCTGAAAAGGTAAGACTGGCTTTTGGAAGAAACCAAATTGTGTTTTTTTTCGGCATAGCTTTACAACGGCCACCTATCGACTAACACGCTTTAAATTTCCTTTTTTTACATTATTCAGGTTAGAATGGGTGGAAAGTTTTAAAATCGTTGATGCAAACGAGGAATGCGATGAACGTCATTTAGAAATCGTTTGCAAGTTCGGCAAAGTACCTCGCACCCGTGATATCGTAAATATCTTTGCTGACAAGAATATCCTTCATTTCATTTCCTATAAGGAAGGTAAGTTTCTTTTGTTCTTAACGATACATAAACGTGGAAATCGCAGTTATGTCGCATACTGGCCTGCATAGCAGGCGTTTAGTGCGGGCGGGAGAAGCGAGGACGGGAGAAAAATAAACGCCTGTCCAAATGGCTATGACAAATGCGTTTTTGACCGAAAAAACTTGGCTAAATTCCCATTGGTCAATTCAGGGCCGTAGCAACCGGGGGAGGGGGGATGGAGAAGCTGCAGCCCCCCCTCCCCAATAAATAGTTAAATACATTTTAAATTGATTTCAGTTAACCATTTCATTTACAATTATTGAACAGAAACACTGCGGTAACTCTTGGAAAACAGATTTAATAAGTTACTAGCCTAACTTCCAAAGACTTTTAGACAATGGCGTACCGAGTGGTGGTGTAGAGAGTGTTACAACCCAAATTTTTAAAACGGTAAATTGACCCTCGTCAGTTAGAACGTAGAATTTTAAAATAACTTGCTCGGCGAATTTTAAAATTTCAAACAACCACAGCAACAGGGCCGTCGGCAGTAATTTGCTCATTCAGGATTGTACTTCTTTCCATACTCTATCTATTTCTTGCAGAGGCAACTGCAATCAACTCATCTGTAATAGTTTGTCGTTACTTTCACATCGTGCATATAGTCAAACGGAACAAAACTAAATCACTGACGCTTGTTTCTTTTTCTCCCGCCTTCGCCTCTCCCGCCCGCACTAAACGCCTGCTACGCAGGCTACTCGTATAGAAGAAAAAATATCGAATTGGCGGCATACATATTTTATATCGAACGTGCAGTGCCAGTGTAGGTAGAGTATAACGAAGACTACTAATTTCCAGACGAAGGGCCTTCGCTCGAAACGTCGAAGTTCTTATTGTATTTTTCAGGAAGTTTCACACAACTCAACCACCGAATCATACATATTTTATACTTTTGGGTCTCGTTCAGTTTGTTTGATATAAGCTAGGAATTTCCTTTTAGTCTGTTACACCGTAGACAGCAATGTATCCCTTATATAAAACCAAATGCATGCTCATTATTTATAGGCTTGAAGCATAAGTGGTTTGAAGCAAATATATTTAAAGAGAATCCAGGCATGTATGAGAAGTTTATGGATGAACTGGGAAGGTAACAGAAAATTACTTTTATATAAGTTCATCAAAGAAAATGACCACTGAATATCTTTATCACTGGTAAAAGATGCTACATTGCAGAACGGCATGCACGAATAGTGCTGGAATCCTAGTCTCTGGGCGTGCTCCTCCGGGAAATTTTGATTAAGGTCTGGGGTCAGCATTTCTTTCACTCAAATGCGAGTTGTGAAGAATGCATAATTTTGTTAGAATTGGAATAATCAGTTCAGAATAACAGAGTCAGAGCGTGGTTTGTGTGAAGATGGAAGCTGTGAGTCTTAAAGGTGGATATGCATGCATGTATTCCTTTTGATCCTTGTGTTTCTCTTAGCATTTAATAAAACGTTTCTTATTTAGGTTAGAATGGGTGGAAAGTTTTAAAATCGTTGATGCAAACAAGGAATGCAATGAACGTTATTTAGAAATTGTTTGCAAATTTGGCAAAGTACCTCGCACCGCTGACATCGTGAACATTTTTGGCGAGGAGATCCTTCCTTTCATTACCTATCAGGAAGGTAATTTTCTTTACTCGGCTTCTTTCGGACGTAGATACTGAAGTTGGCGACAATGCATTTGTCATAGCTACTTGGGAAGGCGTTTATTTTTCTCCTGCCCTCGTTTTTCCCGCCCGCACTAAACGCCTGCTACACAGGCTACTCGTATACCTTATAATAATAATAATAATGATAATTTTATTTATTGAGGCTAACACATAACAGCTGATGCAAGCTGACAAACCAGTGGCCCTCCTAAAATATTCTATAAAATTACATATTTATATAACTATACTAAAACTATAATATTATATATGTCTATTATTTACTAACTAAAAATTACAAGAAAAATAACGAATTGGCAGCATACATATTCTATATCGAACGTGCTATGTCAGTGTAGGTAGAGTATAATGAAGACGACTAACTTCCAGACGAAGGGCTTTCGCTCGAAACGTCGAAGTTCTTATTGTATTTTTCAGGAAGTTTCACACAACTCAACCACCGAATCATACATATTTTATACCTTTGGGTCTCGTTCAGTTTGTTTGATATAAGCTAGGAATTTCCTTTTAGTCTGTGACAGCGTAGACAGCAATGTATCCCTTATATAAAACCAAATGCATGCTCATTATTTATAGGCTTGAAGCATAAGTGGTTTGAAGCAAATATATTTAAAGAGAATCCAGGCATGTATGAGAAGTTTATGGATGAACTGGGAAGGTAACAGAAAATTACTTTTATATAAGTTCATCAAAGAAAATGACCACTGAATATCTTTATCACTGGTAAAAGATATATATGTTATTTACCGGCTGGGAGGTCCGTACTGGAAAAATATTTTCCCGAAGTCTCAGAAGCGGCCCGAGACCGAAGGTCGAGGGCCGCTTCTGAGACTGAGGGAAAATATTTTTCCAGTTCGGACCGACCAGAAACGGTAAATAACGTGTTTATTTTTCGTGTTTATTTCTTCACTCCTTTGTTTGTTTTGGCGCGAAAAGTTGCGAGAGGTCCGTACTGGTGTGATACGGACCTCGTACTCAGCCAATCAAAAGGCTCTATTTTAGTTACGGACCTGAGTTACGGACCTCAAAAAAAATAAATATATGTTATTTACCGGCTGGGAGGTCCGTACTGGAAAAATATTTTCCCGAAGTCTCAGAAGCGGCCCGAGACCGAAGGTCGAGGGCCGCTTCTGAGACTGAGGGAAAATATTTTTCCAGTACGGACCGACCAGAACGGTAAATAACGTGTTTATTTTTTCGTGTTTATTTCTTCACTCCTTTGTTTGTTTTGGCGCGAAAAGTTGCGAGAGGTCCGTACTGGTGTGATACGGACCTCGTACTCAGCCAATCAAAAGGCTCTATTTTAGTTACGGACCTGAGTTACGGACCTCAAAAAAAATAAGTTATATTACTGAACGGCATGCATGAATGTGCTAGAATGCTAGTCCTTGGGCATGCATGAATGTGCTAGAATGCTAGTCCTTGGGCATGCATGAATGTGCTAGAATGCTAGTCCTTGGGCATGCATGAATGTGCTAGAATGCTAGTCCTTGGGCGTGCTTCTCCGGGAAATTTTGATCAAGGTCTATGGTCAGCATTTCTTTCACTCAAATGCGAGTTGTGAAGAATGCATAATTTTGTTAGAATTAGAATAATCAGTTCAGAATAACAGAATCAGAGCGTGGTTTGTGTGAAGATGGAAGCTGTGAGTCTTAAAGGTGGATATTTCTTATTTAGGTTAGAATGGGTGGAAAGTTTTAAAATCGTTGATGCAAACAAGGAATGCAATGAACGTTATTTAGAAATTGTTTGCAAATTTGGCAAAGTACCTCACACCGCTGACATCGTGAACATTTTTGGCGAGGAGATCCTTCCTTTCATTACCTATCAGGAAGGTAATTTTCTTTACTCGGCTTCTTTCGGACGTAGATACTGAAGTTGGCGACAATGCATTTGTCATAGCTACTTGGGAAGGCGTTTATTTTTCTCCTGCCCTCGTTTTTCCCGCCCGCACTAAACGCCTGCTACACAGGCTACTCGTATACATTATAATAATAATAATAATGATAATTTTATTTATTGAGGCTAACACATAACAGCTGATGCAAGCTGACAAACCAGTGGCCCTCCTAAAATATTCTATAAAATTACATATTTATGTAACTATACTAAAACTATAATATTATATATGTCTATTATTTACTAACTAAAAATTACAAGAAAAATAACGAATTGGCAGAATACATATTCTATATCGAACGTGCTATGTCAGTGTAGGTAGAGTATAATGAAGACAACTAACTTCCAGACGAAGGGCTTTCGCTCGAAACGTCGAAGTTCTTATTGTATTTTTCAGGAAGTTTCACACAACTCAACCACCGAATCATACATATTTTATACCTTTTTATCTCGTTCAGTTTGTTTGATATAAGGAATTTCCTTTTAGTCTGTGACAGCGTAGACAGCAATTTGTCCCTTATATAAAACCGAATGCATGCTCATTATTTATAGGCTTGAAGCACAAATGGTTTGAAACAAATATATTTAAAGAGAATGCTGGCTGGTCTGAGAAGTTTATGGATGAACTGGGAAGGTAACAAAAAATTTGCTTTTATATAAGTTCATTAAAAAAATAACAACTGAACATCTTTATCACTGGTAAAATCTGTTACATTACCGAACGGCATGCATGAATAGTATTAAGGTCTATGGTCAGCATTTCTTTCACTCAAATGCGAGTTGTGAAGAATGCATAATTTTGTTAGAATTAGAATAATCAGTTCAGAATAACAGAGTCAGAGCGTGGTTTGTGTGAAGATGAAAGCTGTGAGTCTTAAAGGTGGATATGCATGCATGTATTTCTTTTGATCCTTGTGTTTCTCTTAGCATTTAATAAAACGTTTTTAATTTAGGTTAGAATGGGTAGAAAGTTTTAAAACCGTTGGTGCAAACAAGGAATGCAATGAACGCCATTTAGAAATTGTTTGCAAATTTGGCAAAGTACCTCGCACCGCTGACATCGTGAAAATTTTTGGCAAGGACATCCTTCCTTTCATTACCTATCAGGAGGGTAAGTTTCTTTACTCGGCTTCTTTCGGGCGTAGATACTGAAGTTGGCGACAACGCATTTGTCATAGCCATTTATTGGACAGGCATTTATTTTTCTCCCGCCTTCGCCTCTCCCGCCCGCACTAAACGCCTGCTACCCAGGCTATACTCTTATACAAACAAATATCGAATTGGAGGCATACATATTTTATATCGAACGTACAGTGCCAGTGTAGGTAGAGTATAGCTACTACTTATTTCCAGTCAATTGGCCTTCGCTCAGAACGTCGAAATTTTTATTGTATTTTTCAGGTAGTTTTACACAACTCAACCACCGAATCATACATCTTTTATACCTTTTTATCTCGTTCAGTTTGTTTGATATAGGGAATTTCGTTTTAGTCAGTGACACCGTGAACAGCAATTTATCCCTGATATAAAATCAAATGCATGCTCACTATTTATAGGCTTGAAGCACAAGTGGTTTAAAACAAATATATTTAAAGAGAATGCTGGCATGTATGAGAAGTTTATGGATGAACTGGAAAGGTATAACAAAAATAACCACTGAACATCTTTATCACTGGTAAAAGATGTTACTTTACTCAACGGCATGCATGAATAGTGGTAGAATCTTAGTCTCTGGGCGTGCTTCTTCGGGAAATTTTGATTAAGGTCCAAGACCAGCATTTCTTTCACTCAAATACGAGTTGTGAAGAATGCATAATTTTTTTTGAATTAGAATAATCAAAAGATGCATAATTTTGTTAGAATTAGAATAATTCAATAGCATCTGTGAGTCTGAAAGGTGGATATGCATGTATTCCTTTTGATCCTTGTGTTTCTCTTAACATTTAATAAAGGTTTGTTATTTAGGTTAGAATGGGTAGAAAGTTCTAAAATCGTTGATGCAAACAAGGAATGCAATGAACGTCATTTAGAAATCGTTTGCAAACTTGGCGAAGTACCTCGCACCTGTGATATCGTAAATATCTTTGGTCGCAAGGATATCCTTCCTTTCATTACCTATAAGGAATGTAAGTTTATTTACTCCTGTATTAACTTGGAAATAACATATATCTAGTATAACAAGCAAACAAATAACTTATAAAGCTAGCTTTTCTCTAACTCGTATGATAAACGCGTATGATACGAATACCTTAATCGTGTAATAGCGCGGGATAATTTACATTTGATACGCATTTAAAATAGTGCAAGTATCAATAAATTATTTGGATTGCTAATACCGTGTATTTGATAGCGAATTTCTATGTAGTATGTGGCAGTTTAGAAAGTCGTTTAATCCCGAAACTAAATGCTCATTCTTTATAGACTCAAAACGTGAATGGTTTAAAACAAATATACTTGGGAAAAATTCTGGCAGAAAAAAGAAATACAAAAATGAACTGGCAAGGTATTATATTTATAGTTCATTAGATAAGGGTCGATCTATGGGCTATTTGAAAAAGCATTTTTCGTATTCTGAGACGAGCTCTGCATGCAGAAGAAAAAGTAACCACGAGAAGACAGGTCACATAATGTGACAACCTCTACAGATCTAGAGCATGGTATATATTTGAAATTGGGGAGCTAAGAGCCTCACGCTGTAAACTTTCCTGTTGATCAAGTTTTTAAACGCTTTTCAAAATTAAACACGGTGTTAATTTGTTCATAGGTATAAGTAGATATTTTAATTCTTAATCAATTTTTTTGTGTTTTTTTCTCCAGACCTCCAACTATATGATCATTCTGGGTTATTTCAAATAGCATTAAACTTATTTCCTTGTACTTTCTGCGTTATTTCTAGCCTCCCTTGGGTGAAAGATTTTTATATTGGTGTCGCGAGGGAACCAGAAAAATCCTGGCAAATTTACATAACCTGCGCTCAAAACAAAGTACCGTGCATGGTCGACCTGAAGACATTGTTTGGTGTTAACATTGCCTCTTTTGTTGATTTTATCCAAGATAGTAACCCTAACGAAAAATTTCTTCCTTCCCCTTGTCTTCTTCGAGGACCTAGAACAGGAGATAAACTCTGCGTTGAGGTAGAAGATGGTAGATATCCAGGAACAATCGGTATTCTAAGTTCTGATGAAAAGCACTACGCAACTACCTGCTATCATGTGTGTTTCAAAAAGGATTTACCTGAAGACATGAACGAATTTCACAAAATACTGAAGAACGACTGTGCAAAGGAAAACTCAAGGGGTTGTC
The DNA here is from genome assembly GCA_016169945.1 of Trachythela sp. YZ-2020. NCBI lineage: Eukaryota > Metazoa > Cnidaria > Anthozoa > Malacalcyonacea > Clavulariidae > Trachythela > Trachythela sp. YZ-2020. The sequence goes on from JADLSH010000157.1 coordinate 3,345,980, forward strand.
AGAATGCCAACTGCGTGTATAGATTGACAGACGAAGAAGAAAGACTACTTGGTCAGTTTTGCCATGGTTTATACAATGACGACCATGACATTGCCCTTATTAAACTGGAACCAAGTTTAAATTGCGCCGACGCCGTAAAGTTTCTTGGACAAGAAAGCATTGAACCAAAACTGGCTAATATCGAGGAAGTCGATGATATGTTCTACGATATGGATGGAAAAGTACCTGTAGAAAAATTTGGCTCGGCAACTGGAATAACAAATGGACAACTTTTCGCAGTAGATGGTGGGAAACAATTTATTTCAACAGACGAAGTACCTTGTTACAGAATTAAAGAAATAGATGGTCAGGTCTTTGCCGAGAAAGGTGATTCGGGCTCTTTAGTGTATCTGTTATACAACGGTAAAAGAATACCATTCGGCTATGTAAGCATGGGGATTCCAGAACTTAAGCTCTACGGCTGCCGAAATTTACTTCAGAGTATAAAGGAAGTAATACACAATATTCAACCTTGTTTGAAAGACCATTAGTCCAAAAGCTAACATACAAGGTTAAGCTATATACTGAAGCCTGGTTAAGTCATATTGGAGGAATGCTCTGTCATTTCTAAAACATTTGGCTTACCTGTGACTGTGTGTTTGTCATCGTCTCTCATTAATTAATATCAAAACTGTGTCCATTATTCGTTTGTATATGATTCACAGAGATTTGCATGAGACATAACCTCTAAAATTTGATTGGGTACACTTTCCTATGGATATCAAACAACATTGTGACCTAACTGTAATCTTAATTAATCTAAAGACTTTATACGAAAAGCACTATGACAGTAAAGATATAAGTAAATGCACAAAAAGGTTGACCACTCGTATTTTATGTAATATATTTAAGAAATTACCGGATATCTACTCCGCGCCTCTCTCCTCCACAGAGGCTTTGTTAATATGAAGAAAAACACCGCTGACCCGTTGGGAGAGGAACGCAGGCGCGAAACGAAAACGTTTGAGGGCGGGAAGAGAAGCCTCTGCCAAAAGCCACACCCTTAATGGCTCGGAAAACCGGGGGGAGTCGAAACCTAAAAAGTTGTTTTAAAATTATAATATTTTATATTTATAGAGCATAGGCACGAACGTTTCTAATAAAAACTAATACAGCCACACATTTCGTCATACTGTTTGGGTTTGCAATGAAATGAAATAATTCAAACTATTCAGAGTTAACTCAGTATATTTTATATTAAAAATTTTGAAGTAGAATAGTAAATATTTAATAATACAAGAAAACGGAGAAATTAAAGACGTAAATCATCGATCTCGTACGTAATATCGCTACTATCGTACAAAAATTATGCCTTGAATAATATTCACTTATGAATAGATCAGAAAGCAAATGTTCGGCTATATTTTTACTTACTTTCAATCGATAATTCATTGAACGAAACGTTCAAATTGTCTTTATCATCCTCTATATTGTTGAATTTAACAAGGCAGTCCACCCCCTGGATTTGGCATTATTTCAGTCGACCATTTGGGCATTATTTCGACCGTTTTTTTGCAGAGGTTTCCTCGTTTCGCGATTTCATTTTGCTTCGCGCCTACGTTCCTCTCTCCTTATAATCAGCGCAAGTTCCCCACTCTTCCCTCTAAAAACTTCATGTTAGGAACACATGATAGTTAGAAACAAATAATAGTTTATAATGTCGGAAACCTCTGCGGAGGAGAGAGACTCCGCGCAATGATTAGCCGATTTACTATGAGTTATCGTCCTGACTGACTTACCGTCCTGAGTTTATTTATCAGCAACATTATTAACATATGTATAAGCAGTAACATTTATTCATTAAACTTTAATAAAAAGTAAATGCAATTTTACCAGTGTGGTAGCCAGCACAGTGTATGCTTGTTGTAAGAGAACCATAAACATAGCCACATGTTTGCTTACTGATCAAAGTTCAAAACTTTGGATAACTCATACGCCTAGTTACTGTTGTTCTCGTTTGCGAAAACCTATAGATAAAACAAAGGTAGCTAAGCATTATAAATATGTATAAGAGCTATTCACTCACGTAGATCATTCTAATGCTTATTTACTTTTTTTATTCTATGTTTTCGCAAACTAGAACAATAGTAACCAGGCATGTGAGTTATCCAAAGTCGTGATTTGGGTCAGTATAAACAAGCGTTAGGAATATTTGCCTATCTATATCACAAATTAATCATCAGGTTGAATCAAGATGTTTAAATTCGAAATATTACTGTTGAAGACTACAGAGTGAGGAGTGAAGACCACCACCCCCTTCCCCGACGTGTTTTGATAATTTTGATACACACCCACAATGATCTTGTAGTTCGCCGTATATTCCTGTCGACATGGAAACAATGCACAGCACTGACGATCCATTCATTGTCAATGATTGATCCCCAACACCAATGACCTCCTTTGTGAAACACGCTGACCTGGCATGGCCACTGTCCAGGGAGAGCATTGCTCCCACCGACAATTCGAGAGGATTTTTTTTATTTATTTATTTATTTAGCTTCGCCAACTAGGGCAGGGTCACCACAACAGCATATGCCAATTACTGTGGGCCCTTTTACCTAACCCACCCTGTCAACTTTCCCTGTCGGAGGAAACCGGAGTACCCGGAGAAAACCCACGACTTTCGGCAGAACGTTGACTTTACTCTTTTCACTTGAGGACTGGTTTCGAGTCGCATTGAGAAAGTTCTCACTGAGACTTGAACCTGCGGCCTTAGAGGTGAAAGGCAAGTGCGCTAACCACTTCGCCACCGAAGCCCCCGATGCAATCAAGGTTGAACCACAGGCAGTTTTGTTTAGGGGAATTACAAGATAATTATATGCCAATGAGGGAAATCGATTTCCAGTTCGTACTATGATCAATATACGATTTCCAGTTCGTACTATGATCAATATGCTACTTCTGGGATTTCATACAGGGATATAGTATATATGCTCTCAAACATGGACTAAAAGTGCTCTGAAGTGATATGTACAGCTTATTGTTTCCAAACCAAGCCAGTGGTAATCTAATCTGAACTGTTGGAGATGCAAAACAAGTGAATTATATATTATCGACTTAACTTGCTGGATAACCCGGGCAACCAGGCACCGAAATATTATTCAATGCGTTGTTCGACCATATAAAAATTGTGCAATTTTTCGGTTTTACTATAAAACCATCATCGGAAAGACTAAAATACATTAAGCATGTCAAGGTCTATAAATTCACAGATTGTCGCAGATAATGCCCGAAACTTATTGGCTGCGCTTTCCAATTGAAATCAAACGTTACTATTTAACATTAAAGGAATAATTTAGTTTTGTAAACTAGCTTTGTATTATTTGTAATTCAACTCATGGCCAAGCTGCTGTGTTATTGGGGGACGTAAATAGACCAATCATTGCGTTTTAGCAGTATTTAGATTTCTCAACAAACAGCGCAGCACTCTGTCACTATTTTCATATCACGCAAAACTTGGCCTTTCCCACTGTAAGTATAACCTACTTAAAATATTTAAACAAACAGCTTTCTGAAACCTGCTTTAGACGGTGTAGTTTCATGTACCGAATATGAAAAATCTCAAGACTATTCATTTTATTTGAATCGATAATACAGTAGTCCAGCAATAAGTAATATGAGCGAACCGGTTAGCCAGTTCTTTAATAATTGCGCTTTGCCAATCTGAAACATTACGTGTTGGTATTAACGGAATGTATCAATAGTAATAATTTCGTCTTGCATGGAAGGTGATTTTGTATCGATTTTAACTCATTTACTCTTTACTTCCAAATGGATAATATGAAAGTTAATATGCCATATGTAATACAGATATAAAAGCGTGTTGTGGCGTAAAGCTCTGCCCTCTAGCAAATTTTTCCACAAAATTAGAACCCAACAAAAAAATTAACATAAAAGACATACTTTCATTTCTACTTTCACTAAAATTTTGCAAATTCTAGGTACTCTGATCGCAAACACATGCACTTCCGTTTCCGGTTGAGTTATAAAACCAGAATTAATTTTCGTGGCACGATCATCCGCTAGCCTTGATCAGGCCATCACTGCAAATAATACGATATGCAATAAACAAACGCGATATTTTCCAAAGACACAAATCAATTCTAATTACCGCCACGCCAAGTTGGAGAGGAACTTACTTTTATTACAAGTTATCGTAAAATGCTTTAATTAATGAATACTGCCGAAAACGGATATTCCATTTAGCTCATTTAGTTCATCAGGAATATGAAGGGAAGTTAAAGTTACTTTATGCAAACATTTAAAAACATTTCAACGTAAAATATACTATTTCAACTCCTGGAATATAATCGTCTCCAAGCAAGCTATTGCCAAATTCATTTTTTCGCTTCGCTTCGCGCGAACAAATTGGCTTAGTAGAAAACGGGCTTTAGAGCAGGTGCTCTCCTCCGAAGGCATCACTAGCGTCCCTCGTAATGAAAAGTTTGTTATCAATAAAATGCAATAATGCAGAAATGACGCATGATTCTCTGATATAGAAGCAAGGCTGAATGTACTGTTATTTTTGTATAAAATTTCCAATTTTTTCTTTACATAAAACCAAATTTTAAAGATAGAATAACGAATTTTCACTTTGGTTTTGAATTTTCAAAATTTGTTTTTGCTCTCTTATTGCACATTTGAATATTGCTTTGAACTATTGATGTAAATTGTTATTTGTATGTAATAAATATATAATGTATAATAATAAATATTTCCAACTCGCTGATTGGCCTACCTCCACAGACGTTTCATTATTTCCCAGCAGGCGGGAAAATAAGGGAGCGTAGGCCGGGCGGCGAGATCTGATTGGCTGTTGCTACTCTACAGAATGCAAAACAAACAGGACATTTTTAAAAGCCTTTGGAAAACGCTTTGAAAAGTTGTATTAAATGTACTGGCAAGGTCTTTGTAAAAGGTTCTTGCATGGGAACTCATGAAGAAGACTGCGCTTGTAAAAGTCAACATTGGTAAAATACGCTGAAAGGTACAACACAATACTATACTATTAAAACTTTAAAGATTTCTCGAACTCCAAAGGTGACAATAGATTCCAATCATTCTTGGAAACCCGCGGTAAAAATTCTGGAGTATAAAATTACTCGCAATTTTTACTCCCGTTCGAGAATAATTGGAGTTAAAACGAACCCTCCTGGAGTAAAATTAAGGAGTAAAAAATACTCCATTATTTTTACTCCTTCAGTGGAGTTAAATTACTCAAAGTGGAGTAAATTTTGGAATGCGGACTGAAGTGGAGTAGTTTTAACTCCATTTTTGCTCTCCCAAAGGGAGTGACTTTGACTCCTATGGTGGAGTTAAAATAACTCCTTGAAATTAACAGTGTAACTATAAAGTAACGGAAATCGTCTACGAGGTAACATGGCTTCAGAAGACTTGGACATTGACAGTCATTACAAGTACGCATGATTCTCTGATATAGAAGCAATGCTGAATGTACTGTTATTTTTCCATATATATATATATAAAGGGGGCTTTGATACAAAATTTCCAATTTTTTCTTTACATATAACGGAATTTTAAAGGCTGAATAACGAATTTTCACTTTCGTTTTGAATTTTCAAAATTTGCAGTTGTTAAGCGACCATGATTATCATACAAATATTTCAATTAAGGTGGTGACACACAGACAATAGTCGAAAGTGCAATAATGTGTACCAGAAATAGATCCAGCTTGATCTGGTAGGATGGGTACTGAGCGGACGCTCATCACAGAGCGGGGTAAGACCTTCGACCAAGACGGGGTGCATCACCTATTTCTCGCCTACCCTCGCGCCCTACGTCATGTCATTCGCACTATAGTGGATTAGAAAAATAGGGACTTCAGTCAAGTCTAGGTGCATCGTCACTGAGGGGGCTGCGGCAGTGTTCTAGGAAAACAGTCCAGGGCAGTGTCTATACGGGCCGAACTGGTACTACAGATGGCCAGAGAGATCCTCAACGCCAAAAAAGGAGCTATTGGATTTGGCAAGGCTGAACATAGGATCTGATAAGTAATAACTCCCATGACTGTTTTTGCGTTCTTATTGCACATTTGAATATTGCTTTGAACTTTTTAACTATAATACCTGTTTTTATATAAATTGTTGATGTAAGTTGTCATTTGTATGTAATAAATAATGTATAATAATAAATATTTCCAACTCGCTGATTGGCCAACCTCCACAGACGTTTCATTATTTCCCAGCAGGCGGGAAAATAAGGGAGCGTAGGCACGGGCGGCGAGATCTGATTGGCTGTTGCTACTCTACAGAATGCACAACAAACATGACATTTTTAAAAGCCTTTGGAAAACGCTTGGAAGCTTTGTATTAAATGTACTGGGAAGGTCTTTGTAAAAGGTTCTTGCATACGAACTCATGAAGAAGACTGCGTTTGTAAAAGTCAACATTGGTAAAATACGCTGAAAGGTACAACACAATACTATACTATTAAAACTTAAAAGATTTCTGGAACTCCAAAGGTGACAATAGATTCCAATCTTTCTTGGAAACCAGCGGTAAAAATTCTGGAGTATACTAAATTACTCGCAATTTTTACTCCCGTTCGAGAATAATTGCATGGAGTTAAAACGACCTGGAGTAAAATTAAGGAGCAAAAAATACTCCATTGTTTTTATTCCTTTGCTGGAGTAGGTTTTTACTCCTTCAGCACTGCAAAAAAGCATTTTTCACTTTGCGTTAGTTTAACACACATATTTGAGTAAAGTGGAGTTAAATTACTCAAAGTGGAGTAAATTTTGGAATGCGGAATGAAGTGGAGTAGTCTTCAATACGAAATTTATAGATTATCGTCTATTCATGTTACTATTTACTTTTTAGGTTTAAAAAAATCAAAGGAACTCAGTGGAAAAAGTGATGTGAAACGGTGGCAATAACTCACAATTTAACTAATGTTCAATCACCACTGTCGGTGTTTCAGCACTGCGAATTATTAGTACGTTGTTTAACCACTTAAGGGATGTTCACTAAAAAATTCTAGAATATATATGTCATCTTCATTTCCTGGATTTGGATTGCAACAAAAGTTCGTTGAATCGATTAAGTCTTTATTAAACTACGAGGTACGTATGTGACAACACTATTGATGTTTTTTCTGCAGTATCGCGTATATATATATAGGCCTATGTCCAAACATATGTCCATGTTTAATATTATTTTTGACTGAGTATTTATCAGTAATAAAAATCCAAGTCTGCAGATGGAAAGCTTCTTGAAATAAACTATAATGCGGTGTTTCTATAAAACAGAACAAAGAAACTGCAACACCAACAAGGAACGAATTGAAGCTTTCTCCATCTTACTTATTTTTCTTCTTTGGCTAAATTGCGATAAAGTTATTTAATTCCAGAAAAAGTATCTTTAAAAGCTCGTTGAGAAGCATTTTATAGAAACGATAATGAACATTTCTATATGCGTATACAAGCAGGGTGTATAAAACACGAAATCCCGGCCTCGTGCATTTATGCTTAATATAATTTTTAAAATATCAATCCTGAAAAAAAAATTTAATCTTGCTTTCAAGCTCATTCATTTCTCTTTCTAACAGTGGTTATTTATGTATTTGGCTCAAGTAATAACGGCACAAGAAAAAATTTAGTAGAATACGTCATTATTAGTGCAGTCTAATTATACGATGGTATTTCATAGTCGCGTTTGGAATTCTAACTTGAATTTTTATCTGCAAACTTAATACTGTTTTTGTCACGTTAAAGAAAGTACCAAGAAGTTTTTAAGAAACGTTTAAGAAGATACTGGGTTGTGTAATATATTTTATACTCCTAAATCGAGCCCAAAAAAGCAATATAAACAATCTCCGCGCATTGCTCGTCCAACGGCGCCTTAAGTTGATTAAAACTTATAAACAGAAAATATAGCAAGTTGGTGGCCGCAAGCTTAAACTGTTTAAACCAGAACCATTGGGTATGGAAAGTAAGAAATATATCAAAAGTGTTGCTTAGGGAACGGTGGTTACTTGATTTTGATCGGCTATCAGAGGATTTTTTACGAAATGAGTTCGCTGAATTTATTGTTGCATCTCAAATTTTTAATTTTCCAATCTCAGTCGCTTAAAATCATATATTTTTCGTGAACCAATCGCGTTCAAATGAATATAAACATTGTAAGCTTTACTGCTTTATTATTTTCAAAATCTACATCTAAATCGAGAATTCTGCATGTATACGTTTTGTACTTTCGTTTTTAACGCTCTAACACCCATGGTATGCAGTCATGTTGTGCCAAAAAAACATAACGCGAAACAAAATACATTGCTTTCTCAGGAAAGCCATGATTGACTAATTTAGCGTTTTACCAAAAGGCTGTACTTAGTCTATAGTATTTCAGCAAACGAACAATTAATTAAATTAACCAGTTTAGGGAATACGTCGGCTCTATTCAAGGTTTATATAAATTTGGATTGCGACATATGTTGGTTGAATCAATAGAGTCTATTAAACTACAAGGTATGTATGTGACACGAAGCGATGTTTTTCTGCGTATGTCGTCGTATATGTGCAGTATATACGATCATTAATTTAATCAGTGTTTGAATTTGTGGAAAACAACAAGTGTATTTGACAAACGATTTGATAAACCTTTCGATCTGAAATCCTGAGTATTTATCATGCAGTGAAATACTGCATGCATTCATGATGAAGATAAAAACAAAACAAAGAAATATTTTCGTATTATGCACACCAACAAGGAACAAATTGGACTCAATAGACTCTTTCGATAATTACGTCATTTGGCCTTGGAGCCTCACTCCCACGAACAGTGGGCCAATCACGTTTCGTCTTGATGCACGAAAGCGAGGCTCCCAGGCCAAATAGGCGGATGTGACGTAATTATCGAAAGAGTGTATTGCATTTTACCATCTACCTTTCTCCATATTATTGATTTTTATTGTTTGGCCAAATTAAATAATTTAAAGTTATTTAATTCCAGAAAAAAATCTTTAAAAAGCTCGTTGAGAAGCATTTTATAGAAACGATAATGAACATTTCTATATACGTACAAGCAGGGTGTATAAAAAACGGAATCCCTCGTGCATTTATGCTTAATATAATTTTGAAAATATTAATCTTGAAAAAAACCATTTTAATCTTGCTTTCAAGCTAATTTATTTCTCTTTCTAACAAGAGATTATTTATGTATTTAGACCAAGCAACGGCACAAGAGAAAATTTAGTAGAATACAACATTATAATTTTATTATATTGCATCTCAAATTTTTAATTTTCCAATCTCAGTCACTTAAAATAATATTTTTCGTGAACCAATCGCGTTCAAATGAATATAAACATTACTGCTTTATTCTTTTCAAAATCTACATTTAAATCGAGGATTCTGTATTCGCACTTTCGTTGTACTTTCGAAAGTACTATATTGTACTTTCGTTTTGAACGCTCTAACACCCATGGTATGCAGTCATGTTGTGCAAAAAAAATATAACGCGAAACAAAATACATTGCTTTCTCAGGGAAGCCATGATTGACAATTTAGCGTTTTACCAAAAGGCTGTAGCTACTTAGTCTATAGTATTTCAGCAAACGAATAATTATAGTTATATTAACCAGTTCAGGGATATTGGCTACGTCTGTTCCATTCAAGGTTCAAATTTAGAGTGTGACAAATGTTGGTTGAATCAATAAGGTCTATTAAACTATACAAGGTATATATGTATTATACGTGACACGAAGCGATGTTTTTCTGCAGTATATCGTCGTATATGTACAGTGTATACAGTCATTTAATCAGTGTTTGAATTGGTGGAAAACAAGAAGCTTATTTGACAAACGATTTGAAAGCCTATAGCTTCGTGGAATGAACTATAATGTAGTGTTTCTATAAATATATATTTTAATCGTTGGTATTTCTATAAAACCAGAACAAATATTCATGCACAGCAACAAAGAACGAATTGAACTGAATCGGCATTTTATCCGATCCATTCGGATGGCCTCTATAGTACCGCTGTAGTACAAATTGATCGTTTTGTCTTTATTATAAATTAATTCCTTTGTTTGACTAAACTTGGAATACGGTATACTATATAGTAATCTATTCCAACTGCACTCCTGCTCCCATTGGCTCACAGGCAGAGAGTTTTGGGAAATGCGAGCCCGTGAGCCGAGGAGCGAGGCAGTGAACGGTCTATTTTGGGAGGGGAGGTGGGGAAAAACGACGAATACAGTCAACCGAACCTGTCATACACAAAATTATTGCAATATCCTATTCCTCATAAATTGCGTAGATAAGTGTACTATTTAGGCTTTCGCCCCAAATATATACAATCACACAGGGATGTAAGTTATTTCATATACCAGCCCCAATGGTCAAATGGCTAGGCTTTCCTACCTACACGCCCGGGCGCCGCGTTTAACAAACTGATCCCGACTTAATGAGATATCATTGTTTTATAGCCAATGTTACGCATGACTGCATTTGGAATAGTAATCTATTCCAACTGCACTCCTGCTCCCATTGGCTCACAGGCAGAGAGTTTTGGAAATGCGAGCCCTGTCGCCGGGAAACACCTCCTTCATATCTAACTAGGTAATCTCCGTGTAATAGGGCACCGCCTATACCCTAACCCAACATTACCCGTAACTCAATCCCTATCCCAACATTACCCGCAACTCAAACCCAATCCCAATACTCTTATCCCGAAACTTACTCCCCTTCCCCAAAACTATGCATCTGAACTAGGTGATGCAGAAGGGGGAAAATCAATCCGATGCTGGAATTTTCCACAGTACGGGCTTTTCGGGTATTGTCACGCAGGGGGAAAGTTTGAATAATAGTCCTGTCACGCAACTGAGCTTGTAAACGCCTAAAGGAACAACGTTTCGTTTCCTGACAATGGTTATCGAGTTCCGCGGAGAAAAATGATAGTGGATCGCGGGCGATTGCATCCCGTTACCCAGGCCACTTGACACCATACACTAAGACGGCCTAGAGCCGACAAAAGTAGTGGGCGACCTAGCCCTGTTAATCACACCATTGATCACTCTGTTTGGGTGCTTTAATGTCAAAAGGGATAAGATGGGAATGAAATTTATGCATTATTGAAATAATCATCCGATCGCCCACTCCATTGTCGGTTCTAGGCAGCCCCAAAGGGCATAAAAGGCATTAGACGCCCGCACCTAGTTCCAACAATGAGTTGGGCAGAGCATTCTTATTTACAAACCGGTTTGGGTAGAAAACAAACGGTATGAGTCTGACGGCACAAATTTCTGTGACTGTGTAGGCTGTGTGTAGCCTCTACACACTATGTGACAACGGCCTGGACTTTGGATGTTTGAGTATTAACGTTTAGACTCCTATCGCCCGATTTGTAAAGAATAACTGCAGAGGAAACTCAGTAACTTAGCTATAATGTATCTAACCGGCGGAACGTATGAGCTATAACAATAGACGAAACGTTAACCTGAGAGACTTGTCGGCCAAGAGTAACTCCCCAACCAAGAATTTATGCTCAACTGTTCGAGCAAATACAATTAAACGATCCAAAAAAAAACACAACCAACCATACTTAACCGAAACTGATGCGAAGAAATAATCAAACCCTTGTGAGTAAACTGTTCAAACTGAACGACTGGTAAATTGGCCACAACGAATGCATTACAACGATGACTCGAATAGCCAAACACACTTATAAGTGGTCCCCAATCAATCATTAAATCGGTGTTAATTAACTAATTAATTGGCCCGAACCAATGCACTATATTCTATAAACTATTCCAACAATAACATCAATAAAATTAAACGGTGTGAGTTAATGAATATTTAAACACAATTGTAAATTGGTTTCAGACAATACATAATTAATAGCCGTGAATTGACTATTCAAACAACGTGTAAATGAAAGTTGGTCTAAACCAATACCATAGAGTAAATATTATATAGAGGGTTCACTCTCTTGGGAACCTTTGAATTTTTTGGGGTCGCGCATATCGCATTACGCATGTTGACCGCAATTTCTCTGGCCAGTCAATTGCTTTTTCTGGCCAATAAGCACGCTGAACTGGCTGATCCGCCATTTTCCTGGCCAGTAAACTGCATATTTTTGCATAAAAAACCGAGGACACGTTGCACCGCTGAGTGGCCCTTCTGTATATATCTTTCTTCTGTGCCAATACGTCGAAAGTCTGTGCATGGACATGCTTAGCACGGTTGGTAATGGCCCCGACCCGTAGATTAATTAGTTGTGAGAGAAACATGCCAACACAATGAGAATGTCAGCGACAGCTCGACCAATACCACTGCATAAATAGAATATTCCATGTTCTAAACTGACTTCTCGGCACCTACCGAATCAATAAAGCATATAGTAATAGGCCAAACTCAAAGTAATTTAGTGTGACAGGAGAACGATGCGACAGTTAAATTCAACGCCGTTTATCAAAGCATTCTCTTTGAGTATATAAAGAAGTGTTTATTTATTTTTATTTATTTATTAACTTCGCCAGTATAAAAGACCCATATTTACAAATTTTGGCAGGGACATCGAACCTGTTAATTTAACCTCGAGGGAAAGCAGTTCAAAACGGTGGGAAATTTCCTTCTGTATTCCTCATAAACATTGGCCTCAACCAAGCCACCAATTAGCGTTGGAATAAAACAATTGAAAATCGGCGTTGTTCTGGCCCCGACCAAATTCAGTGAATACAGTAATAGACGATTCTATCTCTCTGGCCCCAACCAGGTTTTGAAACCGCCATGTGAATGTACACCTCCCCACGTACAAGATAAAAGGCCTAATTCATGAAAGCTAAACCGATGCAAAGCCTAAATTTAAGCGTCTATATATGACTATGAGTTTCACCAGGCTAGACGTTACGCTTGGCTACCGCAAGTATGTGTATATGTGGCCTGTGCCGTGGGAAATGATGCGACACGTCCGATGAGTCTTATTTACCACCACTTGCTACACTCGCCTAGTCCTACAGAATGCTTTACATGCCTTAGGCTTAGCTAACCATTTCCTGAAAGGGCCGCGACCCACTTCATCTTTACACTCAGCACGATAGTTCATAAAATCGCACAATGCTGGTGCGAAAACAATCAACTCGTTCGGCCCCAACCGAGGAGCAAAGGGATTACGATTTTTGCATAAAACAAAATACAGACCTCAATATGCAGGGTCAATGCCAATGATCTTCAGCTGGCGCTTGGACTTGGTTTTGTGCCATTTGTTCGATGATTTGACTTCCAACTTCGTTTGGGCCGGCTGGAAAGACTTGAACATCATTTGGTACTTGAGCTTCTTCTGTCTTGACTGAACTACCTTCCGGGCAGAGCGTTTAACAAACTGATCCCGACTTAATGAGATATCATTGTTTTATAGCCAATGTTACGCATGACTGCATTTGGAATATTTACTTAATTCCAGAAAAACAACTTTGAAAAATTCGTTGATACCCATTTATATACGTTTTTATATACCTTGTACTTTCGTTTTGAATGCCGTGACAACATGCATGCATGGTATATGCAGCCATATCGTGCAAACACAATAACGCGAGACAAAATAGATTGCTTCATTGCTTTCTGTGGGAAGCTATGATTGGCAATTTAACTGACGTTTGAATCAACGCTGTTAGCATTTCAGCATATGGATTATTATTTATATAAACACTTTAGGGATGTTCACTGAAAACTCAAGAATATGTCAGCTTCATTCCAGGATTTAGATTGCGACAAAAGTTGGTTGAATCAATAGAGTCTGATCTTTATTAAACTACGAGGAATGTATATGTGTCACAAGACGTGCATATGTTACTCTGTAGTGCGCCATATATGTCAATGTACCGAGCCATGCAATTTTTGCCATTCTTAGACTGGGGAGGAAATCTTATTTAATCGTACAGATGTGTTGTTCATGAGTAGACAGTGACCAAAAGCACTTTGCAAGCTTTCTAGCTATTTAAAAGCTATAAGTTTGGACGTTATAATTTTATACCTCTTTATTTCAGTTGATTCTCGGTTATTCGGCTTGGAGCTATCTATATTAGGTATATATAATTTATAATCGGGCTGATTCATAATTAAAACATGGCCAGCACATATAATTCGAATTAACGTTAGGCCTGCATGTGACATAAATTACCAAGTCATGATGGTTGGGTGCACTAATCGAACTCATCAACACTAAAACAGCCTTATGCAGTGGCGTCGCCATGCAGCGTGAAAAATATTATAGAGTGGATAAAGGAGTGCCGAAGATGCGAGAACATGTAGGGGGTCCGCCTCTCATTAAGTTCTTGTCTATAAATGACCTAACAGGCACGTATTATAACGTTAAGCAGTTTCATGTTAAATTCTTTCATAGGCATATATATATATATATATATCCTTCCATATTTCAGAAGAATCTCAATGAAAATAAATTTTGAGTTCACAAAAGACTCAATAGGGTCATTCAGTTATACGGGAGAAAATAAGTCGCGACTTACATAAGACGCGAACACACTCGTATAAATGGTCACATTCTAGTAAGTCGCGACTTATTGTGGAACAGCCTGAACCCATGTTCTTATTTAGGTCGTGACTTACTAGAATTTGACCATTTACACAAATGTGTTCGCGTCTTATGTAAGTCGCGACTTATTTTCTCCCGTATAAATGGCCCTAATAAATTATTCGCAAGTCAGAGACGAGTCTATCATTACACTACTTTGCACGAATTTCTCTCGTTTGTTGAAAATGTTTAGGACATACAGTCCATGGCATTATCCAGCGTTTATTTTCAAGCCACCCGTGGTACAAATGTGATACTAAACCTTAAGTCATTTAAAAATAAACTTATGTCTATTTTGTAAAATGTCTAATGTCTAATGTCTAATGTCTAATGTCTAATGTCTAATGTCTAATGTCTAATTATTATTATGTCTTATGTCTTTTTTAAAATAAACTTATGTCTAATTTATGTCTATTTTGGCTTGGGATGAGTTTATCAAGTTCAGTAACTTTACTCTTTAGATGTTCATCATCTGCATAACAGTAATGACCGTAAACGTTAACCAATCTCAGGTGGCATGGCTGGCTTGTAATAGTCCATGCATGTTGTCAGGAAATCTTCATGTAGTTAGCTCCTTTGTCCTATGAAGCATTACATGTCAGGTGGTAGTGTGCTAGTCCAGGGATTTTTCATTGAATTAATTGTATTGTAAGCATCTGTCCAGCTGTCCGTTTAGATTCATACAATATACATGATGTACACATTTCTTTGACATTTCTTCCTAAAATTAAAGATCATAATCATTTAAAATACTTGTTGGAATGTATTTATCATGAATGCAACTACCTCATGAATCTCAATTTTGAATATTTTTGAAACACAATAGTGTTCTGCAAAAGATTGTTTGCATCATAAAAACACTGCACTTGTCAACTGAAAAACTAGCCTGCACACTGCCCCCAAGATTATGCAGGGTTGTACAATAGTATTTCTCAAGGGTTAAAATCCCAAGTGAAAAATTACAACAAAATGTTACTGAATTGTGAAATGGCCAGCTTACCGAGCTAAAATATCTAGCCTTCTAGCTATAAGCCTTATAGCTATATGTTCACAGTATAATTAGAACAACTATACTCAGATCCCATACTTAAGTATTTAATATTCCTCTCTCATACAGCAATATTTGCCATTGTTCAAAGTGAAAGACATGTGATAGATTCGGTGATTATTATTATAATCTCGATCAATGAGAGTTAAATCTACCAGAAATTTGTCTACCAGAAATATTTGAATAATTATTGAGCTTGAAGCTCACCATCGGGTTGGCTTTAAATAGTGTAGAATTTATAATTATAAGTGATAAACATACTATTAGCTTGTATGAAGGGTTCGCATATTTGCAAACTGCAAAGAAACTTAAACGCTTATTTGTGCGCGAATTGTTCATCATCATGACAAGATTAAACATGAGTTCTACGATCAAGATGGGCTCAGTTCAAATGAGGATATATATTGAATCAGTACAAAGACCATAATCGGAAACTCGATTACAAGAAATACAAGAATATAAACGTTTCTTACCTTCGCATCTAATCGCTTAAACTTCTGAGCTGTATCTTTTGCTTTTTTATTCCTCTCTTCAACCGCCAACCAGCCTAACCTTTTCTAGTTTCGCATACACTCTCCAACATTGAATCTTTTATAGTTTGTTACTTTTGTAAAAGGCATAATTTATCTTTTCTAATAGATTTTGTCAGAAACAAAAAACATGCGAACGTAAATAGGTCTTTTGTCTTGCATAGGAACAAAAAACAAAATGAAAATAAGTCCGTACAAAGGAGCCTAAGCAAGCTGAAGTTGTTGCATTTTTACAACTTCAACCAAAAGACGGCATTTCGCTCGGTTTTCACTTGTTTCCATCTATCAAACTGACGTTACGCAATTTTCCCGATTTTCAAAGATTTCATATTCGTTTTTCTTGATTTTTCTCCATCAATTTGGTTAGGGTTAGGTTTAGGGTTAGGTTTTGGGTTAGGGTATGTTTTAGGGTTAGGGTCAGTTACAAAGGTTTTAATTTTACTTCAAAGTTGAAAAAATGACGTAATGTCAGTTTGGTAGATGGAAACAAGTGGCGACCTTTTCGCTCGAATGCCTCGAACAAGAAGCGCGCCGGTGGCAAAACATTGCCCGTAACCATGGCAATAGTTTAATCAAATTGATCCTCGAGAGACCCCCTATTTCCCTATTACCCTCAAATAACCCTCAGGGAAAACGCGCACAGGAAAAAGCTCGAGGAATTTGAGCAATTTTTCAATCGTCAAATTCGCTACCAAGCTCCCAAAATTGTCGCGCAGTGACAAAAAGAATTGACACATTTTAAATGTGCAATTTCGCGTGCAAAAATGCCAGGCGTGAAAACCATTTTTCCTGTCTGCGCGTGCGCAGTGGGAGTTTGGCTGCCGTGAGCATACGTAGTTGCTACTAAAACAATGGCGGATCAGATATTTCGAAGCGCGAAAATATAGAAATTTGGAGGGATTTTATTCTTAAATGTGCACCTGTCTCGCTTGGGGGCAACGGATTCTGATAAAGTAAGTTCTTATCTATTGATTTATGAAGGGTTCAACGGAATTGCATCTTTTCGATTCTCATCCTACGGCCGGCCTAGATTGACAGCTTCGGTTTTTTCATGTGGGAAAAGCAAAACATCTTCAATCAAGAACAACTGACAAATGGGTGGCGGTATATTGGCATAACTTACACAGGGTGAAAATATACTCGAACGAAAATTTATATACATTTTTAGACCTAACCAGGAGCAGTTCCTCTGGCAGGAATCGAACCTGTGACCCTGCGATTCCGGTGCAGCGCTCTAAACAACTGAGCTACGGAGTCCAGTTCCTGGGAAAAGTCACTTTTGGTATCGAAATGGAGTCGATTCCCTTTTCTCTATTAATAATTACACTGTACCTTTCGTTCTTTGTCGTGTTCTGCGTACATTTCAGCTTGTTGAACCATGTTTTCTATTTCGTCTTTGCTCAGACCACCAGATGATTGTATCACAACTGAAAATAATCGATAAATCAAATGCTACAATCACATGATGGGTTACATTAAGCGAATTTATTTGTCATACTCGATAAACGTTGACACCGAAACTTACTTTGTTGCTCTTTCCCAGTTCCCTTGTCTCGAGCAGACACGTTCACAATTCCGTTGAGACCGATATCAAATGCAACATCTATCTGTGGTATACCATGTGGTGCTGGAGGAATGCCGACCTATGAAGAACGAACAAAACATTACACATTTGAATACACATTTCTCGAATTTGCAATGTGAAATCATTGCCAGCCCTCGTAACAATATTGTTCTGGTCTATGAAAGTGCGCACACAAAAACGCACAAGTTGTAACAAACCTGCAGCAGACTTGTACCAATGATGTTTCAACAACTTGTTATCAGGATGTGTTCGCACTGCTTGTTCCCAGTTTGTTGACAAGTTGTCATCGGCTTGTTGGCAACTTGCTACAAGGTTGTTGATTCAACGGACTTGTTACAAGTTGTTCCAACAACTTGTTATCGTCCTGCAATTCAAAAACTTGTTAACAAGTTGTGAGTGACAACTTTGACAACATTGTTACAACTTGTTGACAAACTTGCTACAAGTCTGTTGCGAACGTTTTGAGCCTGTTGCTACAACTATATAGTAATTAGAATTGCTGTATCTATACGAGTTATTCACTTATATACACAATCCGAATGCTTATAGTTACTGTACATTAGCAATAAGATATGCGAGTAAATCAAAATTGTGGATTGGGCATAACCAATAAATAATTGTCTAATAATATACTTACCAGCAAAAACTGTCCCAACGTTTTATTATCAACGGCCTTGGCACACCGATGGACAAACTCAGGTCGAAATCAAAGTTCGTTTGATTTCGACCTGAGTTTGTCCATCGGCAGCAGTCGAGAACACCTTAACATTGCAAAGAAACCAAATTTCGTCAAGAAAGAGTCTCGAACATATACGGTAGAAGGACCATATATTTACGCCGACAAAAATTTGCTCATTCACTGAGCGAAACTTTATATATTGTACGCGTATTGATTCCTTGATTTGACGCTTGACCAAACAACGTTGTTGCACGTACCCGATAGCTTTTGGCGTCCAAATCACTCTTTTTGGTAGGAATGGTGGTATTTCGTTCGATAAGTTTTGTAAAAATACCGCCGAGTATTTCAATTCCGCGGGAGAGTGGCGTAACATCCAACAACAAGACGTCTTTCACATCACCGGCAAGAACACCGCCTTGAATTGCTGCTCCTAACGCCACTGCTTCGTCTGGATTCACGGACTTGCTCGGGGCACGACCGAATATTTCTTGGACGAGTTGTTGGACTTTAGAGAAAAGTTGCAGTATTTACAACACTTCTGGTTGGTGGAATGACAAGAATGCCTTAGGTTTCTGGTCATTCCACCGACCAGCAAGACTTCACAATATCAGACATGATACAATCACCATCTTTCATACATTTCTTGCAAGGTTCAATTGTCCTTTGTATCATGATCAAGTCATTGACAAGAGACTCGAATTTCGACCGAGTTAGTTTCATGTTCATATGCTGAGGGTCTGATGGTCCAACGGTTATATTATGGCAAGTTGATATCAGTCTAAAATATGGATTCAAATAAAGCTACATATATCCAATTATTTCTTTTCAAAAATCAAGTATTTCTGTAATCATGCAGCCACTTGTAATTATGAAGTTTGGTCGTTTATATGGTTTCTTTTAAGTATACGCTGGTCAGTATCGCGTGAAATTTCTGGCTCCTTCGGTTAACAATGCTATTTCAACAACTTGTTATCAGGATGTGTCAGTACTGTTTGTCCCCACCTTGTTGAAAAGTTGTCAACAGCTTGTTGACAACTTCCTACAAGGTTGTTCACTCAACAGACTTGTTACAAGTTGTTCCAATAACTTGTTATCGCCCTGCAATTCTACAATTTATTAACAAGTTGTGAGTGACAACCTACAAGGCAACTTGATAAAATGACAACATCGTTACGTGTGTACTGTCTTGAACAATCATAATAATTTGTAGTTTAAATAGTTACTGTATTAATGTACCTGAAGTGACGATGAAAGTTCAATTTTAGCTTTCTCTGCGGCTTCTCGCAATCTTTGAATTGCCATGTTGTCCTGGGTTAAGTCCACACAAGACTAAAAAAAAATTCAAATTTATACATCTGTTGAGAAAATATATTCAAAATTCGACTTAATAAAAGGAAAAAATGAACAATGTTCTATGATATTTTCTTATTTCTTAGGATGGTTAATGTCATTATGATGTTTTTGTGGCGACCTTTGGAAACTACGATATAACTTGTTTTGAAAGTCCAACGAGCGACAAGCATAAACCCTGACTGGGTTATTATGAATGTTTACTTGTAGAGTACCGTAAATAAACTTTAAATCTTAATGAAGATTGATTATGCTGCTCTTAGATAAAATATAAAACACAGTTACTGTAGCGTTTCAAACACATAGATCATTTACTGCACGTCTTTCACAAGGTACAAGCATAAATAAGCTGAAAGGAAAATTTCCAATGTGATTTCTTACATTGCCAAAGTCAACTGTAGAAGTTGACTTGACTAGCGAGATTTGAATTTGCATCTTCGGGATTCTGGCCTGCCGCTCTAGCCATTGAGCTATCGAAGCAACAGATTGGCGACGAGTTTTACCCATTTTAAGTGCACGAAATAATTCCGCGAAGACTTAAAAAAACTTGTGGAGATATAGTCTATACTGCATGTAGATACAATCAAGAAGCAAAATGCACACCTCTCTTTTGAATTCCTTCACGAAATGTTGAAGGAGAGCGTTGTCAAAATCTTCCCCACCTAAATATGTATCACCGTTGGTCGCCTTCACTTCAAAGACTCCTTTTTGGATTTCCAAGATTGACACATCAAATGTGCCCCCTCCAAGATCGTAAACTGCCAAACTAAGAACGATAAGAAAACCAATCCAATTAGGTTCGCTACGTTTTATATTCTCCATCTATATTTGTGATCACCATATCCTATGCCTATGTCCATCAAAGTTTCTGTGATCAAAGTCTTTGGTCAAAGAACTTCAAAGCAACCGCCGTCTTTGAAAGGTTTTTACACCGCCGTCTTGCTACTTACAATAATCGACAGATACCGATTATTCGGCCTACAATAATCGGCCACAGAAAGTGGCAATTTTCGTTATCGGCTCATCCCTAAAAAACGCACAAGCTGTTGTTGTCAACTTGCTACAAGGTTGGATTTGTTACAAGTTGTTCCAACATGTTGTTATCGTCCTGCAATTCGACAACTTGTTAACAAGTTGTGAGTGAAAACCTTGTAGCAACTTGATAAAATGACAACATTGTTACAACTTGTTAACAAGCTTGCTACAAGTCTGTTGCGAACACATCTTGTTGACAAGCTGTGAGAATTTTACGGGTCTAGTAGTATATTTTCTGAACTGAGAATTATTTTACATTATAAAACAGACAGATATTTTGTCCTCCGCTCTGTCCATTCCATAAGCGAGTGGGCCGCTGACGGTTCGTTGATCACACGAAGAATATTTAGACCTGCAATCTGACCTGCATCTTTTGTTGCCTAAAGAATTAACATTCATTATTTCTTAATTAATTTCTATTTTGTCCATTTTTTCATATCTATTTGTTTGCTGCTGCTGCACATTTGTTTATTTTTTCCATCTATTTTTCCAAATTTGTTTACTAACTTGATTTGTTCAGTAAATATTTATTTATTCTTTATTGTCCTAAAGATAAACACCTATTATCTCTTGGCAATTTATTTTTCCTTTTGATTTGTACTATTTCTTACTGTGTCTTCCGTCTGTTCAGTATTTGTCACATTTTTCCCTAACGGTGTAACACTCACTATTTATGTTATGGTACATTTTCCTTTTATTTACAATTCATTTTGTTTATAATTTATCATTCCTTGCTCAAGCATTTACACCCACCATTTCTTTGTACATGTGCAATTTGTTTATCATTTAACGTCTTACAAAACTTGCCGCAGCCATGCAATTACGTAAAGACAGTATACAAAAAAGTTTGATTTTCCTCAAACACGAAATAGAATACATTCTACCTGTCCTTGCGAGTCATTAAAATAGGCTGGCACAGTAATGACAGCATTTTGAACGGTGGTATTCAGATAGTTTTCAGCCGTTTCTTTAATTTTTATCAACACAAATGCTCCAATCTGACTTGGAGAATATATTTTGCCGTGTACATCAAACCAAGCATCGCCATTCGAAGCTTTCACAATTTTAAACGACAAATTAATGATTATGCATTCTTCTAAACAAATATACTTACAGGTCTTTTTGAACTTCTGGGTCATTAAAACGACGTCCATGCAATATACCTCTTTGACGCAAAAATTGTATTCTGTGGATTGGTTACAGCCTGTTATTCAAGAGAATTCCAGTTGTTAATGAACCGATTTTGCACATAATACCTTGTAATCTATACAAAATTTTGAGCTTAACTAACTGCATTTCTGATTAAATCAGTACATTATTTTTCTTTACCTGTCGTTTTGCTGGGGCGCCTACCAGTTTCCCCATCAGATTCAAAAGCTATAACGGATGGTGTTGTCCTTGCACCCTCAGTATTCTCAATCACCTTGGGAGTTTTACCCTCCATCACAGCCACACAGGAATTGGTTGTACCAAAGTCGATGCCACAAACTGTTCCTCGTACTTCAGAACTACAGAAATTTACATGGCTGTATATTTAGCTTGTTTGCAGTTAGCCAAAAACAATGTGAAGTTAGCCCTGCCTGCGAATAGGTTCAGGGCCACATTGCATGTGAATTGCAAGCGAGGTGAGTGAGCTACAGCAGCAGAATGGGAAGTGGGAGCCCCAGAAAGTCGATTTTGGCAATTGGAAACATAAGTCTGGAGGAAATCACGCAAATCTGACCACCGCAAATGTAAAACTTGCAAAAAGATACTGGGAAAAAATTGAAATGTTCAGACAATATTTTCAACTATGGTATACCAGGACATGCAATAGTGCGAGACCTGACCGGCTGACCCAGATTTGCAGTTAGCTCAAGTCACTTGCAGGTAACCAGGTTACCGCGGATAACAACATCTGACACCCATTGAAATATAGGAATTACAGTATACACAACAAAACCACAACATTCACAATATAGTTTGTTTCTGGACCATAATGCAGTACAGATCGTGCAATTCTAACTAGTTCATATGGATAGTTTATCTTGTGTTTACATTAATATAAATAGTATACGACCAGTATAGATCTGGCCAATTATATCATTACTTCATAGAGACCTTGCTAGAATAAATTCCAACAGATGACACTGTTAAATGGCAACATATTATAGATTACATGAAGTTTGTCCAAATTGCAACAGCAATGTGAAGAAGGTAGAAGAACGATAGCAAAATTCAGAAAGCGACATGGCAACATTTCAAAACTGTGACATTACAAGCTTTAAAAATCTGACGAGCGACACCACACATACCCCCCTAAACAATAAACGCCGGGTCTTTAGAATCAATCTACCTGAAGAATTTTCCAAGTAGATTGATCCTAAAGACCTGAAGCTTATTATACAGACGCTACCCACACTGGCACCACACGTTCGAGAGTATATATACCACCTAAAGCAAATTTTCCAATAGGCGAATTTGTTCACACAAGCAACATTTTCTTTGGCAGCGTCGCTTATTACGTCAACAAAGGAAATGTCTCTTCACACAAACAAATTCGCCTAGCTTAAAATAGCTTTTCTATAAATTTATACCATGTTGTACACTTCAAATTTACCATAATGGATACTAACCCCCATATGAAAGTGATAAAACCTGCATAAACCCCTACACTAAACCTGACGCCTTAACGGGCTAGCTTGCCTCCGACCACCGCAGCACGATCAACTTATCTCCGTCTATATACCGTATTTACTAGTTTAAACGCCGCGGCACTCGTTAAATTCTTATTAGTGTTTTTGATGCTGCGCTTATTTGAGGACGGCGCTCTATTACGATCAATGACACAGTTGTTTGAATTACAGTTGCCATGGTTACCTTATTGCGAGTAAATACGGTATAGACCAAAAAAAGCTCGAAAGCTTGTGGTGCAAGTATCTACTATGGCCCCAAAAGATGAAGTACATTCAGGTGGGAATTTCGACTGCGCTGGTCAATTAATTGCAGGCGCACGCAAAAAATTGTTTTTAATTAAAATTACAGGAAGCCTTTTCCCGCGCCCGCATTCACCCTCCGATGAAGACACCATAGGCGTAGGAAGCAATTTTAAGTTGGAGGGGCACTTCGTCATAAGGGCACCTCCTCAACTGAAAAAAACTAAAAAGGCACTTTTCTCATTGTTTAGACATGTTCGAACACCTGCTTAGACAAGAAAACATGGATGTCGCCTACATGCTCTTCGGGGTGCAATTGGTGCAATTACTGGATTAACAGAAGGAACACTTTTCGCAATAAATTGCGCGCCAACGATCACAGCTCCTTACCTAATTAAAGGAATCCCCGGTCAGACCTTTGCCATGGAAGGTGATGGGGGCTCTTTAGTGTATCCGGAATACAGCAAAACGACAATTCTGTGGTCTACGGTTGCCGAAGTATATATCACAGTTACACAGTATAAAAGAACTAAAAAGCCGTAAAAAGCTTAGCGATATTCAACCTTGTTTCAACAACAACCATTAGTCCAAAAATAATACACAAAATTAAGCGATACATTGAAGCCTGCTTAAGTCATATTGAAGGAATTCTTTGTCATTTCTGAAACATTTGGCTTGTCATTTATATAATTATTAACAATTTGTCCATTACATCATTCGTTTGTATGTCATTTACTGAGGTATGGATGCGACATAACCTTTGAAATTTGATTGGGTACACTTTACTATAGATACCAAACACAATTGCAACCGGACTGTAGACTTAATCTAAAGGAACAGTAGCTATATAGTCCATTTTAGACGAAAAGCACTATGCCAATAAAGATAAGTAAATGCACATAAAGGTTTGCCACTCGTATTTTATGTAATATATTTAAGAAATTACCGGATATCTAGTCCGCGCAATGATTAGCCGATTTACTTTGAGTTATCGTCCTGACTGTCTATTTTAACTTTATTTATCAGTAACATTATTAACATATGTAAGCAGTAACATTTATGAATTGAACTTTAATAAAAAGTAAACGCGAAAAGATACGTTTTGTTAAACCGAAATCTTTATTTTCTATTCATGATTACAACAAGATCACATCACATTTGTTATCCAGCTTTTCAGGTGTAGAATATCAGCATTTATTATACAACTGTGTTAAAAAGTGTCCAAATAACGCTAAAAACGAGTACAAATATACAGCGATATTTGGATACTTGGTTATTTGTATAGTAGAAAACCGGTTTGACCGGTTTTTCTTCTCAATAAAAAATACTTTATAAAGCAGTTGTATAATAAATAACTAATTAGATGTTTTGGTATGTAGTATCGCTGTACATTTTTACTCGTTGTTTGTATTTTGACTCGCCCTGCGGGCTCGTCAAAATACGACACAACTCGTAAAAATATACAGCGATACTACATACCAAAACATCTATAATAAGATATGAATACACCATAATACCCCTTTCTAGCACAGCCGATCCCCCAGCTCACGAGTCACGGCGCCCATCAGACCATTCAGATGTCACTTTCCGTTCACGCTACACCGCAATGGTCCCCCACTGTCCCCTTGACATGAATCAATTTTACCAGTGTGATAGCCAGCACAGCGCATGCTCGTTGTAAGAGAACCGTAAACATAGCCACATGTTTGCTTACTGATCAAAGGTACTTTAGCCTGCTGCAGGATTGCCGGACTACCACCGTCTTCTTTTAAGGCACCCCAGCCTGTGACCCAACAATCCGTACCCGCGGGCAGGTCAGATGAAGGCAGGCAAACGGGTAGGGTTTGCGCATTGTACTGGATAGGAGTTCAACTTCAGCAATGCTATGTCATTGTCTTGACTGTTCCAGTCATAGCTCCCGTGAATCACAAGCTAGTTTGCGAAAACATCAAATAGAACAAAGGTAACCAAGCATTAGAATTATGTATAAGAGCTATTTGTTACTCATGTAGGTCATTCTAATGCTTAGTTACCTTTGTTCTATCCTATGTTTGCGCAAACTAGAACAATAGTACCTAGGCATGTGAGTTATCCAATGTTGTGAATTTGGTATAAACAAACGTTAGCCAAATTCGTCTATCTATAGCACAAATTAATCATCAGACTGTACCAGATGTATAATTCGAAATATTACTGTCGAAGCTAGGTTATAGAGCGAAATGTGAAATCCCCCCCCCCCCTCCCCAAGTGTTTCTAGTGTTTCCGCACTGTAAATTCAAATTAAGGAGTCATTTCAACCCCTTCATGCAAGAGTAATATTCTTGACGTCAGAACTACCCTCAAAGGAGTCGTTTCCGTAGATCCCTTCGGACCAACTGTCCAAAGGATCGGTACGTATCTATATAAACAGGCTTTGTGATTGGTTGGTGATGACAATAAAAGACAATAAACTATAGAAATCGTTTTTGTAAAGAACGAGTCATAAACATTGATCACTTTTGTTTCAGAAGACCAATCACAAAACATCTTCATCAAATTACGTATAGGTACTTACCGTATTCAAAAGAATAAATTCTATTATTTTAACCACTCACAGCTTCACAACAATGCCCTTCGAAAGGGTCTCTTTGACTCAACGTTGTGTTGTCATGTTAATGTGCAAACACAATAGCGCGAAACAAATTTTGTGGGAGGCAATAACTCACAATTTAACTGACGTTCAATCACCGCTGTCAGTGTTTCAGCACTGCGAATTATTATTTGTTTAACCACTTAAATTAAGGGATGTTCACTGAAAACTAGGGATGTTCACTGAAAACTCAAGAATACGTCATCTCCATTCCCGGATTTGGATTGCAACAAAACTGCGTTGACTCAATAAAAACTTTATTGAACTACGAGGTATGTATGTGACAAATATTGATGTTTTTCTGCAGTATCGCGTATATGTCCAAAAATAGTCATTTAATCACTGTTTGGTTTTGTGGGGAAAACTTTGTCAAAAGACAGGTGTTTTCCTCACAAAACCAAACCTGAAAAACAAGTGAGTATTTATTAGTAATAAAAATTCAAGTCTGCAGATGGAAAGCTTCTTGAAATAAACTATAAAGTGGTGTTTCTATAAAACAGAACAAAGAAACTGCAACACCAACAAGGAACCAATTGGAATTAATTGCACTTTAGCTACCATCTAGCTTTCTCCACATTACTTATTTTTTCTTCTTTGGCTAAATTGCGATAAAGTTATTTAATTCCAGAAAAAGTATCTTTAAAAAGCTCGTTGAGAAACATTTTATAGGAACGATAATAAATATTTCTATATACGTATACAAGCAGTGTGTATAAAATACGGAATCCCTCATGCATTTATGCTTAATATCATTTTTACAATATTAATCCTGAAAAACATTTTAATCTTGCTTTCAAGCTCATTTATTTCTCTTTCTAACAAGAGGTTATTTATGTATTTGCCTCAAGTAATAACGGCACAAGAAAAAATTTAGTAGAATACATCATTATTAGTGCGGTTTAATTATAGGCCTACGATGCATGCATGGTTGTATTTCATATAGTCGCGTTTGGAATTCTAACCTATGTTTTTGTCACGTTAAAGAAAATACCAAGAAGTTTTTAAGAAACGTTTAAGAAGTTACTGGGTTGTGTAGTATATTAATATAAATATAATCTCCGTGCACTGCTCGTCCAACGGCGCCGTAAGTTAAAACAGTTATAAACAGAAAATATAGCAAGTTGGTGTCCGCAAGCTTAAACTGTTTAAACCAGAACCGTTGGGTATGGAAAGTAAGAAATCAATCAAAAGTGTTGGTTAGGCAACGGCAGTTATACTTGATTTTGATCGGCTATCAGGGAATTTTTTACGAAATGAGTTCGCTTTTTTGATGCATGCATGCATGGCTTCGTTAAATTTATTATTGCATTTCAAACTTTTAATTTTCGAATCTCAGTCGCTTAAATGATATTATTCGTGAACCAATCGCGTTCAAATGAATATAAACATTATAAGCTAGCTTTACTGTTTTATTCTTTTCAAAATCTACATTTAAATCGAGGATTCTGTACAGCTACGTTTTTATGTCTTGTACTTTCGTTTTGAACGCTCTAACACCCATGGTATGCAGTCATGTTGTGCCAAAAAAATATATCGCAAAACAAAATACATTGTTTCCTCTGGAAAGCTATGAATGACAATTTAGCGTTTTACCAAAAGGCTGTACTTAGTCTATAGTATTTCAGCAAACGAATAATTAGTTATATTAACCAGTTTAGGGATATACGTCAGGTGCATTCAAGGTCTAAATTTAAATTGTGACGTATGTTTGTTGAATCAATAAAATCTATTAAACTACAATGTATTTATGTGAGACGAAGCGATGTTTTTCCGTAGTATATCGTCGTATATGTGCAGTATATACAGTCATTTATTCAGTGTTTGAGTTTGTGGAAAACAACAAGTTTATTTCCGATTTTAATGCCTAACCTTTCGTGGAATGAACTATATAATGTATAGTGTTTAAAGACCATGTAAAGTCCATTCTGCGCATGTGCTATGGGGGGTCCCGCGATGTAAACAATGCCCAAATTTCGCGTTGTTTCGACTAAAATTCGACATCTTCTAAATCAGAAACTCGAATCTGTATTTATTTAGAGCATAGCGAACCTCTAGCGAACCAGACCACATCATAATTTTTTAAATATAGCGTGTTTAAAATGTAAACAAACGGACGTTGCCGGTTTGTTTACATCGGGACTTTACATCACCTTTAAATATATATTTTCATATTTTTTGTACAATCCTTGGTAAACCTTCCAATCTGAAATCCTGACTATTTATCAGTGAAATACTGATGAAGATAAAAACAAAACAAAGAAATATTTTCGTATTATGCACACCAACAAGGAAAAAACTGGACTCAATTGCATTTTACCATCTACCTTTCTCCATATTATTGATTTTTATTGTTTGGCCAAATTGAAATAATTTAAAGTTATTTAATTCCAGAAAAAGTATCTCTGAAAAGCTCGTTGAAAATAATTTTATAGAAGGCCAATGAACATATTTATATTATACGTTTTTATATATAGCTTGTGCTTTTGCTTTGAACGCTCTAAAATACGCATGGTATGCAGTCATGTTGTGCAAAAAATAAATAACGCGAAACAAAATAGATTCCATTCTCTCGAAAGCCATGAATGACCACAATTTAGCGTTTTACCAAAAGTATTTCAGTATTTCATCAAACGGATTATTTTGTAATATAACCACTTTAAATTAAGGAAGTTCAAAAATTTGAGAATACGTCAGCTCTATTCCAAGACTTGAATCGAAAGGTATTATTGCACGCTGATGACTGTTATCTGCTATACAGCTATTTCAATTAAGGTTGTCCCCGAGCAAAGCGGAAAAGTCGAATACGAGCGCGAAAGGCTTGCTGCGAATCGTCAAAAAATTAATGGACCAAGAATTTGACAAACCTCAGTGGATTCCTAAGAAATTAACATATTGTTCTTAAGTACAAGACTTTATGCTACTCATACGATTAGAAGGCATTTTAAATTCCCAAGGGTATGAAATCTTATGGTTAAGAAGAATATGTTAATTTCGAAAGGTTTGTTTTTTATACACCCTGTATACTAATTTGTAATTAAACGTGCTGCAAAACTTATGATTATTCGTGACTCCTGTCGTTATAACGTAGTGGAAAATGCCTAGAACTTGTTCCATCACAAAATTGTATGTCAGCCATAAATGCCACCTTGATTCATTCACAGCTCTGAGCCACTGATGCATAAAACAAAGAACAGCCCACAAAACATTTAATACGTTTCTACTTTGAAATTATTATTGCTAATTTCTTAGGAATCCACTGAGGTTTGTCAAATTCTTGGCCATTAATATTTTAGCGATTCCCAGCAAGCCTTTCGCGCTCGTATTCGACTTTTCCGCTTTGCTCGGGGACAATATATATATATTTCTAAAATTCATTAATTATTCATAATCAAAATACAATGGAAACTCATGACCCGTAGCGGATCTATAGAATCAAACCTTTTGGAACTATATACAATTCAGAAGTTTGATATAAAATCCTTTAGTTTCAAAAAAGCCTTATGCTATCCTTTCGAAAACATATATTAAAGCTTATCTTACTTATATTGTAAAATTGTCTTTATATATTCACTTCACTTTCACTTTCACTTTCTCTTTCAGTCTTGTTTCAGACCAACAAAATATCTGTACTAAGTGTTAATGCGTAAAAAAAATGGGTGATATAGAATCGAACGACTTGGTATACCATCTGAACCCCAAGACATTTGTTAAAATGTTTACGAAAAAGAAATGTACGCTTGAAGAAAAGTTGATACAAGACATCCTGAAATACATTTGTGCATTGCGTAATTCTGGGGGAGGAAAGCTAACCATTTTGTTTACGAAAATCTGTTTAAAGTCCGCAGTAGCAAAAAAATGCGTGGAAATTATTAAGAATGCGGCGTATAAAGTTTTGTCGGATACAGAAAAGGCTGATTTTATATCGGGGTCGACGTCTCTAAGAAAAATCATTTTTAGTATAAAAGGTAGCAAGGAAATCGTCACTATGAAAAATAATATAAACGTCATTACACTTGAAGAAGAGAAGCTCGTACCATCTACTAAATCTGCCGCGGAGGTGATGAGATTATTTTTACGTGATCGAAGCTGGAATTCCGGTGATATATCAGCGGTGGTAAACATACGTACTAAACCCAATCGTGCAGTATTCGTTGAGGTTCCTGAGAGTTATCATGTCGTGGACAATAGTGTAAAAAGGTTACCCTTTTCGAAGTGGATTGCACGTTTACAAGATTCTACGAAAGAATTAGACAGAACACCTTTTGTTGAATTAAAAGGTAAGATCGATAATAAGAAATTTTGCTTAGTTTTTCAAACCGGCCTGAAAACCACGGACGATACAGTCACACCGTTACCACTTTTGTGTTTTTGTTACTAAAAATGTTACCAATCTTGAGCACGTTTTGCTGGAAACAAGTCAACAAGAATTATATTAACAAGTGATACGTTGCTTTCTTAGAGAATAAACAGGCGCTCGAAAAACAATATTTCCCAATTGATTATGAAGAATTTCTGAAAAAGTAAGACTGGCTTGTGGAAAAAATAAAACCGTTTGTTATTTAGGCATAGCTTTACAACTCGCGACTAACACGCTTCAAATTTGCTTTTTCCTCATTATTCAGGTTAGAATGGGTGGAAAGTTTTAAAATCGTTGATGCAAACGAGGAATGCAATAAACGTAGTGCGGGCGGGAGAAGCGAGGGTGGGAGAAAAATAAACGCCTGCTCGAATGGTTATGACAAATGCGCTTCTGACCGAAAAAACGTCGGCTAAATTCCCATTGGTCAATTCAGGGCCGTAGCAACCTGGGAGGGCTGGGAGCGGGTGGTGGTGGGTGGGGCGGGGCTGCAGCCCCTCCAATAATTTGTTAAATAAATTTCAAATTCATTTCAGTTAACCATTTAATTCAGAAATCTGTCGAAGCATCTCAAACGTGAGTGTTTAGCATTCTATAGTGAATCTCGTCTTGTTCTTTTGCAGAAACACTTCAGTAACTCTTGGAAAACAGATTTAATAAGTCACTAGCTTAACTTCCAAAGACGTTTAGACAGCGGCGCACCAAGTGGGGGGTGTAGGGACATTGTTAAAACAATGTCGTCAGTTAAAACGTAAAATTTGAAAATAACTTGCTCGGCGAATTTTAAAATTTTAAACAACCACTGCCACAGGGCCGTCAGCAGTAATTTGCTCATCCAGGATTGTACATATACTTCTTTTCATACTCTATCTATTCCTTGCAGAGTCAACTACAATCAACTCATCTGTAATAGTTTGTCTTTACTTTCACATCATGTATATATGTCAAAAGGAACAAAACTATATCACACAAGAGGTTGTAAAAAGTTAAAAAGTGCGTTTGAAACCTTGAATTCTTAGGTTTTAAAAACTTCACAATTTTGATTAAAAATCCTCTCAGGAAGCACGGAAAATGCATTTGTGAAGATTCAAAAACGCAACATTTTCTTAAGAGAACATGCTCCCACATCCCCCTACGTTCGACCCCCCTGGCAATTTTGTTGTTGGAAGTACTTAATGTAAACTATTTCACGTGTCGAGTTGTATATTTGCAAATGCGTTAGAGAAAACTATGTTTGATATCACAAGTCGTTTTAATAAGTTTCAAAATTAAGTTGAAACCAGAACGGAGACTGTGACTGGGAGTCTATTATTTATTTACTACGTGGTGAAGACGTTATCGCGATTCTTCCTACGGGATACGGGAAAAGTTTTATATTTCAAGATCAAAGCTTGCTTTATGCCAACTCAAACTGCGATCGGATATTTGTTCTATTTGCCTTGTAATTTGTCCTCTTGAGAGTGTAATTCAAGACCGCCCGTACTAAACGCCTGCTACGCAGGCTATCGTCGTATACAAGAAAAAATATCGAATTGACGGCATATATACATACATATTTATAACGAACGTGCAGTGCCAGTGTAGGTAGAGTATAACGAAGACTACTAACTTCCAGACGAAGGACCTTCGCTCGAAACGTCGAAGTTCTTATTGTATTTTTCAGGAAGTTTTACACAACTCAACCGCCGAATCATACATATTTTATACCTTTGGATCTCGTTCAGTTTGTTTGATATAAGGAATTTCCTTTTAGTCTGTGATCAGGGGAGCACATTCCACAAAAGTTTGGGGGGGTGTCCATTGTCCAGGGACCGACTTTTGATATTTGTTTAACCACATCAAAACATGTAGTACAAATTAATGTAAAAATAGGTGTAGTGCCACTGTGCCAGGGGTGTAGGAGGATTGCTAAAGTTAGGAGGGCTGCTCCCGCGAGGCG
Organism: Trachythela sp. YZ-2020; assembly: GCA_016169945.1. Taxonomy (NCBI): domain Eukaryota; kingdom Metazoa; phylum Cnidaria; class Anthozoa; order Malacalcyonacea; family Clavulariidae; genus Trachythela; species Trachythela sp. YZ-2020. The sequence continues at coordinate 3,378,632 of JADLSH010000157.1, forward strand.
CCACCATGGCATTTTTAGAGTCTTCTCTACCTCTTTCGTTATAGGCTCTTTCATAGAATACTGACGTGGAAACAGAATGCACAAAGCGGCAGCGCAAAAGTTAGGAGGTTTTGCTCAGTCGTGTATGGCTATTTTTAACCTTACATTTGAGTATATTGCCTTAAGAGGAAAATATATCTCTGGGTTTTGCAGAGTTGTTTTAGTTGATTTCTCTTATTGACAATTTCTGTATCGTTTATTACACGTTTTTTAGACAGGCTGTTTCGGACCAACTCGGACCGAATTAAGTAGTGTAATTTTACAATTCGGGACCGACTTTTCTGAAAAATTCACAAATTATGGGGGGTGTCACATCCCCCACCCCTCCCCCCCCTAATGTGCGCCCCTGTCTGTGACAGCTTAGACAGCAATTTATACCTGATATAAAACCGAATGCATGCTCATTATTTATAGGCTTGAAGCACAAGTGGTTTGACACAAATATATTTAAAGAGAATGCTGGCATGTCTGAGAAGTTTAAGGATGAACTGGGAAGGTAACAAAAAAATTGTTTTTATATAAGTTCATTAAAAAAATGACCACTGAATATCTTTATCACTGGTAAACGATGTTACATTGCCGAACGGCATGCATGAATAGTGCTAGAATCCTAGTCTCTGGGCATGCTCCTCCGGGAAATCTTGATTAAGGTCTGGGGTCAGTATATCTTTCACTCAAATGCGAGTTATGAAGAATGCATAATTTTGTTAGAATTAGAATAATCAGTTTAGAATAACATATAGAGTCAGAGCGTGGTTTGTGTGAAGATGGAAGCTGTGAGTCTTAAAGGTGGATATGTATGCATGTAATTCCTGTTGATCCTTGCGTTTCTTTTAGCATTTAAAAAAACGTTTCTTATTTAGGTTAGAATGGGTGGAAAGTTTTAAAATCGTCGATGCAAACAATGAATGCAATGAAAGTCATTTAGAAATTGTGTGCAAATTTGGCAAAGTACCTCGCACCGCTGACATCGTGAACATTTTTGGCAAGGAAATCTTTCCTTTCATTACCTATCAGGAGGGTAAGTTTCTTTACTCGGCTTCTTTCGGACGTAGATACTGAAGTTGGCGACAACGCATTTGTCATAGCCATTTGGGCAGGCGTTTATTTTTCTCCCGCGTTCGCCTCTCCCGCCCGCACTAAACGCAGGCTATTCATATACAAGAAAAAATATCGAATTGGCGTCATACATATTTATAACGAACGTGCAGTGCCAGTGTAGGTAGAGTATAGCGAAGACTACTATTTTCCAGACAAAGGACCTTCGCTCGAAACGTCGAAGTTCTTATTGTATTTTTCAGGAAGTTTTACACAACTCAACCGCCGAATCATAGATATTTTATACCTTTGGATCTCGTTCAGTTTGTTTGATATAAGGAATTTCCTTTTAGTCTGTTACACCGTAGACAGCAATTTATACCTGATATAAAACCAAATGCATGCTCGTTATTTATAGGCTTGAAGCATAAGTGGTTTGAAACAAATATATTTAAAGAGAATCTTGGCATGTATGAGAAGTTTAAGGATGAACTCATGGGAAGGTACCAAAAAGTTGTTTTTATATAAGTTCATTAAAAAAATGACCACTGAATATCTTTATCACTGGTAAACGATGTTACATTGCCGAACGGCATGCATGAATAGTGCTGGAATCCTAGTCCCTGGGCATGCCCTTCCGGGAAATCTTGATTAGAGCTAGGGTCAGCATTTCTTTCACTCGAATGCGAGTTGTGAAGAACGCATAATTTTGTTAGAATAATTAGATCAGAATAACAGAGTCAGAGCGTGGTTTGTGTGAAGATGGAAGCTGGGAGTCTTAAAGGTGGATATGCATGCATGTGTTCCTGTTGATCCTTGTGTTTCTCTTAGCAATAAATAACACGTTTCATATTTAGGTTAGAATGGGTAGAAAGTTTTAAAATCGTTGATGCAAACGAGGAATGCAATGAACGTCATTTAGAAATCGTTTGCAAATTTGGCAAAGTACCTCGTACCGCTGACATCGTGAGTATTTTGGGGGAAAAGATGCTTCCTCTCATTACCTATCAGGAAGGTAAGTTTCTTTCGTTCTTAACGAACATGGACGATACATAAACGTGGAAATCGCAGTTATGTCGTATACTGGCCTGCGTAGCAGGCGTTTAGTGCGGGCGGGAGAAGCGAGGGCGGGAGAAAAATAAACGCCTGCCCAAATGGCTATGCCAAATGCGTTTTTGACCGAAAAAACTTCGGCTAAATTCCCATTGATCAATTTTGTTGTTGGAAGTAATTAAGCGCAAACTGCGCAAATGTCAACAATCTCACGTGTCGAGCCGTGTATTTGCAAATGTGTTGGAGGAAACTACTTGTCTGATGTCTCAAGTCGTTTTAATAGGTTTCAAAATTCAGTTGAAATCAGAACGGAGAGAGTGACTGAGAGTCTATTATTCATTTACTGCGTGGTGAAGACGTTATCGCGATTCTTCCTACGAGATGCGGAAAAGTTTTATATTTCAGTTATGTATTATCGCCAGATCATAACTTGCTTCATGCATAATTTCCAACTCGAGCAGCGATCGGATATTTGTTTTATTCGCCTTGTAATTTGTCCTCTTGAGAGTATAATTCAGGACCAGATAGCTGAGGCTACATCACTTGGGTATCACAGCTATAAAGTTGGACGATGACTTTCGTCCTTGAATTTTAGGACGGGATGTTTGTTTTTTCTGACTTCTGCTACTTGCGATGGACAGGACTTCTTTCGCGTGTAGATACTGAAGTTGGCGACAACGCATTTGTCATCGCCATTTGGGCAGGCGTTTATTTTTCTCCCGCGTTCGCCTCTCCCGCCCGCACTAAACGCCTGCTACGCAGGCTACTCGTATACAAGAAAAAATATCGAATTGGCGTCACACATATTTTATATCGAACGTGCAGTGCCAGTGTAGGTAGAGTGATAACGAAGACTACCAATTTCCAGACGAAGGGCCTTCGCTCGAAACGTCGAAGTTCTTATTGTATTTTTCAAGTAGTTTTACACAACTCAACCGCTGAATCATACATATTATTTACCTTTGGATTTCGTTCAGTTTGCTTGATATAGGGAATTTCCTATTAGTCTGTGACAGCGTAAACAGCAATTTATCCCTAATATAACCAAATGCATGCATGCTCATTATTTATAGGCTCGAAGCATAAGTGGTTTGAAACAAATATATTTAAAGAGAATGCTGGCATGTCTGAGAAGTTTAAGGATGAACTGGGAAGGTAACAAAAAAATTGTTTTTATATAAGTTCATTAAAAAAATGACCACTGAATATCTTTATCACTGGTAAACGATGTTACATTGCCGAACGGCATGCATGAATAGTGCTAGAATCCTAGTCTCTGGGCATGCTCCTCCGGGAAATCTTGATTAAGGTCTGGGGTCAGTATATCTTTCACTCAAATGCGAGTTATGAAGAATGCATAATTTTGTTAGAATTAGAATAATCAGTTTAGAATAACAGAGTCAGAGCGTGGTTTGTGTGAAGATGGAAGCTGTGAGTCTTAAAGGTGGATATGTATGCATGTAATTCCTGTTGATCCTTGTATTTCTCTTAGCATTTAATAAAACGTTTCTTATTTAGGTTAGAATGGGTGGAAAGTTTTAAAACCGTTGGTGCAAACAAGGAATGCAATGAACGCCATTTAGAAATTGTTTACAAATTTGGCAAAGTACCTCGCACCGCTGACATCGTGAAAATTTTTGGCAAGGAGAACCTTCCTTTCATTACCTATCAGGAGGGTAAGTTTCTTTAGTCGGCTTCTTTCGGGCGTAGATACTGAAGTTGGCGACAACGCATTTGTCATAGCCATTTGGGCAGGCGTTTATTTTTCTCCCGCCCGCACTAAACGCCTGCTCGTATACAAGAAAAATATCGAATTGGCGGCATACATATTTTATAACGAACGTATAACAGTGCCAGTGTAGGTAGAGTATAGCGAAGACTACTAATTTCTAGTCAATTGGCCTTCGCTCGAAACGTCGAAGTTCTTATTGCATTTTTCATGTAGTTTTACACAAGTCAACCGCCGAATCATACATATTTTATACCTTTTTATCTCGTTCAGTTTGTTTGATATAAGGTATTTCCTCTTATTCTGTGACACCGTAGACAGCAATTTGTCCCTTATATAAAACCAAATGCATGCTCACTATTTATAGGCTTGAAGCACAAGTGGTTTGAAACAAATATATTTAAAGAGAATGCTGGCATGTATGAGAAGTTTATGGATGAACTGGAAAGGTAACAAAATACCCACTGAACATCTTTATCACGGCTAAAAGATGTTACATTACTGAACGGCATGCATGAATGTGCTAGAATCTTAGTCTCTGGGCGTGCTCCTTCGGAAAATTTTGATTAAGGTCTAAGGCCAGCATTTCTTTCACTCAAATACGAGTTGTGAAGAATGCATAATTTTTTTTGAATTAGAATAATCAAAAGATGCATAATTTTGTTAGAATTAGAATAATTCAATGAAGATGGAAGCTGTGAGTCTTAAAGGTGGATGTGCATGTATTCCTTTTGATCCTTGTGTTTCTTTTAGCATTTAATAAAACGTTTCTTATTTAGGTTAGAATGGGTGGTAAGTTTTAAAATCGTTGATGCAAACAAGGAATGCAATGAACGTCATTTAGAAATCGTTTGCAAACTTGGCAAAGTACCTCGCACCTGTGATATCGTAAATATCTTTGGTCGCAAGGATATCCTTCCTTTCATTACCTATAAGGAATGTAAGTTTATTTACTCCTGTATTAACTTGGAAATAACACATATCTCGTATAACAAGCAAACAAATAACTTATAAAGCTAGCTTTTCTCTAACTCGTATGATAAACGCGTATGATACGAATACCTTAATCGTGTAATAGCGAATAATTTACATTTGATACGCATTTAAAATAGTGCAAGTATCAATAAATTATTTGGATTGCTAATACCGTGTATTTGATAGCGAATTTCTATGTAGTATGTGGCAGTTTAGAAAGTCGTTTAATCCCGAAACTAAATGCTCATTCTTTATAGGCTCAAAACGTGAATGGTTTGAAACAAATATACTTAGTGAAAATTCTGGCAGAAAAAAGAAATACAAAAATGAATTGACAAGGTATTATATTTTATAGTTCATTAGGTAAAGGTCGATCTATGGGATATTTGAAAGAGCATTTTTCGTATTCTGAGACGCATGATGCATGTAGAAGAAAACTAACCACGAGAATACAGGTCACATAATGTGAGAACCTCTACAGATCTATAGAGCATGGTATATTTGAAATTGGGCAGCTAAGAGTTTCACACTCTAAACTTTCTTGTTGATCAAGTTTTTAAACGCTTTTCAAAATTAAACACGATGTTGATTTATTGGTAGAAATAGTTTAATCAATTTTTTGTGTTTTTTTTCTCCAGATCAAATAGCATTAAACTTATCTCCTTGTCCTTTCTGTGTTATTTCTAGCCTCTCTTGGGTGAAAGATTTTTATTTTAGTGTCGCGAGCGAACAAGAAAAATCCTGGCAAATTTACATAACCTGCGCTCAAAACAAAGTACCTTGCATGGTCCCTTCGGCGTCCAACCTGAGCAGAATTACATCATGCTTGAGGAGTTAAGGGTTAGTAGAATCAAACTATCTGAAAAATATAACAAGAACTTCGACGTTTCGACTAACCCTCAAGCATGATGTAATCTTCTCAGATTTTTATTGCAAATATTCGGATGTAATTCTATCCCTTCGGTGTCCGTATTACAGAGTTTCGACTGTAAAAACAAACTTTAAATGCATCTGTTACTTTTGAAGAATGCTAAGAGTGTCTCTTAGCTTTTAATTACTGTTTCTTTCTTCTTATTTAGGTTAGAATGGGTGGAAAGTTCTAAAATTGTTGATGCAAACGAGGAGTACGATGCACGTCATTTAGAAATCGTTTGCAAACTTGGCAAAGTACCTCGTACCGCTGACATCGTGAAACGTTTTGGCGAAGAAATCCTTCCCTTCATTATCTATCAGGAACGTAAGTCTTATTTTTACTCCTATAGTGAACATATATGGATGATACATTGCCTTGTAAATCACACATATCTCATATGAAGCTATACCTTTTATTACCCAAGCGTCCCTGAGTAACTTGTACAATTCTTGGGATCATCTTATTCTTACCAATCTCATCTTCGTTGTACCACATTACTTTAAAAAGCAAGTAATTATAGAATATTAAGCAGGAGTAATTTGCTGACTCCAAAATTCCAATGGTTATAGCACGTTGATCATTTATCTACGTTTTAATTAATAGCGACCCCTCTTATAATCTATATGACAGTGTGGAAAGCAATTCACCCTCGATATAAACTAAATACTAATTTATTATAGGATCAAAACATGAATGGTTTGAAAGAAAGATACTTGATGAAAATTCTGACATGAAAGAGAAATATAAGGATGAACTGGCAAGGTAACAAAAAAATTGCTTTCGAGTTTCGAAAACGACCTAACCGAATATCTCTGCAGTGGCGTAGCCAGACTGCTTACACCAATGGTGCGAGGAGCAGTTCTACGGCAACGCATTTGAAAGGGAAAGCATTTGCGAAGATAAGCCCGCAAAGACGAGCAATTGCAACTTTCCTTGACAAGTTTTATTTGCTCGTGTGTATGACAAAAGCCTTAAGTTTGACAAGTTTTTCTTGACAAGGCGCCTTGTTTGAAAGCTAGTCTTCCCATACAAGAAAATGATAAACAAATAGTAAGAAAATGTCCCAATTCTTAGCTTTTTCTGAATTTCTTTTTAAGTATTTCCGACCAATCCGACGACAGTTTATTGTTGAATACCATCTACACTGAACCCCCTTTTTGCGCTCTCTGTACATAATATATGCATGGTTTGCTTGTTTATGTGTGTTTCTCTTTGCATTTAATAAAACGTTTCTTATTTAGATTCGAATGGGTGGGAAGTGCTAAAATCGTTGATGCGAACGAGGAATGCAACGCACGTCATTTAGAAATCGTTTGCAAATTTGGCAAAGTACCTCGCACACCTGACATCGTGAAATTGTTTGGCGAAGAAATCCTTCCTTTCATTATCTATCGGGAAGGTAAGTATTTTCACTACTAGTAACTTGGAAATCACACTTAATTTAATATATCATTTATTCTCCAAATATACGTCTGTAAGTTATTTGTATCTTATGAAGTTTATTACATGTGTTGAAGTATTTTACCCCATGTAAAACCATAGATAAAATCAAACGCTCTTTTGTTATACTAATATAGGCTCAAAGGATGAATGGTTTGAAGAAAATATAGTCGATGAAAATTCTGACATGAAAGAGGAATATGTGAAGAAATTGGCAAGTGAAAGGTAAGGTGTTCCTTCACTAAAGAAAAGTTGTATCCAAGATAAATCACTGCAATGTCTATATTGGTAAGGGTTAGAAAAGCATTTATCGTATCCGGAGACTACTTCAGAAGAAAACTGAAACCTAGCCACGAAGTAAGCAAGTCGCATAGTTGAGCAAGACATGCGTGCGAAATGCATAAATTTATTCTTCAGCTTGATCCGCACTATCATACACGGGCAAATATTTCGATATCAATCTTTTTGCCATTTTTTTCCAAACCTCGCCCTATACGGATTCGGTTTCCGCAAATCCTAAATAACATTTCACTTATTTCTTTGTCTTTTTGCGTGATTTTTAGCTTCCCTTGGGTGAAAAATTTCTATATTGGTTTCGAGAAGGAACAAGAAAAAACGTGGCAAATATACATAACCTGCGCTCAAAACAAAGTACCGTGCATGGTGGACCTGAAGAAATTGTTTGGTGTTAACATTGCCTCTTTTGTTGATTTTATCCAAGAAAGCGTCGGTGAATCACTAACTTCCTCTAGTTTTCTTCGAGGACCTAGTTCAGGTGATGACCTCTACGTTCAAAATGAAACACTTGGATGTGGAACTTTAGGTATCCTTGCTGCTCGAGTGTTAAAGGCAGAAAAGCATTACGCAATCACCTGCTATCACGTGTGTTACCAACACAAATTACCGAAATACATGGATGACGCGCACAAACTACTGAAGGGCGACTGCGCAAAGAACGAACAAAAAGGATGTGTTGGTGTCAGGTACCAGTTTAAAGACGGAGAAGTAATAGTACCACTTGGTCGGTTTTCTTGTGGTTTATACAACGATAAACACGATATTGCTCTTGTCGAACTTACGAAGAATTTAAATTGCGACGACGCTGTCGCTCTGCTTGAAGAGGACGTTGAATCAACATTGCTTAGTAAAAAGGATGTCTGGAAAATATTCAAAGAGATGGGTGGGAATGTACCTGTAAAAAAATATGGTTCGGAAACTCAACAATCAGAAGGACAACTCACTGGAATAACTAGAGGAGCAGATGCTAATGGAAGGAACAACGGTTTTTACGAAATTAAAGGAATAGAAACTCAGGTCTTTGCAAAGAAAGGTGATTCGGGCTCTTTGGTGTATATGATATATAGAGGTAGAAATATACCATTCGCCTATGTAAGCAACAAAGAGCCAGATAAAGATGTCCATTATTGCCCAAATCTAAGTCACAGTATAAACGCATTAAATGGAAATCGTGATGGGCTAATCATTCATCCTTGTTTCAACAACAAGTGTGGCCGTGATATGACTACACGAATTAATGCTATTAACAGTTAAATAAGACAATTAAAGTTATTATCCGGTTCCTAAAGAGCGGACAACTCTTAGCAAATTCAATAGAATAATAATAATACCTAACATTATTGTAATGCTGAGAAGCCCTTTTGGGAACACACAATTAATAATAATTATTATAATATAAGTAACAGTAATAAAATAATAGTCATAATAATTAATTAACCGCTTTGCTTTGAGTTTTGCTTATGAATTATTCATGAGCTTTTTACCTTTTACGAATAATAATGTTATCTTTTGTGTGCAGTAACATTTATCAACTGAACTTAAATTCCCAATAAAAAGAAAAAAACAAAAAGAAACATTGGGTTAAAGGGAAACTTTATTTTTATGATTACATCACATCACATTTGTTATCCAGTTTCTCAGGTGTAGAATATCAGCATATACACCATAATACCCCTTTCTAGCACAGCCGATCCCCCAGCTCACGGCGCCCATCAGATGCCACCGTCTGTTCACACTACACACCAATGGTCCCCCACTGTCCCCTTGACACGAATCAATTTTACCAGTGTGGTAGCCAGCGCAGCGCATGCTCGTGGTAAGAGAACCATAAACATAGCCACATGTTTTCTGACGGATCAAAGGTACTTTAGCCTGCTGCAGGATTGCTGGGCTACCACAGTCTTCTTTTAAGACACCCCAGCATGTGACCCAACAATCTGTGCCCGCGGGCAGGTCAGATGAAGGCAGACAAACGGGCAGGGCTTGTGCATTGTACTGGATAGGAGTTTTCAACTTCAGCAATGCTATGTCATTGTCCTGACTCTTTGCGTCATAGCTACCGTGAATCACAGCTAGTTTGAGAAAACATAAAATAGAACAAAGGTAACCAAGCATTAGAATTATGTGTAAGAGCTATTAATTACTCATGTAGATCATTCTAATGCTTAGTTACGTTTGTTCTATTCTATGTTTGCGCAAACTAGAACTTTAGTAACCAGGCATCCGAGTTATCCAATGTTGTGAATTTGGTATAAACAAACGTTAGCCAAATTTGCCTATCTATATCACAAATTAATCATCAGACTGTACCAGATGTATAATTTAAAATATTACTGTTGAAGGATATAGAGTGAAGAGTGAAATCCACCGCCCCTTTCCCCAAAGAAGAGGAAAGAGTCATTTCAACCCCTTCATGCATGAGTAATATTCTTGACCTCAGAACTACCCTCAAAGGAGTCGTTTCCGTCGATCCCTTCGGATCAGCCTATCCAAAGGATTGGTACGTATCTATATAAACAAGCTTTGTGATTGGTTGGTTATGACGATAAGAGACAATAAACTGATCACTTTTGTTTCAGAAGACCAATCACAAAACATCTTCATCAAATTAGGTAGGCACTTACAGTGTTCAAAAAAAAATTATTTTAACCACTCACAGCTTCACAACAATGCTCTTCGAAAGGGTCTCTTTGACTCAACGTTGTGTTGTCATGTTAATGTGCAAACACAATAACGCGAAACAAATTTTGTGGGAAGCAATAACTCACAATTTAACTGACGTTTAATCACCGCTGTCAGTGTTTCAGCACTGCGAATTATTAGTTGTTTAACCACTTAAGGGATGTTCTCTAAAAACTAAAGGATACGTCATCTCCATTCCCGGATTTGGATTGCAACAAAAGTTCGTTGAATCAATAAAGTCTTTATTAAACTATACGAGGTATGTATTTGACAAATGTTGATGTTTTTCTGCAGTATCGCGTATATGTCCAAAAATAGTCATTTAATCACTGTTTGGTTTTGTGAGGAAAACTTTGTCAAAAGTCATATTAAACGTAGACAGGTGTTTTCCTCACAAAACCAAACCTGAAAAACCTGAGTGAGTATAATAATAATGGAAAGCTTTTTTAAATAAACTATAAAGTGGTGTTTCTATAAAACGGAACAAAGAAACTGCAATACCAACAAGGAACGAATTGGAATTAATTGCACTTTACCATCTTGCTTTCTCTATATTACTTATTTTTCTTGTTTCGCCAAATTGCAATAAAGTTATTTAATGCCAGAAAAATTTTTTTGAATACTATTTTTAATTTTCCAATCTCATTTGCCAATCTCAATAATATTTTTCGTGAACCAATCGCGTTCAAATGAATATAAACATTATAAGCTTTACTGCTTTATTATTTTCAAAATCTACATTTAAATCGCGGATTCTGTATACGTTTTTATATCTTGTACTTTCGTTTTGAACGCTCTAACACCCATGGTATGCAGTCATGTTGTGCCAAAAAAATGTAACGCGACACAAAATACATTCCTTTCTCAGAGAAGTCATGATTGACAATTAAGCGTTTTACTAAAAGGCTGTGCTTAGTCTACAGTATTTCAGCAAACGAACAATTAGATATATTAACCAGTTAAAAGAATACGTCGGCTCTATTCAAGGTTTATATAAATTTGGACTGCGACATACTGTATGTTGGTTGAATCAATAAAGTCTATTAAACTACAAGGTATGTATGTGACACGAAGCGATGTTTTCCGCAGTATATCGTCGTGCATGTGTGTGCAGTGTGTACAGTCATTTAATCAGTGTTTGAATTTGTAGAAAACAACAAGTTTATTTGACAAATGATTTGATAAACCTTTCGATCTGAAGTCCTGAGTATTTATCAGTGAAATACTGATTATAATCAAAACAAAACAAAGAAATATTTTCGTATTATGCACACCAACAAGGAACAAATTGAACTCAAATATTGCATTTTACCATCTACCTTTCTCCATATTATTGATTATTATTGTTTGGTCAAATTAAATAATTTAAAGTTATTCAATTCCAGAAAAAGTATCTCTGAAAAGCTCGTTGAGAAATATTTTATAGGAACGATAATGAACATGCATATCTATAATATATACGTTTTTATCACTAATCTTGTACTTTAATTTTTGAACACTCTACAACACGTATACAATTTAGCGTTCTACCAAAAGGCTGTTATATATATAGTATTTCAGCAAATGAATCATTAGTTATATAACGACTTTAGGGATGTTCAAAAACTTGAGAATATCCGTCAGCTCTGTTTCAGTATAAGGCTCGAATTGTGACAAAGTTTCATCAGTGTAACATTGATAAAGATCCATGACTGCGGATGGAACGCTTTGCGAAATGAACTACTGAATGATAAAGTCGTTGGTGTTTCTATAAAACCAGAACAAATATTCATACAGAGCAACAAGGAACGAATTGAACCGAATTGAACTCTTTATTATTAATTCATTCTCCTAGCTGTTTGACTAAATTTGGAATACGGTAGCTATATACTCTATATATTACTTAATTCCAGAAAAATAACTTTGAAAAATTCGTTGAGAATAGTATAGTTTATCGAGGAACAATAATACCCATTTTTTATATACCTTGTACTTTCGGTTTGAATGCCGTACAACATGCATGGTATGCAGTCATGTCGTTCAAACACAATAACGCGAAACAAAATAGATTGCTTCATTGCATGCTTTCTGTGGGAAGCTCGGTGATTGGCAGTTTAACTGATGTTCATGGATTACTAGTTATATAACCACTTTAGGGGTGTTTACTGAAAACTCAAGAATATGTCACCTCTATTCCATGCAGGATTTGGATTGCTACAAAAGTTGGTTGAATCTATAGAGTTTTATTAAACTACGTACGAAGTATGTTTGTGACACAAAGCGATGTTTATCTGCAGCATATCACATAATTATGTCAAACAATAGTTATTTAATCAGTGTTTGGTATTCTGGAACAACAAGTTTGTATATTTGATAATATTTCTATCTGAAACCGAAGTATTTGTCACTGAGTGCAACACCGATGAAGATCAATTCCTGCGAATGGAAAGCTTCGCGAAATGAAAGTGCACAGTGTAACCACAAAAGCAGAACAAACTAGATATATTTGTTGCCATGCGCACCAACATGGAACGAATTGGACTTAATTGCACTTTACCATCTAGCTTTCTCCATATCGATTTTTCTTGTTTGGCCAAATTGCAATATATTTATTTAACTCCAGAAAAAATATCTGTGAAAAGTTCGTTGAGAAGCCTTTTATGGGAACGATAATATTTCTGCTATACCTTGTACGTTCGTGTTGAATGCTCTATAACACACGGTATGCAGTCATGTTGTGAAAGCACAATAGCGCATGTTCCATTATATATTTCATAGCGATTGAAGAAATTTAATAATTGCAAGAAACATGCCCAGACCGGTTCTATCATTCTATACGTGATCAATGGTGTTGGTTTTAGTCGATTAAATTGAAATACGTTTCAGGCTTAGGGCTTTTACTTCGATATATCTTTCAATTCAGGCTAGTCGTGTTTTTGACATGCTGTGTTTTTACAGACAAGCGTCAAGCGTTCGCTTTGCCGACAAATATGTTAAACAACACAATTTGATACAGATAATATATCGTATTCGTAGCAACAAATCAGGACAAAGAATTATATACATTCCACCAATCACAGCTGCCCCAGAATCCCTGCTGAGAGCAAGCACACAAGCCTGCATACAGTAGACGGAAAAATAAAAAATACGATGTACGTCTAATATGGCGTATATATGTTCGTAAGCTAAAGGAAGTGATTCACAATCTAACGTTCTATCAACGCTGAAAGTAGTTCGGCAAATGATTTATAAGTTAGAACCAATTAGGAAAGTTCAAAAACTTGAGATATATCAGCTCTATTCGATGTCAAAACTTGGATTTCGACATCAGTTAAACTACGAGGTATGTAGATGTGTTACAAAGCGATGTTATCTGTAGTAAATGTAGAGGGGAAATTTTATTTAGACGTACTTAAGATGAATTGTTCATGAGTAGACAACCGCCAAAAACAGATTCGAAGCTATATTCTTGCTTTTTAAAAGCTAAGTATGAACTTTTTAAGTGTCAACCAAATCATGGTTGGTTGGGCAAATCCAACCAATCAACATTAAAACAGTCTTTAATGTGCATTGATAAACATTTAAGGAAAGTTTAACATTTACAATATACTGACTTAAGATTTAAGTGACTTAAAAATTCATGGCAAAAATTACATGCATGCTCTATACAAGTACAAAAGGAATGACTAATCATATAGTAATATATAGCCATTTTTTTCAAACTTGTCAGTCGAAAGGACAATCATGTTTCATTAGAAATAATTTACACAGCACTCGCTATAGTTGCTGTTTTACTGATTGACTGATATTGAACTCTAAATTCTATGCCTATGAATGACATAACTACGTATTATAACGTTAAGCAGTTCCATATTAAATTATACTTAAGAAATTTCGAGTTCATGTCAAATGAGTTCATGAGTTCATTTTGAGTTACTCTATGCCTAATATATCTTTAACACTAAACAACCTGTTGTAACCAAATCGGCCACAAAGTATACTGGCATACTGCAGTGTAGCAAGGGATAAATTTAGAGCCAAAAACAGGCAAGGCCTTTACCCTTTGACTATACCCTTGTCTATGTCGCGATGAAAACCTCGACGACGAATTGTGGGAAACGCGGTGATACGACTCTTAAACTTTGCAGCAGTTTGGAAATTAAATAAAAGCTCCTACGACTGAGTAAAACGAGTCGATATAGTGATGGTATAAAAGTATTTTTGAAGCGGTTTTCACTACACTAGTAGATTACATTCAGTACATTATCTCAATTACGCTATATATTCATAGCCTTATTTTCATTTTCTTTATACAAAGAATTGGATTGCAAATAACATTATATTAGTTGTTAATTTAAAGGCAATAATTCACATTTTTATGAAGGCAAAAATCCAATTTTGGTTCAACTTCTACAAAACATTAAATTTGTTCTGTATATTTCGTGGTCTTATAGTTGGTATAATACAATCACGACTCAAACCTTTTTGAACTGTACACTGCAAAAGTTCGATACAAAATATTTTAGGTTCAAAAAGGCCTGCGGACACATTTGTGCATTGCGTAATTCTGGGGGCGGAATGCTAAAATTTGGTTTACGGAAACCTGTTCGACGTCAGAAGCCGAAAAATACGTGGAAATTTTTAAGATTGTCACGGATAAACATTTGTCGGACACAGAAAAGGCTGATCTATTGGAGTGGAAGTTTTCGAACAGAATTAAGTTTCTGATAAAAGGCAGCAAGGAAATTGTCACAATCAACGATTGCGCTCTGACATATGATTTGAAGCTGGTCAATGAAAACGATTTAAAATGACGTAATGTTTGAATAATATAAGCAAGTATTTCACCATATTTGGGCGACATAGCTAAAGCACAATATACCAAGAGGAACTTTACTTTTAGTGTAAACTAAACTTAAATATCTACAATATTTACACCAAATTTAATCTGTTGCACTTGGCATGTATATGTAGCTATATAAACTGTATGTTCTTTTATGCCTTGTAAATGAATTCATGCATTTCATGATATGCAAATCTACTATAGTTTGCTCAGCATGTAATCTTTTTAAAAAATATATCATTTTGCACATTATAGTCTTTTTTGCTGGTGTATGTTGCATGTGTATGTTGCATGTGTATGTAGTAGTAATTGGAATTAATTGCACTTTACCATCTTGCTTTCTCTATATTGCTTACATTTCAATAAAGTTATTTAATTCCAGAATTTTTTTTAAAAAGGTCATTGAGAAGCATTTTATAGAAACGATAATGAACATTTCTATATACGTACAAGCAGGGTGTATAAAAAACGGAATCCTGAGTCATGCATTTATGCTTAATATAATTTTTAAAATATTAATCCTGAAAAAAACTGACACACATTTTAATCAGTTTTGCTTTCAAGCTCATTTATTTCTCTTTCTAACAAGAGGTTATTTATTTACTTGGTCAAGTAATAACAGCAAAAGAAGAAATTTAGTAGAATACAACATTAAATTTATTATTATTTTTTATTTCCAATCTCAGTCGCTTAAAATAATATTTTTCGTGAACCAATCGCGTTCAAATGAATATAAACATTATAAGCTTTACTGCTTTATTCTTTTCAAAATCTACATTTAAATCGAGGATTCTATATACGTTTTTATATCTTGTACTTTCATTTTGAACGCTCTAACACCCATGGTATGCAGTCATGTTGTGCCAAAAAATATAACGCGACACAAAATACATTCCTTTCTCGGCAGGGAAGTCATGATTGACAATTGAGCGTTTTACTAAAAGGCTATACTTATAATCTATGGTATTTCAGCAAACAAATAATTATAGTTATATCCTATGGTTATATTAACCAGTTTAGGGAATACGTCAGTCCATTCAAGGTTTATATAAATTTGGATTGCGACATATGTTGGTTGAATCAATAAAGTCTATTAAACTGCAAGGTATATTTGTGTATGTGGCTGTTGTGACACGAAGCGATGTTTTTCTGCAGTATATCGTCGTATATGTACAGTATATACAGTCATTTAATCAGTGTTTGAATTTGTAGAAAACAAAAAGTTTATTTGACAAACGATTTGATAAACGAAATTCTAAGAATATATCAGTGAAATACTGATGAAGATCAAAACAAAACTCAAATAAATATTTTCGTATTATGCACACCAACAAGGAACAAATTGGACTCAATTGCATTTTATACCATCTATCTTTCTCCATATTATTGATTATTACTGTTTGGTCAAATTGAATAATGAAAAAGTATCCCTGAAAAGCACGTTGAAATCATTTTATAGAAGGCCAATGAACATATCTAATGATATATACGCGTTATTTTATCACTAATCTTGTACTTTCATTTTGAACGCTCTACAACACCAAAAGGCTATGTATCTGCAGTAATGCAGATGTTTATATCTGCACTAAGTCACATAGCTCTATTCGATGTCAAAATTTGAATTTCGACATAAATTAAATACGAGGTATGTAGCTATGTGTCACAATCCATGTTATCTGTGGTAGAGGGGAAATCTTATTTAGACGTACTAAAGATGAGTTGTTCTTGAGTAGACAACCGCCAAAAACAGTTTCGAAGCTATATATTCTTGCTTTTTAAAAGTTAAGTGTGAACTTTTTAAGTGTGAACCAAATCGTGGTAGGTTGGAAAATCCAACTATATAATCAACATTAAAACAGTCTTTAATGTGCATTAATGAACATTTAAGGAAAGGAATGCAACGAATGTTTGAACGCCCACACGCCCACGTTTCGACCAATTAAACACGGATCATTCTTTTCGAAATTCTTCGCCACCGTCCTGACGACCGCTTATTGCGCGAAACAGGCTGTATATAGTGGATACCTCGAAATAAGCGAAAACTATATATATATCCTGCATTTCAACATCTTGTAGTTTGTTAGTTGCTGTTAACAACTTGATAAAATGACAGAGCATTGTTACATCTTTTGACAAGATGTGATATTTTTACGTGTGTACAAAGTCCCAAATTCTTGGAGACATGTGATCTCAGAAGTGTAAAGGAAAAAGCTTAGGTACAAGGTTGATGTCTGCATGGCAAAAATGCCAAAACGTACGAATATTAGTATTACCGTAAAATATTCACCACCAAGAATAAAAGTATATTGATATGCATATTGACAACATAACGCACCAGTTGAAAATTTGGCCCCCTTTTTAATACTGTAAAACAATGTAAACCTTCTTCATGAACCCAAGTTTTTAAAGGTGCTTAGGACATTAGAACGATTTTAGATTGACGCTTTAATACGTGTGTGGGAAACATGGGATTTTTCATGTTATTTCTGACATTACATAGAACAACGAAAAACTCGTTTTCTAAACCCCGCATCCTTGGGTTTCTTAACCGCCGTTTAACCCATTGAACTAATATCTATCAATGCAACACTATTGAGAGTTCAAATTTTGCTCAAGACAACGAATTTCTTGCAATATTTTATTAATAAAATATATAAAATTCCGGGTTGTGAAGCCGAAGTCCTAATAAATCTACAGTGCAGTCTTTCGATTTATGTAAAATCTTGATCTGTATCGGTAACTAACATGCTGTGTCGTGTGAATGTGCCTTACTACTTCCGATGTTAGGAACGCATAATAGTTTGAGATAATTAGATGTTGTTAGGTTAGGCTTAGAGCTCCTACTGTAGAATAACTACGTGACATATCGTATATCCGCTGGTATATTAGTTCAAACTGTTTTGTGTTCCTTATATCAAGTAGTAACCTGAATGTGTGATCGCATGTTTAATGACCATGTTTTTATCAAAACAGTTAATGACCCATGTAATGACTTTTTACATACAAACGGAATTCATGAATTTATTTAAAGACCTAGATTTTTTCGTTAGCCTTCATAAGCAGACTTGACAAAATGTATGGTATTGCCCACTTTCCTATGGGGGGGGGGGCGGATTTCCGAATAAGGGACCACTTTCCTAGGAAATTTGGCCCTGGGGGGCCATATAAAATTTGGCCCTGGGGGGCCATATAAAATTTGGCCGGGAAACTCTTTTTTGGGGGAAGCATAATTATTTCCTGTTACACCGGCTTCTCATGAGTTATGACTAACTGATTCACTGCATTACGTTTTATTTTATAGTTACCAAGATCTTTTTCTCACAACCTAAAGATATAAGATATAAACGCTTTTAAACATGATCGAAGACCAAGGTAGTTCATCACAAAACCAGGGCACGATACTACAGGGCACTGAACCTGATCGTCAAATATCACCGACACCAAAGGAAGGAAAGACGGAGATAGCTTTCTGTATTGCATACGTTTGGATTGCTACAGGAGTAATTACTTATGCCTACATTAAATATGAAGAAATTGATCTTTGCACTCTAATAATGCCACAAAACCAAGCAGGGAGAGAGACATGCGACATAAAAGAAAAAAACAAGAATTATTTAGTTTTCATACGCTTTAGCTTAGGAGTATTGGGCATCTTACTTGCACCAACCGTTCGTTGTTTGTGCGACATTGTTGCAGAGCTCTGCCAGTCTGGTCGTGACCGGAGAATCATTTTTAAGTTGTTTAAATCATGTTTCAGTGGAGTCCCATGGGAATCAATCGCTGTTGTTTTCGTAATCGATACGATAGCCTGCGTATTGGCCAAAAAGAGTTTTAACTTTGGGGACCTGATGTATATCTTAGGCGGCATCGGTTTGTACCCACTTGTGACATATTTGCTTAACCTAAACGAACAGTCTGAGATTGGTCTTTCGAGACTTCTCGAGAATCTTTTGGAGAAACTTCTTGTGACGTGTTTTAAATTTTTCCTTTTCCTAATCGAACTGTCTGATTTAATCAATGATATCTATAATATCAGACCAGATGAATCAGGTGAGCTGCCAATGCCATGTAAAATTGATCAAGTTCCTATAAATATAAATGATAAAGATAAGGTAAGTACTTACGAAGCACTTACCTTCCCACCTCTTCTATAGAGCTATAATGGATACTAACCCCCACATGAGCCTACACTACTGTCCTTCTGAGTGCAAAGGCCTTCAAATTGAGCGAGATCTTCCCAGGCTTATTCAACGAGCCAATGACGCCCCTGTTCATTATATTGATACTCTATATTCATAGTTATTTGTTAATTTTCCAAAAAAATAGAAATTGGAAATAACATTATAATTAATAGTTGTTCAATGGCAATAATTCAAGTTTGCAGCAAGCATGTTTCGTGGTTTTATCTTCGATATATATTTGGTATATAATACCATCACGCCTCGACCTTTTGGAACTGTACAGTTTTTGTTCATAAGTTCGATACAAAATCCTTTAGGTCCAAGAAAGCCTGATGCAATGGTTTAGAAAACATGCATGTACTAAAACTTATCTTACTTATATTATAAAATTGTCTTTATACTTTCACTTTCAGATAGACCGAAAAATATGTCGATTTTAAGTGTCAGATCTACGAATAACTTAATGGCAAAAGCTGCACCTGCGTGGTCCGAATATAAACGGCGTTCCATTGAGGAAAGAGCATTTTTTGAGGGTCATGAAAATCGTGTAGAAAGGTTACCCTGTTCGATCTTCCCCATAAAAGGTAAGGTCGATAAAAATATATTTTCAAACCCGGCCTCAAAATTACCGACGATACACCGTTACCACTTTTGTGTTTATGTTTCTTAAGATTTTATTAATCTTAAGCACGTTTTGCTGAAAATTAGATACTTTGTTTTCTTAGAAAATAAAAAGGTATTCGACCGAACTTATCTTCCAATTGATTATCGAAGACTTCTGATCAGGTAAAACCGTTTGTTTTTCATGTGTTTGTTTGTCCCTCCTTTTTTATGTCGGTCTATGATGACTGTATAGATTGTCGTGGAGTTAATTTGATCAAACTCTTTGGGTAAAGTATAAAAACAAATTTCTTAACTGCAACTGGCAAGTTTCTAAATTTTAACGTTTATAAATACTGGTAGAAACCTGGTTTCCTTTTAGTCGCGGCTGTCATGACCAAGTCATGAATAGTCAAACATATGAAATGGTCTGAATTAATCTTCCCTTTTGCTTAATTTGCTGTATAAATATCAGCTCTTATAGATTGCAGTGATATTTAGACATCGGCGCTTTTCAACACCTCGCGACTATAGCCGGCGCGCTTTAAATATGCTTCTTTCTTCGTATTTAGGTTGTTAGGATGGATAGAAAGTTTTAAAATCGTTAATGCAAACAAGGAATGCAATGAACGTCATTTAGAAATCGTTTGCAAATTTGGCAAAGTACCTCGTACCGCTGACATCGCGAACATTTTTGGCGAGGAGATCCTTCCTTTCATTGCCTATCAGGAATGTAAGTTTCTTTACTCCCATTAACTTGGAAATAACACTTATCTCGTATAACATGCAAACTTTCGAATTGAATTTTAATAACTTACAAAGCTTGCTTTTATCTAACTCGTATATGATGTACGCGTACAATACGATACCTTAATCATTATTTGGATCTCACACAACAGTTTAGTTGATAGCGAATTTTTACTATTTAGTCTGTGACACTGTAGAATGCAATTTAACCTCGAAATAAAACGAAGTGCTCATTGTTTATAGGTTCGAAGACAGAGTGGTTTGAAACAAATATATTGGATGAAAATTTTGAAATGATAGAGAAATACAAGGATGAATTGTCAAGGTAACTAAGTGAGTTCTGAAGATGACAGAACTGACCTAGCTACGAAGAAAGCAAGTCACATCATTTTAGTGAACAATCACTATAACAGAGCATGGCATATGTGAAATTGGGAAGCTAAGAGCCCCACATACTAAACTACTTCCCATTGATCATGTAAAAAACAAAACTGCGATTTTGACACCATGAAGCGCCATTAATTTTGCGCTTGATGTTTAGATTTGGGTTGATTTATAAGTATGAATGTCTTGGTCAGTATGCATTGTCATTGGAAAATATTTTGATATCAATTTTTGTGTTATTATTACAGACCTCGTTCTATATATGTGTTCCATTTCTCATTTCTGCAAATCCTAAATAACATTTAACTTATTTCTTTGTTCTTTTCACATCGTTTGTTAGCTTATCATGGGTGAAAGATTTCTATATTGGTTTCGACAGCGAACTAGAAAAATCCTGGCAAATATACATAACCTACGCTCAAAACAATGCACCGTCCATGGTCGACCTGAAGAAAATATTTGGTGTCAACATTGCCTCCTTCGTTGATTTTATTCAAGAAAGTGTTGATGTAGTTAGTAAAGGTGACTCACTAGTATCACTCATTATTATTATTTGTTAGTTTTAGTGGTTATTAGTTACAATTAGTTACAGCAGCGGGATCTCATTCATTAGAGAACGCTCTACGTTGCATTTGCAGAAAATGGATCTCCATGTCCGAGGTCTTAGTGAAGCTGGAGAGACTTTTAAATTTGGCCAGTGATATTTCGTTGAAATGCTAATTTCTAAGACTAAGACCAAATGCTAATTTCTTATAGAATCATAATTATATACCTTTATAATTATTTAGCCTTCCAGCAGGGACGTAGCAAAGGTAATGTGTTTGGGTGGGGCGGCGCATGCTTCAAATTTGCCGACAAAAGGGCGTGGTTCGAGTGTGGTTTAAGCGTGGTTTACGATTGCGAGTGCTGTCCGAATTTTCTGATTTTCCCTACACTTTACCGCGGTTTTATTATTTTTCCGACAATATATTTCCTAAATAATATTGTACTAACTATATCTAGCCATTCAATTTGTCGACAGAGTCCAATTTGTGCCCTCGGAGGTTACATTGGGGGGTCTGGCACCCCCCGGACCCCCTCCCCTTTCGCTACGCCCCTGAATTTGTGACAGCGTGAAAAGCAATTAAACTCTGATATAATGTCCAAATGCTCATATAGACTCGAAGCGTGAATGGTTTGAAACCAATATTATTGACAAGAAGTCTGACATGAAAGAAGAATATAAGGATGGATTGGAAAGGTAACAAAAAACAACCAATACCAGGCGACAATTATAAAAGAACTAATGACTATGGACGTAGTACGAAACTTTGTTCTGTGACTTTGGACACTATATTATACGATGAATAAAAAAGGAGCAAAAAGTTTCCAAATTCTTAAATTATTCTGATTTTTTTTATTCTGAATTTTTTAAAGAACAATTCCAATAGTTAATAACTGTGCAATAACAATGTTTTTTTTTGTTGAATACCTGCTCCTACACTTTTTCTTTATTTGCCCCTCCGTAGTATATAATTTGCTTAATTGTTAATGTTATATGTGTTATTTCTCCCAGCATTTAATAAAACGTTTGTTATTTAGGTTAGAATGGGTAGAAAGTTGTAAAATCGTTGATGCGAACGAGGAGTGCGATGCACGTCATTTAGAAATCGTTTGCAAACTTGGCGAAGTACCTCGCACCGCTGAAATCGTTAAATTGTTTGGCGAAGAGATCCTTCCTTTCATCACCTATAAAGAAGGTAAGTTTCTTTACGACATTAACTTGAAAATTAACCTTCATAAATTATTATTTCGACCGCCCATACAGTGTATATATTTGAATGCAAATTTCTATTTAGTATGTGACAGAAAACCAAATTCTCATTCTTTATAGGTTCGAAGCGTGTGTGGTTTGAAACGAATATATTTGACGAAAATTATACCATGGAAAAGGGATATAAGAAAAAACTGACAGGGTAACAAATAGCTCTTTCAATAGTTTATTAAAGAAAACGACCATTCAGTATCCGCTCTGCAAGGCATAGCCAGGGTACTTACATTGAATTTAAATAGGGAGAAATTGGCAAACAATGTTATGCTGCCCCAACGCCAATGGGCATGCAATGGCGCTAGAATCCTAGTCCGGCTGGGGCCTGCTCCCATGACGGGAAATATTTATTAGTAGGGGTCTTGGCTAACTGAAACGGCATATCTCACATTCTGACACGAGTTCTGAATAAGACTGAAACCTAGCGACGAAGAAAGCAAGTCACATAATTTTGAACAACCACTATAGAGTATGGCATATGTGAAATTGGGAAGTTAAGAGCTTCACAAGCTACAGTACATATTTACCTAGCCCTACATGGGTTTGATTCTACAAGTCCTAAATAACATTGAACATATTTCTATGTTCTTTTTACATGTTCTTTAGCTTACCTTGGGTGAAAGATTTCTATATTGGTGTCGCCAGCGAACCAGAAAAATCGTGGCAAATATACATAACCTACGCTCGAGATAACGCACCTTCCATGGTCGACCTGAAGAAAGTGTTTGGTGTCAACATTGCCTCCTTTGTTGATTTTATCCAAGAAAGCGAAGATGACAAGGAACCCCTTCCTCCTCCTCGTTATCTTCGAGGACCTAGATCAGGGGATATGCTCTGTCCGCGGCCAGAAAATGAAGGTGGAACAATCGGTATCCTAACTGCTGATGAAAGACACTACGCAACCACCTGCTATCATTCGTGTTTCAATGCAGATGAACCCAAAAACATACGTGAAAGCATACCAGAAATTCATCAACTACTGAAGAACGACTACGAAAACGAAAGCTTGGGTTGTCAAGGTACCGTCCGCGTGTACACAGAAACGCCAAACGATGGTCAGTTTAGGCACGGTTTATACGATGATCACCACGATATTGCCATTATTGAACTGAATTGGCCAGGTCTAAATTGCACCGATGCCGTAAATTTTCTTAGACAAGAAAGCATTAAGCCAAAACTGGCTAATAACAAGGAAGTCGCAGATATGTTGTTCACGACGGGACCATTAACTGTAAAAAAATTTGGTGCAATTACTGAAACAACAGAAGGAGAATTTTACGCAATAGATAGCGCGCCACTATTCGGGACAACGGTCGAAATTCCTTACAGAATTAGAGGAATACCTGGTCAGACCTTTGCCATGGAAGGTGATTCGGGCTCTTTAGTGTATCTGGAACACGACAATGAAAGAAAACCATTTGGCTACCTATGCTCGGAGGTTCCACAACCTGACAATTCGGCGGTCTACGGTTGCCGAAATTTAAATCACAGTATAGAAGAACTAAATAGGCGCAGAAACCTTAGCGATATTCAACCTTGTTTCAACAACAACCATTAGTAAAAAATTTGTCCATTATTCGTTTGTATGTCATTTACAGAGGTATGCATGAGACGCAACCTTTAAAATTTGATTGGGTACACTTTACTATAGATTTCAAACAACATTGCAACCGGACTGTAGACTTAATCTAAAGGAACAGTAGGAATATAGTCCATTTTATACGAAAAGCACTATGACAGTAAAGATAAGTAAATGCACATAAAGGTTTGCCATTCGTATTTTATGTAATATATTTAAGAAATTACCGGATATCTACTCCGCGCAATGATTAGCCGATTGAACTTTAATAAAAAGTAAACGCGAAAAGAAACGTTGTGTTGAACCGAAATCTTTATTTTCTATTCATGATTACAATAAGATCACATCACATTTGTTATCCAGCTTTTCAGGTGTAGAATATCAGCATATACACCATAATACCCCTTTCTAGCACAGCCGATCCCCCAGCTCACGGCGCCCATCAGATGCCACTTTCCGTTCACGCTACACACCAATGGTCCCCCACTGTCCCCTTGACATGAATCAATTTTACCAGTGTGGTAGCCAGCACAGCGCATGCTCGTTGTAAGAGAACCGTAAACATAGCCACATGTTTGCTTACTGATCAAAGGTACTTTAGCCTGCTGCAGGATTGCCGGACTACCACCGTCTTCTTTTAAGGCACCCCAGCCTGTGACCCAACAATCCGTACCCGCGGGCAGGTCAGATGAAGGCAGGCAAACGGGCAGGGCTTGCGCATTGTACTGGATAGGGGTTTTCAACTTCAGCAATGCTATGTCATTGTCCTGACTGTTCGAGTCATAGCTCCCGTGAATCACAAGCTTCTCGATTGAGATAACTTGTTCGTATTTACTCTTGTATCGCAAATCGTGGTCGCCTGAAATGAAAGATTGAGGATTTGAGGATATATTTCATTCAAATGTCACACAATGATTAGCACAGAGTGGTAAGTGTTTAAAGTTGATTTTTTCACAACGTTGAATAGGGGGAGGGGGGTCATTCCCACTTTAACCAAAATCCGTTGCCTTCAGATGACATAAAGTATGAAACAAACTCCGAATAGAAGTCCCATCTTAAAACTCAATATTTGAGAAAAACAAGAGGAGCAATATTTCACTGTTAATATCGTTCCTACCCAATTCAAAACTTTGGATAACTCATACGCCTAGTTACTGTTGTTCTAGTTTGCGAAAACTTATAGATAAAACAAAGGTAGCTAAGCATTAGAATTATGTATAAGAGCTATTCACTCACGTAGATCATTCTAATGCTTAGTTACCTTTGTTGTATTCTATGTTTTCGCAAACTAGAACAATAGTAGCTAGGCATGTGAGTTATCCAAAGTCGTGATCTAGGTCAGTATAAACAAGCGTTAGGAATATTTGCCTATCTATATCACAAATTAATCATCAGACTATGTCAGATGTATAAATTCGAAATATTACTGTTGAAGACTACAGAGTGAGGAGTGAAAACCACCACCCACTTCCCCGACGTGTTTTGATAATTTTGATACACACCCACAATGATCTTGTAGTTTGCCGTATTCCTGTCGTCATGGAAACAATGTGCAGCACTGACGATCCATTCATTGTCAATGATCGATCCCCCACACCAATGACCTCCTTTGTAAGACACGCCGACCTGCCACGGCCATTGCCCAGGGAGAGCATTGCTCCCACCGACAATTCGAGACGATGCAATCAACGTTGAACCACAGGCATTTTTTGCTATAGGGGAAATACAGCAATTAAAGGTTGTAGGACTAAAGTGAAATACGCCAATTAGTATAATCGGCTACGTACTATGATTAATATGCTACTTCTGGGCATTTACATGAAGGGATAGTATATGCTTTTAAATTAACATGGACTAAAAGTTATCTGAAGTGATAATTCACAGCTTATTGTTTCCAAGATAAGCCAGCGGTAAAAGTAGTAATTGATTCTATTTACCAAAGAATTACAGTGGCGTAGTCAAATAGGTTACATTTATAATAAGGATTAAAGATAATTAGTAGAATCATACTAGTATACTATTGCAAATGCTGTAATTTGATTGGCTACGCTACTCGCTATCTAATTGTCGATAGATAGCGAGTAGCGAAACAGCCATCTCCTCGGCGCGATTTTTAACGAATTTATTTCAATAAATTATGAAAGACGTTTTGAAATACTGTTTTCTTGCTGGTTTCTACTAAAACAATTAGATTATTCGATTTCTATGAGATGATAGTTCATTCGGGGTTCGCCCTCATCAACTATCACCTCATAGAAATCTTGAGCTCATAATCTAATTGTTAAATAGTTCAGTTCTATTAGAATAATCTTACCAAGCAGCTCTCGGTATGAATGATTGTTTATGCCTGTTTGTGTAAAACTGGTTTTAAAAGTGCTAATCTTAACTAAATCGAAATGCTATAGAGACTTGTTTGATTCACTGGCCTTGCCAGATTTAAGGCATTTCCTTAAGATTAAAAATCTATTACAGCACCTAAGAAAGATCTCGCCAGACCAGAACTTTTGCTGAGCCATGTATTACAATCAAACACACTGCCTGTATTGTCACCATCATATTTTACTTCAACCTAACATGTAAAAAAGTCCAGAAATATTGGAATATATAGCAAACAACATAATGAAAAAACAGGTGAAAAAATAAGAATGACAATATTATATTGGAATGAAATAAACAAGAAAAGATATACCTGTTTCAAGTACCACCCTGCGCCAAAAAATCCTGAATTGTCATGTTGAACTCTAATTCTGCTCACCGGTCCAACATCGGGAATATCGACAACGAATACATCGAGGCTGAAAAGTATAAAATTTGGTTCACAATAATTCTCAGAGATAAGAAAATTAGTTTCATGGTAAAAATGTCTGACTTTTACCTACACTCAAAAACATCTAATTTATAATTCAATGTCACTTACTCGCCCTTTTCAAAGATGTCTTTATCAGAACTCAGGGGCAACAACGATGAACTACCGGAGTATCCATACAATGTTATGAAAACATTTGCGTCAGTTCCTGCATAACTTCTTGTGCCAGTTTCAACTGAGATTTTGTATTTTACCGCTAAAAAATAAGCAGTAGCCAGTACTCTTCATCATTAATATGAGTTGACTCTCAAAACTAAAGGCACAAAATAAAATCAGGCGAGAAGAGGTTTGCCCCCATCTTTACGAAATGATCACTTTGTCGGAAATCATAACTTGGAAAAGCGCAAAACAATCAAAGGTGGGTGTAAATAGTTTGGTCCGTCACAGCAAAAATGGAATCTCAAACTCAGATTTGGGTATCTTTGGATTGACAAAAAGAGATTGAGCTTAATATCTATATCGGTCGGCAAAGAGATTGGAATTTCAGAGTTTTCAAAGATTTTTTGCCTCCCTTTGGTTACTCTTTGAGAAAAGTGTTTACCGAATTCAGATTTAGCAAGTCGTTACACGTCTTCAAATTCGTGGAAATCGATAGTTTTCTAAGTATTTAATTTGCACGCTTAATGCCTGATTGATAAAAGTTAGTTTAAAGCAACAAAATTCGAAAAATTAAACTTACCATTGCTTAACACCACGAAAGCTAAAAAGCACACCCAAGTCAAGGAATACATGTCGATGTTTACTTCAAAGCAATGACATGTGAAATGAGCAAAGCAGCGGCCAACGAGCTTTCTAAAAGCCCCACATCGGACGTGCAGGGCAAACAATTATTGAAACATCTTTATTACTTCCATTCAGTATATTGAATCAGGTTGATGAGGCCATTTAAAAGACAAACCAATCGATATGCACCTGTTTATACAGCGACGTTTAGTCGCATTTTAGAATTCGACTTGGCTCAGCAGAATCACATCAGTTTAATCGAAATATTTTTGCAAGGTGCATGCATGCTAGCCATGATTGACGTACAATTTTGTAAAAATGTCATAAAGTCTTAAAAAGAGCTCGAAAATTTCCAGTCAAGATATTAGGATGTTTTGAAAATTTCAGAAAATCTCAAAGAATCTGCTACAGTAAAATAGTTAAAATTATTCAAAAATGTTGATAAAACGAACTCTAGCTACAAAATATTGGAGAAACCTTTGACAAAATATCTATATTTTATAGACTAATAATCATTGGTGATGAATGTACTGTATATAGTGTATCTACTGTATATTCTATAGATTAATATCAATGGATTAATATTGTTTCTTTATTCAAATTTTGTATATATGTATTTAATCATTTAATTAAATCTTAAACAAAGCAATTGAGTGTAAGTTTTTTTGAGAGAAATTAGATTTTTACTTTTCATTTGACTATAGTGGACTTGTTTCGGTGTTTTGTTGACCAAAACGTAATCTTGAAGATTGAAAAATAGTTCGGTCCTTTCATCTCACTTTACAAACTGAAAGGAAATGTGTTTTAACTCTTGGGAGTTAAAAAGCACTCCTCAAATAGCATTATAAAATAGCCAGTTTGAAGGGAAATTATACTACATTTTTCAAAGAATTATCAGTCCGAATTGATCGAACTGGGCTCTATGAAGGCGGCATTATATATTTTGATCTTAGTGAATATTGATATAACCTGCTTAATATAAACAAAATTGTAGCATTTTGTTGAAGAATTTAATTACCAGCATTCAATCTATGATTTGTACAAACGAAAACTTTAATTAAAGCAGCAGCCGAATGCCGCGTAGTTATTTCCTTGGCTGGATACTTTGTATTTGTTTTGAACTTCAATTTTGCACTCCGTAGAGCAGTAGAGATACAGAGTTAAGGGCCACCCCTCAATGGCCCTTTGTCATTACTGGAGGAACCACCCCTCAATGGCCCTTTGTCATTACTGGAGGAAACCAGAGAAAATCTGCCGTGTTGACAGAGTGAATTAGCAAGCACACTTCCCGCGTGCTAGTTAAATTATACTCATGATAATAAGGCAACTGCATAAATATAACCGGAATCGAATCTCAGTTACATGACTACAAAGTACGTTAATAATATGAGAAGCCAAGTAAATGTACTGAATAGTTAGACAACGAATTGTACTATGCATTGTAGTGCACTCAACTATCTGTGACTGTGTATGGTGGCTTTGACTTTCATATGTCGGACAAAATATTCATATTCAAATTGCTTATTGACGAACAAAAAGAGAGCTCTGGCAGAACCGCAAAAACGATAATAAAGCGAAAAGAACCACAAGAGCCACTGATAGCATTATTAGGGTCCATTATAACGCCCATAAGATGAAGTACATTCCCAAGAAAAACAATATGGCGGCCGAAGATGAAAATAAACGAACAAAAGAAAGATGTAAGCGTTTCACAGAAAGAGTGAATGTTAATATTACAGAAGCTGGGAAACTAGCTCAACACATGATCAAGGCATCTGGATCTACTGATGTAGGTCAAAATATCAGCGTAAATAATATATTTCTACATACAAAACAAATTTGAGATATGTAGCTATTAAAACTAAAAGCTATACAATGCATTTATGTAGCATCGCTGTTTGTAATCACTGTAATTGATCGGAATACCGATCAATAAATATATGATATTCTTAAAATATAGAAATAGTATTGAAAGTCTCAGCTGTTAGGTTTCATACAACAAATAAGTATGTCTTGTGGACATCAAACAATTATTCTATGCCTAGATTACAAGTAATCAAATACCTGACCAATGTACTATCCAATGCCAATGCTTTGTTTTATAGATATTATCACAAAGCACCAAGAGATTTGTTCATAACGAGAACGCTATCAAATCAACTGAGGAGGTAGATCTATGGTCGTATTAATTAGGAATAGTTTGAATAATATATACATATTCATGTATAATATTAAATAGTTTAGTTTTGAAACTCATACTAGTGGAATTTGCTTTGGTCAAAGACATTAGTAAAATATACTTTATTCTCAATTTTAAAGAATATCAATAAAATGAGGAACTTAATTGGACAAATGGATGCACAGTGAGTATTTGACGATGAAACATAGTCTCAGACACATTTAGCAATGCATTATGAAATCCTAGGTGAACAGCATTACTCCCTGCTGTGACTTATGACACATTGCAAATACATTCTCATTTTTAATAGCAAAATATGCCCATAATGAAAACTTATCGTTATTAAAAGGACGCTAATTTTGGTATCTAGCATCCATTAGCAATTTGAAGTTAAACATTCAACATAACCACTTTTACAGTCAAGCTTTAAAGGCACGTCAGATCAAGGGAAAATCTATAGCCTGCGTTGTAGACAGCCCTTCTTAAATTAAGGGAAAATCAAACCATTGAAAATTGCTTTTGATATGGCGATTTCATAACAAATTGACGCTAGGATATTCAATTTGCTGAATTTATCATGCTGAATTCAGCTTGTTCAATTTAATACGGATATATTTAACTTTTATTTAAAATGAAAGAGCATTAACTTTTACGTTTTTACCCATAGGTACGATGAAATTCATCAACGGTACGTTCCTGTAGCTGTAAAGCTACAAAAGCACCAAATTTTCAGAAGTGAACTGACGAAGAAATAACGTAGATGATCAAGAATGTCCTTACCTTCTTATTTTTAGGTTAGATTTGATTGCAAAAATTGACCATCAGATGCACTCCACGGCGACGAAATAAAGGATATAATTCTAATATTTTTTTGTAAATCATTAATTTATTAAGCTGTACATATTTCATAATAAAAACATTCAGCAAAGAAAATATATTGTCTACTTCTTGTAGTGAGGGAAAGTCCTAGATTTCAAATCAAATAGAAAAGTTGCAGTTCATGCATGGCTTTGAATCAATAGTATAGCATCATTTACACGCATTCTGCTATTTTATGGTTCATTTGTCTTCCCCAAACATTGTCAAACTTTCTCGGTTCTTTTAAAATCTCTTTCAAAATCCCCTCACGTTAAAAGATAAAGGGATGTAAAAGACATGAAATCGAGTCAGACTATATTTAGTAACTCTTCATCATACATAGACATTAGAGTACGATTTGATATACCTACAAAACGTCGAATCACTTGTGTACGAATTTAGACATGCTTTTCCAAAAAGATTTTAACTGAATAATATTACAATATTCAACAACGTGTAATTATTTATTCATTCGTCTGGTTACCCAGCATGCATTTCACGTAAAGTATATTAAATACAATTTACACAATACTCTGTTATATATACATATACACACAAGAAAATTGCAAACTGTACAAAAATTGTATCACTGTCAACTTCAGTTGAATTTGGGGTACGAAGATACGCAGTTTCTTAAATCACAACGTATAACATACCGGAAATAGCAATAGATGGTTGAGATTCAAATGAAATTGACAGTGATTTTGATAGAGTTCAAACGGTGCAAACAAAGATGAATACAAACGTGCAAGAATGAAGGAGTTAAAGGTGTTCTGATCATTAGCCATCACTGGATGTTAAAGCAATCATTTTAAGAGAACTCGTATGGATCACCAGTCGCACACATCCATTAAATAGCACAGAACGAAGCTACGTTAGTTAAAACTGTAACTTGTGGCATTAAACCTCTTCAACTTCGTATGCAAATTGCCAATTCCAGATCATCTTTCGTCACTTTTTGGCATTGTGCCTTTCATTCATATTCCAACACAATATCAAATAAAAATGCAAACATCGCCTGATTTGAAATGCGTAATTTGCATACGAGGCTAAGGTGGTCTGTTCTACAGCATAATCAAAAACCTAAAGAGCCTTCTTTGAATACGAGCATGAGATCTGCCATTGCATGGTGCGAAAATGACATTAGGTTTCGCTGTATTATTAACTAAACAGGCATCGGCAACAGATAAATTTGATTAATCAGTTCAGTCCCCATACTCCTGTTGCAATAACCACGCAATTTCAAATGAAACACATATTGAAACACTCGTCACTCAAATCTTAACATTACACTCAAAGTCACGCATACGAATTCACAACTAAGATAGTGTCAAGTATGCATATTGCCAGTCCGACTGTTTTAACGTACGACCCTTCATGCTCATGGATCTCAGAGTTACCCAACTGAACGGTAACCGAGGAATTGATCCTTATGGATAGAATAAATATGATATAAATTTTTGACAGTTTCTAAGGTTTGTTTCTAGAAAAGTATATTGCATTACTTACAGTGTTTCAAAGATCGAAAATAAATGAAGAGCTAACACCGGATTAGCAATAAACATATCTGATTGTATGTCAAGTCTGTACATATTCGTTATAAATAATTTAAAATTTCTAATACATTTGATCAAACCTACACACTTCATACAATGGACTCTCGTGAGCGTTGAGGACTCGTGTTTCTTGGAGAATCATCAAGGGAACCTTGACTCTCCCAGTCTCTTCTTTCGGCATCACGATCCGTCGTTGACACCCCGGGGGATGAGACCCCACGAGGTAAGATCTCGGAATTTTGTACTCCCGGAGTTGATTCAGTCCTTCGGGGTAACGAATGTTGGGTTCTCCCTTTATAGTCCAGTGAGGTTTCGCGAGGGCATCCTCTGCATAAAGTAGTTTGTAGCGATGTTCGTGAATTTGCTAAGTACATCTCGCTAGAGCTTGACGGAGCCCTTTTCGAATCGCTGTGGGTCCCACAAGAATTCAGAGAGCTTTGCAATGATGCGCGCGCATCCTTGGAGGCCTTTACAGGTACCGCATTGTCACCATTCGTTTTGCAATTTGAGTCATTTTGATCAAATTTCTGCATTTCTTGATAGACGCTTATCTGTTGAGCGTACGGCTGGAATAAATCTTGTGGTTGGTATTCATCCACGTATTGTTTTTCAAGATCTTTGCGTTGCTTTCGACAGCACATAATCAAAACAACAATAAATATCATAGCAACGATAATGGATGCCGTCAGCACGGCGACAAGCATGATGGGAATTGTCTTTTCTGTCGTATGAACTTTTCCTTTCGTAGCGACTACAACAGGTGGCTTTCGCGTCGTGGATAGTAGTCGTTGCTCTAAATTTTTATGTTAAAACGTTAGTATATGAACCACAGCAATAATATTTAAAAAACATAGCTCTCCCACAACAGGGTGAAATACAAAGTTGACAGGATGGCGACATTAATAGATAAGAAAGCTATATATATAAATTGTTGTGAACAAAGATCTTGGGAAGCACGGGTGGCAGATGCAGTCAGCGCGCTGCTCCTTACCTCCGAGTTAAGCCGGCTATACAGCAGGTCGAGGGCAGGGATTTACTTAGGTTGGGTAACCTCCCTGCGCTTGATAGCTTATGTCAGTTTAGATCTCCCCTGTTGGTTCACTCCTGTGCTTCGAGGGTTTCTCTCCGGGTACTCCGGTTTTCCTCCCTCACTAAAAACTAACCCTTAGGCATTAACAATTATCTCATACCTAGCGTAAAAGCGGCTTTCCTATTGGCTCCGAAGAGGTGCGTTCAATCCCGAGCCCACCTGCCGACTCACCTCCCTGCAAGTATGTTTGCTATATAACTAACTAGCACTCGGAGACATTTGTCAATTCGGTTGTAAAACCTGTTTTCCTAAACTAAACTAAGCTAAACTAAGAAAATAATACAATCGGTCACTGAAAAACGTTCCAAAATTTCTCAGTATCTTTTCACAATATCTGGAAACAAACCCAATTAATCGAAACCGTTAAATTAACATGTATAATACACTGTATTTATCTATATTCTACAATACTTAATTATCTCGAACGTGCGGTGCCAGTGTGGGTAGAGTATATATAGCAAATACGGCGGTTGACTGTTGTGTAAAACTACCTGAAAAATACAATGAGAACTTCGACGTTTCGAGCGAAGGCCCTTCGTCTGGAAGTTATTTTTCAGGTAGTTTTACACAAGAGTCAATACTTAATTAGTTTTAACTACTTAACTAGAGTGGATAAAAGATCCCCAGTGATAAAAGAAACTAGTTCTAATACGTTATCCTGTGTCAATATTCGCAATTATTATTAGTATTATTAGTATATATTTGCTACACTACACTTTGGTATTGCATTCTCACCTTCTTTCCCTCTCACGCGTAAATAGAAATCCATCTCGTCACGACCATGATTATTCTCCACCAAACAAGTATACCTCCCTTCGTCTTCTTTTCTTACATCTCTTATAACCAAAAACCCATCGAAATAGAACCGATTCATACTGACTTCATGCGTCTTCGTGTAATTTCCAATGTATTTCGAACCAAATTGTTTCGAGTTTTTCAAATCAATCGAGCTGTTCGCCTTGTTACCTGACCATCTCCAGTTGAAGTCCACCTGTCCCACACTGGTAACTTTACAATCGAATTTCACCGAGCGACCTTGATTAGCTGTGTGCCTAGCCATGTCAGGTTCTGCAATAATTGGCTTCAGAACTCGGGCTAAAATAACGAAGAAAAATCACTAAGAGACTTTCAGCCACACGTAGGATTTTAGGCAGGGTTGAGATATCAGCTGGCTGCTGAAATCGAGAAAGAAAATGCATGCAAATAAACTGCAAAAGGAAAAAGGCACGAACAGTCTCGTGCCATCTAGTCACGATTCAGGGATCAAAATGTTTCATTGTCTTTTCAATCTCTTGAAAACCCCACTGTTCCCATGTCATCCTTCCAACCATTACTTTGACTTTTATCAGCAATTATGCAACGGCCCTACTCCCTTATCGGCCTGAACTTAAGGCCTTACAAGGCGAACTACCAGAATACATAACGGATATGTTCAAACTTAGCCACAATGACGTGTATCCGCTAAGGAGTAATGACTGTAAACTTTATTTAGAGAAACCCAACACTGACTTTATGAAGAAGTCCTTTTCATACCGGGAAGCTTCCTCATGGAACAATCTCCCAAATGATGTTGTCAATGGTTACAAGCAACTCTCCGCAAGAAATTTTAAAACTTTAATTAATAATTACTTCAACGAGTTGGAGAGGGATAGTCAGTGACAACATATATGTGGAGGATTGTTCGGAATGGGGTTATAAAATTCATGGGTCTGTGAGAGATAGTATGCATGCATGCATTGTAATTATAGAAGCTGTTTTCGTTATGTTATAGTGTTTTAATATTTATTTTTAATATCTGTAAAAAAGACTAACGGTCCCTTGAAAAGCAGCACTAATAGTTAATAACAATAACAATAATAACCTACCTTTGACAACCACGGTAAATGTCCGGTTTATACTCCCTACGTTATTGCTAACGCGACATGTATAAAGTCCGCTATCTTCTTCTCTCAAGTATCTCAAATTCAGAGTCCATCCATCCACTCCGACACTGGTTCTCTTTTCCACGCCGTACGATTTGCCATCTTTAAACCACTGAACATTGGGATCAGGATCTCCTGAACTGTGGCAATGCAATTTAGCCGTTTCGCCTGTTTTAAACGTCATTTTCTTCTTGGGAAATTGCTTAAACTTTGGAGGCTTTCCTAAAATAGGTTTGGTGCACCGTCAATGTCGAGTTCACAAGCATTTAGTATGGCAAATGCACATAAATTGAAAATATTCATGATATGAATAAATCACAAGAGAGTGTTTATAATACTGTACTGTATTACAAATTCATCTTCCCTCGTACCCAGGCTAATGACAATCTTCGATTTATCTTTTGTTTTATACTTTTTCAAAAAGGTTAAAGAAAACGATAGATTCAGATTTATGTAATAATTTCTGGAAACATTTCTGAAAATTGCGATTTTAAAACAAAATAACATAAAATGTTGATAGAAGAACAGAGTGAATCATGAAATATTCATATCAGGAAAAAATGAAAAAGACAAGAACATAAAAACGCATAAGGTCTGGGCTCACCTCTTCCGGGCTTTTTAATACCTAGAAAAAAAATAATCAATACTATGTTAATCAATGAAGTAATTAAAGTATTTGAAAATCTGTTTAATTCTCTTTCCCTCGACTTCAGCTTTTTACTCTACTGTCTAAAGCCTTAAGATTTTACTTATCGAACCCCACTACGTTCATACTGTGCTACAACAGTATGGGAAAGTATGTAGTATGGAAAAGTATGTAGTATGGGAAAATATAATTTTCAGATTTGAAAATTTCGCTCATTTTATATCCAGAAGGGAAAAATTATCCACCTATTATAGTCTTCGTTTGACCTATTTAGATATTTTTCTGAACTGTCCAGATTTGCCTGATGCGTGATGGTCAGTCATTGCAGTTACTGTAGCTTGTCACTTTTCATAAGTGTCTTCACTTAAGTTATCTTATATTTGGCGATAAATTAAATTGAATAACTATTAAGTGATACATAGTGCACAGGACAACGAATAGGAACCCTGTAAATGGAGCAATAAGCTCTGTAGGGTTAACCTGCCTAATGGCTAAGTTTGTAAAAAAAATTATATATAAATATATAAAAAAATAAAAAATCGTTAAAATTTGTTCTTACTTTTAACTTTCAATTCAATGGACAATTCAACCTTTCCGATCTTGTTCACAGCTGTGCATTTATATTTTCCAGCATCTTCTCCTTGGACGTTGAGAATTTTAAGGTGTTTCTTATTATGTTTAAAATATCGTGGCCAATTTTTATGGGAGAAATGAATAATGACCTCTCCCTTATACCACGCGACCAACGTTCGGTTTTCCGCGAGGCCGTCCGTGCCAGAAACTGGACACTTTAGCTTGACTGAGTCTCCCAAGTACGCACTGTATTGGGTCTGTGGTTTTCCGCGAAGTTTCGGTTTACCTAAGAAATTAAAAAGTACAATAATTTGGTTTAATAAATATATTTAGTCTTGTTTGACCTGTAGAAAAATATAGAAAAATATCTATGCGGTTGGCAACTCGTGTATAGACGTGTACCAAGATTCTTTTACAGATGAAACAGCCTGTTGCAGACAAGTTTTGAGGTAAGCGAAAATCTATATATATACATTGTCTCCCACATACACCCCCACGTTCCGGCAGGAAGCATATAAGCGGTCATTTCTTTCGATACTTGTCACTGCCTGATGATTCTTTTACAGATGAAACAGCCTGTTGCAGACCAGTTTACGTGTAGGTTTAGGTCTACGAAACGCAGAGTGCTCGACAACATATAGTTAGAGCAAATTATAGATTTTCGCTTACCTAAAAATTGGTCTGCAACAGGCTGTTTCACCTTGCAGACCAATTTTGAGGTAAGCGAATATATATATATATATATAGCTATATATATAGGATAACTCATATATTTTTGAATAGACGATATCTAAAAGCAAGCTGAAACTTCAAATTCAAAAGGCATTTCACTACTATTAATAGCATTTACAAAACTATTGGAAATGACCAAATATGGGAATTGCACAGGGTAATTTGAGACAAAACCAATGCGCAGATTATGACAAATTTCGTGTAAACTGAGCACCTGTTATATTCTAATGTCAAAAGGTGACTTGGGAATATATAAATTTAATCATTTAAGTATTGTGAGAAAAATCCTATTCGTAATACGAGTTGGTGATGCGATATCTGTGAAAATCATTGCAGAAAATATCGAGTGTTGAATTACATACACCGGCTGTTAGAAATTAATTATATTACCGATGAAATACAACCAAATAATAGCTCAAGGCAAATGGACAAACCCCTAATATTTTGTTTGCTAAATTTAAAACATCTATAGGTCTAGGAGCACGTAATTAATTTTTTTCGTCGGTTAAATTTTTCAAATGGCAGTATTTATAATACTGGTAACTGATAATAGTCGCCTCATTAATAAACCTAATTAGATAATTAGTATGACTTAATTATATATTTTATTAGTTTTCCATAATTGGAATGCAAATTAGACGATTTGTATTACAACTAAAGAACATCTACATTGCTATATCCATTTGTACACTATCTACATTGCTATATCCATTTAATATTATATATTAAAAGGATAATATAATGTTTAAAAACATATTTCTTAAAGTGTTATATGTTTGACAAAGTATTTGGGGAAAATCAAATATCTTCTAATGAGCAGCATTGTACGTGTGTATATATATAAGATTCCTTTAGCAAAATTCCATCGCATATTAACATGAAAGTGCCGCAGTTGAAAAGCCCCTTATCAAAGGCCAATAGTTCAAGGACTTTCTTATAGGAGTGTAGTAAGACGTAAATTAACGAGCAGGAAAGATCGGAATTTGATGAGCTAAGAAAAACAAAATATCGCATGACTTATTACGAGGTCGAAAAACTATTTTATATATTATTGTACGGAAGTACTTATAATTTTGAGGGGAAAAATCTCGCTAGGAGTGCAAGTAATCATGTTTTGTCTAAATGGATGGGTTTCAAACAAACATAGGTGACCCACGATAGACCCTGCACAAGGAAAACGATTTCAAAATATTTTTGTTAGAACATCGTTTTAGTAATTATCTTGTTAAAAGGGATCTAGTAATCATGTTTTGTCTATAAAAAGAGGAGTTTTAAACAAATATAGGTGATCATGATGCATTTGTTCAAGGAAAACGATTTCAAAATATTTTTGTTAGAAGTTCACTTCAGTAATTAAACGACTCTTATTTCAATGCAAAAATCTTGCTATTTATCGAAGAGAGGAGATTTAGATAAATTTATACACGTGATGATAAAGGTTTGTGAATGACACGGTCTTAGCCAGCCTGCCGTCCAGCCGTCTTAAGGACATCTTAGAATTTGGACGGTCACTTG
Source organism: Trachythela sp. YZ-2020 (assembly GCA_016169945.1). Taxonomy (NCBI): domain Eukaryota; kingdom Metazoa; phylum Cnidaria; class Anthozoa; order Malacalcyonacea; family Clavulariidae; genus Trachythela; species Trachythela sp. YZ-2020. The sequence goes on from JADLSH010000157.1 coordinate 3,417,578, forward strand.
AAAATGACGGCTTTTGGACGGCCGATTACCATATTGACGCCCTTCTAAAAATCTGTACATTGTACACTGTAGTTGATAACTCCAATTCGCAAAATAGTGCAGACATGTAACGATCGTGTACAATAGGTCTTCTACAGTCTAATGTCTTGTCATTGATTCCTATCATTGTCTAAGAACTCTCGTTGTCTCCACTAAACATTGACAGTCAAATTCGAGGCAATTCCAGTCAAATAGCTTATTTCGCTAACATTGGAATGTGAACTGATCATGCAAGTTTAACTGAGTCTTATCTATGATTTCGTCCTCTGAATAATTAGCCATCAAAAATATACAGTAATAATATGCTGCAATAGAGTAAGTCTTTATACCATCCTCGCGGAAATGTTAAGTTGTATGTCAAATATACCAAATTTGGACGCCCAAATTCCCTATCCTGGCGAAGATAGATCGTTATTGCGCACTGTATACTAGCTAACTAGCTGTCTCATTTGTGCAATAAAATCTAAATATTATTGTTAAACTCCATTGCTAAGGTTTTGAGTGCATGAAATATTAAAGGCGTGAGTAAAAATTCGCAAAGTGTGCATGCTCACCACTTCATATAGTTCAAAGATGCGGTATAGATTCAAACCTAGATATTGACGTTAAAATCTGAGATTAAGACCTGCCTTTAGTAAATAGTGTCCTATGAAAAAAATAGATCGGAAAAAATAGATCGAAAGTCGACACCCATAGATGAGCTGAACAATGTATAATGTAATGTATAATACACAGTTCCCGGATTTGCTTGCAAAAGAGACAATGGCGTGAAATCGAGGCTAACAATGCACGACTTAAATGGGACTTAAATTGAATCACAATGTCAGTTTAAGCTGTGGTTTAAGCTATTGTTTTGTGCGCACACAAGCATTATTGCAGAAGGTGCGAAATTGTTTTGCAAGGAATTGCTTTTAGATAAACCATCATATATGAAGCCATTGAAAAGACCTATATAAATCAAAGCGGGATAGGTTTAGATACATTTGTTTAAATATTTTAAACAAAAAAATATCGCACAGCATCAAATTCAATTATGGTACAATAACAATGTACATTAATGTCAATTTGATATGGTACAATCGCCAGGTACATTAATGTTAATTCGATATGATGACCTTGCATAAACAGTTTTAACTGAATCTTTATGGTGCCAGTAAGACTAGCCCATTCACGCACAGCTCATTAGAAGATTTTCACGCATTATGGGTGGTATTGTAAGGGGTTTTACGAAAGCTTACCGCGCATGTCTTTGTTTACACAGGTATAAAAATTTGGCCTGAGTGCATTAGAGTAAAACACACTGCAGGAACATTTTCTGTAAAAAATATCAGTGACTCAATCTATTTTACAGTACGTACACGCATTTTTATTTGCTGTTCGGATTTAAGATTCTTGTATTGTACAAAGAATACTGATAAATATGTACTAACTGACGAGTTAAGGCGACAATTCGCAATGCAAATGAGGTCACAGGAAACTTGATCAGTTATGTAACGATTTGCGTTGGGAATTGTCGCTAAAAATTGTCCTGTGTGATATCGCCTTTATGCATGATTAAACATTTTGGTCAAATTTCTTTTGAACAACGCGTATGACAAGTTTTAACAACACCCTATTCTTTGGATAATAGACTTTCTTATAGTTCTTGTAACTTCTGTTTAGGGAGCAAATCCCAGGCCCCTCGCCCCTATACAACAGTTTATAATGCTATACTTCCTATACACTTTTGAAAAACAGAAACTGATACATTTTGGAAATGGACTGCTTTGATACAAAATATGGCAATCCGTATTCATGAGATTTCCAGCAAGTGGGACATTTTTTTCATAAGCAAAAACTTAGATGAAAGTTCAATAATATATATAATTTCATAAACTTCCACCCTTGACAAAAAGGCGCCACATTTAGTGTGGAATTCCTTTAATTTGCCAAAACTAATGTACATGTCAAAATGTGGACACAGCGTTTTGAGACATTACTTTCGAATGATTGATGGCCCGTCAACACCCGAGCGCCAGAGTGGTAGAAAATGTCTACTGTTGTCTGAAAATCCTGCTGGGAGAGTGAGAGATGTGTGAAATGAATGAAATCCTGAAAGCTTGAATAGCTATACGTACTCTATTAGAGCGGAAAGGAATTATATACGTCTCAAATGCTAAAAAATACATATCGATTCAACACCGCACGAGATGTCTCAATAGGGTGGATATTAAGAATTTACTCAATCGTGACTTTTTCTACTGTTTAAGTTAATAACTTTCCGGGGGCCAAATCATGAACTATACTTGGATATTTATATCACAAACGATTGCATAGGGCGTTTATGTAGCTATATATAGAAATATATCTCAGAAAACTTCACCTGCGAAAAATGCATAATTTGTATTACTATTAATATAATTATTAACAATTTCATGCAGTTGTAAGTCGGCACGTTCCGCGAAAAAATCTTGAAAAATTACAAAGCTCCCAAAAATAAATGGCATACCACAACATTTTGGCTATAGTTAACGTCTATTTATCGTATGCAATGAATGTAAGATTTGCACTTCTCGTGGGTGAAAACGCAAAGCTAGAAATCCATTACAAAGCTATATGCATGTAGAGTTTCGCGGTAAAGTTTGGATTTTGTAATTTTTAACAAGATTAAAACCTCGTTAATTTTATTTATAGGCTAAACATGCGTGCTCTGACATGTTGCGAAATCTTACTATGTTGATTGAGTTAGGGCCATCCCAATGTTGATCGATTGGTTACCAATCGATCATGCACATTGGGATGACCGTAAAATAGCTATCTCCAGTAAAATTAAAGTTAGTTTAGTTTTAGACTTTAGGGTACATTGTTTCACGTCCCAATTTGCCCTTGAATGATATGACGTACAAAAGACTCTTAACTTTAATGGTTCTTAACAGAATAATTGCACCGTGCCAAATGTAATCATGGCAATATCTCTTGAAGCCCACTCATACGACACGGTTAATGTTATTCTGGTTTATGTGATCGAGTGAATATCATAGAAACCACATTTAAAATATCGTCCTAATCTTTTGAGCACCTAGGAACGAGGCGCCATAATTCATTTGTATACACCAGAAGGCTACTGGTTTTAAATAGTCTTACTGCAGTTTAAGATGTGTATTTTAATACATGCATGTATTGTTCTAACACATATAAACCAATATATCGCTTTGCAGGGGTCTTTATATATTCTACTTGACATCTTCATTAAATTTTTTTTAAAGGCACTTACAACGCCAAAGTGCTTCCTAGGGCTTGCATCTTATAGTACTCTCTGAGCATGAAGGAAATCTTTTATGCACTGTCACCTAAAAGATCCCCTTACAGTATTGGGTCGCAACTACAGCCACCTTGTGGAATCGTTATTTTTATAAAGAGGCGTATATTATGATTTTACCAATGTTAAGAGCCTTATATGGTATAACTTAGGCTACTGGTTTTAAATAGTCTTACTGCAGTTTAAAATGTGTATTTTAATACATGCATGTATTGTTCTAACACATAAACCAATATATCGCTTTGCAGGGGTCTTTATATATTCTACTTGACATCTTCATTAAATTTATTTTAAAGGCACTTACAACGCCAAAGTGCTTCCTAGGGCTTGCATCTTATAGTACTCTCTGAGCATGAAAGAAATCTTTTATGCACTGTCACCGAAAAGATCCCCTTACAGTATTGGGTCGCAACTACAGGTCTACAGCCACCTTGTGGAATCGTTATTTCTATAAAGAGGCGTATATTATGATTTTACCAATGTTAAAAGCCTTATATGGTATAACTTAGGCTACTGGTTTTAAATAGTCTTACTGCAGTTTAAAATGTGTATTTTAATACATGCATGTATTGTTCTAACACATAAACCAATATATCGCTTCGCAGGGGTCTTTATATATTCTACTTGACATCTTCATTAAATTTATTTTAAAGGCACTTACAACGCCAAAGTGCTTCCTAGGGCTTGCATCTTATAGTACTCTCTGAGCATGAAAGAAATCTTTTATGCACTGTCACCTAAAAGATCCCCTTACAGTATTGGGTCGCAACTACAGCCACCTTGTGGAATCGTGATTTTACCACCTTATGACAGCCACCTTATGATTTTACCAATGTTAAGAGCCTTATATGGTATAACTTATTTCGTACCAATGTTAAGAGCCTTATATGGTATAACTTATTTCGTGTCCTTTACACAAGGTATGATTGCCCAGTGCCCACTTGCCTCCCCCCCCCCTCTCTGGAGGTCTTCGTCATTTTCAGAAAGCATATTAAATTCTGTCTGGTGTTGACAAGAAAAATAATGTGTAATGTGGTCATGTTTAAAGTTCAATATTTATGTACACCCACCCAAAAATGTTTACAATGAAGAATTGCCTATAATGTAGGTATAGTGAAACGACAATTGACCAAATTGAATTGGAAAGATTTTGAAAGAAAGAAAAAAATGTTTGCAAACAAATTTGAAAAACGTAACAAAGACAACAATGTATTCACATTTAAAGCTACAGTAGTTTATGCTATAACTATGATGTTCAAATGAGCTTGTTAATTTGGAATGGGCACTTCATTGAAGTTTTTAATAAATCTATACGCACCTGTCTATTTATTTAGAACAAACCATTTATTCATTTTAGCGATGTTTATGGTTTGGACTGATGTTTAAATTTAAAAAATGGTCGCGAAACCACAAAACTCATTCAAAGCTCAGCAATTTAATATCATGGAAAGCGTTTTATTGAGAAGATATAAAAATGTTTTTGGTGTAATACCACAATACTGGAGATTGACGTCAACTTTATAATCCACTTTTTTGTGCACTTTCAAATTGCAAGCTATCCAAAAAATAGTACATGCCTTGACACAAGTCCTCTCCTTTTGTAGTCCTCTGACTTTTCAAATCATGTAAAATTTCGATAACTAAACGATTCGTCCTTAGGAACGTATAGACAATAATTGAAAAGCTTGAAGTTCAGTCTTTTGAATAAAAAATTGTAGATGCATGCTTGATATATTAAAATGAGTCTATTTTTAAAATAAGTGACCATTTGCCATGGTTACAAATTATACTATAAGGAACTGTGGGCACTTAAAGTTAATTTTAGTACGATAATGCATACACTTTAGTGTACTTTATTGTTCCTGCCTACACATTTCACTTGAGTTTCTATCGTTCAAACGTGGATATAATTTCTGTCGGAAATGCAGCCACACCATAACGGAAGCAATTACGTGTGTGAAAAATAGCCGAACAGTATGGGGTTCTTTCAAATGTCACTTTCACTGTTTACAGTAAAAATATCATACATTTCATTCATTTGTTTTGTTTTGCCCGAAGTCGATAATTGTTTCCAGATTTTTCAAATTGGATTTCGTAAATCTGTTTGTGAGGAGAAATTCTGGATCTGGATTAGAATTTTTCCGAAAACATATTTATAGGTGCAATATTAAGAAGACTATAGCAACGTGAAGATTTACTGAGTTTGTCTTTTATTTAAACGATTTTATTGGGAGATACCATATGAGATTTCCGTTCCTACCTCTGGGAAATCAATTTTGCCAGGAGGTGGAGAAGTAATCCATCAGGATACTTAATGAATAGATTCTGAAAGATACTGAATATACTGTATATACATCTAGCTTTTTTGCACTTTTTGTAGTTTGTACAAATTTCTTTGTAAGAATGAAATGGAAAATAAATTTTCTAAAGGAGGTGAAAAACTAATTCATCAGGATCGATTTTCATAAATAGATTCTGAAAGATGCTGTTCATCTGTATCTATAGCTTTTGGTAGATTACATGCTCTTTTCTTCATATAAACGCGAGAAAGTGCGTGCAGAATTACACTAATTCTCTTTTCTATAAAATCCAATAAATTTGAAAACAAAGCAGCTGAGCATGCCTGAAATTATATGTTATTTTCACAAGTAATGCTGCATGTGTTGTAAATTATTCCAGTATTTTTAGTTCTTAAAAAGGAAGAAATGTTCAACGCAAAATGGGGTTAAAGGGCAGCGAAATAAATAAAAGCACAGCACATACAACAATTATATAAAGTCAGGAACGAGGTTTGCAATATATAAATCCTTAGTACCACTCTTTCACACGTGTGTTTAATTTTACAACGAAATTTAGGATGGCTGTGACGTTCGTCTCGTTATTTAATAACCTCAATTGCATTGAGAGAATATACTAAATATTACTACATTTCTGCAGACTAGCCCAGTATGGACATTTTAAGCATCTCCATAAAAGTAACACTCAATCATTAAATCGATGTAGCTCTTATTAAAGTTCCTATTCAAGTTGTATACTTCTAAATTAGAATTATTTTAATTAAATCAACAATAATTTTGACTATATATGTTCCCATCTTCAAGCATTTAAAATAAAACAAGCAGCAGTGTTTTGAACACATTAAATTGCAGATATGTAAAGTGCTGTATTAGCACCGAAGCCTGTTAATCTGTCTTGGGACACTGTTAAAGTCTGTAAATTAAAATACCGGTGAATCAAATTGTCAAAAACAATTTTGACTGTTCTTCCTCTCTGCAAGTATTTAATTTTGATTGTACCATTTAAAATAAACTCATGCAGTTGTGTTCTAAAGCTATTAAATTACAAAGATGTACAATAATATAATGTTCAGTGATTTTTTAATGTGTACTAACACTACAGTCTGTAAACGAGATATGAATTAACATTTAACAATCATATTTATTTCAACTGTACGTATCTTAAACGCAATTTGTTTTTTCCACCAATTGAAGACTTTATTCTGTTATATCGATATTGATCTAAATGATTTCATCTTCAATTTGGATTATGTTTTGACTATTATATGATTTTAAATCGTTTGATGCTAATGATTATTGATAAAGCGGTATGTACAAAGTAGACAGACCTCAAAAAATATTGAAATAAAATACCGGAAAAGATGATTTCATGTACAGTAAAACCTCGTCTTCAAATCCATCTATATTTTCTGCCTTATAAAGTTATAGTCAAAAATATTATATATCTTTGAATTATTTGTTCCAACCTTATTTGTAAAGGAACAACTTTAATTCATCTACCATATTTCATAAAATGCTAGTAAATTACAGGGGGGGGGAATTTTGGTGTATAAATTGTACTTTGCATGGCTATTGTACAAAATCATAAATAGTTCCATATCAACTGTATTTGCAATGGAACCCCCAAATCAAAATATTTCATCTTAGCCTATATATACCGGCTTGTTTATCACTTATTACTCTGAGTTGCAACAGACGTGAGCATATCTTGAGGCCAATACAACAAACGACTTTTATCTTTTTGTCTGAATTTTATTCAAATGAAACTAGATCTTTCTAAAATCCATTTGAGACAGACAATCCTACATAAATTTTTCGCATTACTTGTTCACTGCATTAGTGCTCATCAGATATATTTTTTTATAAATGCAATGTAATATAAATGTCACATTTTAACCATTCTTTTTACAAGCTCTAAACCATGTTAACTTATTCACTTTACAATCCTTCATTCTATATTTGATTCAGCAGGCAATCATGAAGAGTATATAGGTCCAGTATATACACACATAACGTCCATTTATGGCTGATAATATAATTGCAGTAGACATGGTCGAGGGCACTTTGTACTTATGTCTAAATGCTATTAGCACAAATGCACTTCATCAACATAATTCTATATAATTGTACTTATCAGCTGTATTAAATGTCTTAATGCAGGCCCTTCTAAACTAAGCACAATTCAACATTAATTACAGTTAAAAGTATGCACAGCCATTTGTGCTGGCAATGAAACACTATATATATGCAAACAATATTATAGTGACTTAGGCTATCACCTAGGACACTTACCTAATGTATGGCCACTCAAACTATTACAAAAATAAATGCTTTTTACGTTTTTTATTTACTCAATTAAAACGTGTCAGCTCTTCAAACGTAGAGCAGACAGCAAAGAATGCATTAAACACACAAACTACGGCCATTATCAGTATTGTCACGAAAAGAAGCTAAAAAGGCATATACCTGTTCCCCGTATCTTAATTTCCCACATAGAATTTTCAATTTACTCAACAATTAGGCGAAATGTTTTCGAAATTAAAAGCGTTTCACTCAAAAAGTCCGAATTCAATACTGCTTTTGTCTCAACAATTGGGCAGAATCGCGTGACTGATGGAAATACGTATTATTGATGGTGGACAATGCCTACTAAATATACTAATGTACTTCTATTGATAAGCACTACAATGAAGTATGGCCGATTTATTTTTTGGGGTTGATTGGGGTACGTCTTCAAAATGGATGATCCTTTTCATTGCGCATCACATGTTCCTTAAAATTCACAAGGGAATTATATTATGCGGTCAACGGTTTGACCCGACGTGGTGCGAAAATCAGATTACAAAACGACTAAACTCAATATCTTAGCCAGATAATCACGAGTAATAACAAGTAATGACATAAAGAATTATCCACGAAATGCGTAGAATCATTCCCAATGCTCACGTAGGCGACTGGGTGGCAAAATCTTAGCGATGATATTGCCAGATTTAGAAGCTCTAAGATTCATATTTTGAATAAAAGTAAGCTACAGGAAAGGTTTAGGTTCCCGTGTGGTTAAAAATTTTAATGGCAGCCCACTCGATTTGATATAAAGATAAAACCATGCAGCTTAAGCCATGATGTTAATGCACAAATCAGTGTTAAACCCCTATTCTACTACAAATCAGTGTAAACCCCTCTTCTTGGTATTCCTTTCAATATTTTAGAAAATCCTTCAAATATTGGTTATTTTACTGACACAGAATGCAAATTCGTTAGTTTAGCTCAAGGCAATTTGTTAAGTTTGCACGCTTCGTTAACAACTCTCGCTCGCCTCTGAGAATATATTAAACTTTGTCGGAAATTCAGCAGAAAAGGGGCAACTGAATCAATATGCATTTGTTCCGAAGAAAAACATATATGTCGTTATATATTGGTTTCAAAACAGGATAGTACAAAAACAAGATTGTGAAACAGTGAATGCTTTCTATAAAATCACGCCACACAAACAAAATGACTTACTCAGTGTCAACTTTTGTATTCTCGTTGGAAATGGAGCATTTAGAAACTCGTTCGAATTCGAATTCGATTTCGAAACACTTACGCATCCTTAGACTTTAATAGGAAGCATGAAAACACCAGGACACAAATCTGCCCAGAAGGCAGAAAAGGTTTACGAAGTCTTTGCTCAAAATTTGCTTCATGTTGTGAAGGTCTCTGCCGCTTTTGTACACCGCTTAGACGGTTTAAATATAGGGTACAGGGAATTTGAAATGTAACAAATGTTCTGCTAGGATGTATGATTTAGAATACTCCGCGCAATTTCGAATTATTTCTGTTTCCGGAAAAGATTGAATTCGAAGCAGAACATGTCCTGTCAAGAGTCCATAAATCTTCCATGCACGCAACGGAAGGTTTGTATATCGAAGGACCTATCGTACTGCCAATTATTGGGTCATTCATATCTCGCCATTCTGCCGTTATACCGGCATACAAATTTAACCGTAGAATGCAAGAAATCGCGATGCGAGCAACAGAAGATTTAAACAAGCCCGAAGGCTGTAAACCACATGTTTTAATGAAGAAAGCATATTGGCAAATGTACAGATATGCTTTATGGATCGGAAAGGAACCCGTTTTTGCCGTAGCAATCTGAAGTGGAACGCTTTTGGGCAGCTATAATTACGCTAAGAACTTTGTTTGGGTTCTTTGTTAAAACCGGCAATGGGTTTTTGCGATCTCTAAGGAGGAAAAAAAACGAGCAAAATGACTCCTACTTCACATGCATTCCAAGGGGAATAAGGCTCACAAACAAACCCGAACGCATGCGATCAAATTTCAATGCCACAGTTATTGCAATAGAGCACACTGATTTGTATCAAAGTATCGATACTATAGTAACGTTATAACTTTAGATATGGTCAGTTACCTTCGCAGTTAACCAATATCGCACTCTTTAGGATCCATAGCGAGGCATAAAAGAACCACGCGGTCATAAATACAGCCATCACTGACACTGTTTACAGAGGACCTTGGCGAGCTCTTTGTTTTCTCACTGCCACTTGCGAATAATCACGCTTTGAACTCGATGCTTTTCGAAGCGTCACAGTCGTGCCTAAAACCAAACAAACACATCACGTTTAAGAAAACAGCGCTCTAAAGCGATGTGAATGTAATCACGGTAATATGTGAGCGACTTATGCTTGCTTTCTCGTATGTCAACACGGGAGACTAAAACGACTCCAGTTGTTGAAAATGTGTTAGGCTTATGTCGTAGTTCACCAGAACGGTCGGCGCCATACGTACTCGAGTAGTCGTAACAGTAAATACCTTGTAAAAACACTAGATATACGCGAACGAGTAATAAGAATGTCCATCACAAGTGCTAAATAAACGCATTCGCAACAGATGGTTCAATCGAGCGCTTCATAGCGATGGCCGCGTTTCCTTCGGATTTGCTTGACTGCAAAGCCGTGTCCGGATCATATTTGAAGCGCTTTTGTCTACCGTGTTGGCGTATTCTAGACACTGGGCATGAGTAAAGCGACTTAACTCGCTCACAAGGACACGATGAACGATTTTAAGCACCACAATTCGCCGTAATCTGTTGTAAACTAGTACAGAAATAGTAGACATTACCAAAACGAAGGCACCATTATTGATCGTTGGTATTCGCTTTTCCGCGTGAACTCTGCCTTTGAAAAATGCCTTTAAGCGACTCTCGTTCAAGGTACAGCCACGTTACAAGCTTCGCAGGGTCACAGCCAGTACGTACTGAGCGATGTACGCTCGTAAACATAGCATAATATATCTTCAAAGGGTTTCCGTCTATAGGCTAATATACCAAACGACTCGATATTCGCTCTTAAAAACCACACGCGTAGAGACTTTACACGCTACGATCGCCGGTTAATGTGAGAGCCAAAGGTAGTGTATGATGTCCTTAGTATTTCGGTCGTAATATTACGAACACTCGCAAAGTCTAAGCACGACAATCTAGTCGAGTCTCGGGTTCCATTAATTAATCCCACTGTTAATATTTCTTGCCGTACGAACGAGGCGCTGCGTGTTAAATATCGCGCAGCGCATTAATAATGCAGTCGTTAGGAAAGGTAATCGATCACAATCAATCAGGCTGGTAGCAGTTTTTGACACACTAGAACGAGTACTTTCCGTTGCTAGAATAACCTAGGAACTAACGGGTTCAGTGTGCTGTTGTTATGGCAAACTAGCTGATTTGATTTATGGCTTTTTCGTTGTCCACCTTTCAAAATACACACCGACAAGTCACAACACACCGTGCGGGCATTATTAAAATGCTACATGGCAATCAACTGCAAACGCGGGTGATATTTTAATACTACCCTCGCATTATTACCCCTTGTATCATATTTATGAATATTATACTTGCCTTTTTTTAGAATACTCAACCGTATCTCTCCGTGCGATCTGCAAGTGAGCGAGTGAGATTTCAATATGCTCAAGTTTCCAGCGGGGGTTGCTTACAAATATCTCATACAGGGATTTATCCAATCCCCTCCCCGCACAGGGCTCAATTAAAACCTGTCAAAATACGAACTTGTCAACTGGCCTTTGTTTCCGCGCACCTTGGACTGCGTATAAATATTTTCAGACAGTCAACGTTACGTGTACATAAGATTCTCTGTAGTTCCATTAACCTGCACACTCGGCAAACAACATCCAACCATTTGCCGAAAATCGATAATTTTCCTGTTTTTTACATTAAAAATGGGAGTTCCTTTGTGTTGTCAGTGTCAAACTGTGAAAGATATGCAAAGCGGAGTAAACATTGTTTTTGTTTAAACATTAAATCCATCTGCTAGCTCTTACCGAAATTCTAGAATCGAGACGGAGTTCGCGAATTCGGTTTTTATCATTCACTTAATTTGGGGCAAACCACAACGTGAGAAACTGGCGTTATTTTTGTCGAATTTAATCGAGGTTTTAATTTTCGGTCGGAGCATCTGCTTTTGGGAGATGAAAGCAACGAAAAGCTTTAACCCCTGCAGCGTGTTTGAATGCGGCCTAAAAATGATTACCTAAACTAAATAAACTCTCTGAGGGCGCAGGACCAATCAGAGTGCGTGCTTTGTGACAATTTAATCATAATAATTAGCGCACGCTTGATACATCCAACCGCGTGAGACAAAAGCCAATCAAAACGAAGCAGTCGTTAATTTCGATCTCATTTGAATTAGCCGGACTTCCCGCTGCTGAAAGCCCTTCTGAATGGCCGCGAAAAGCTTTGAATTTACATTGAAGTGCATAATTTGTGGGCACGGCAGATGGCTAGCATGGCCGTTAATGGAAATTTGAAAGGCAAACCCTTGCTGTGTTTAATATTTCAAAACAGCGCTTCACGGCATGCCTTGTTGAAAACAATGAGGTCAGACCTTTTTCAATTCCGGATTATTCCGAAGCAAAAACAAATCCCCCAAACAAGGCTGAAAACAACTGGATTAGGGCAGTTTAAGAGCTTTTGAAGCATTTCGTTCTCGGTGTGGGAACTATTTAACATTTGTTCACAGTTAATAAGATATGTCGCGTGATGTTCCGTCGCTATTCTTTAAATGAAAAAGCGTGTTTGCTTTGCGAGGCTTTGGCATTACTCGGTTCAATTAAGCCGTGTTGTAGTGTCAACGATAGAGAAAGGGCCGTGTAAATATTATTACTGTCTTTGACAGCTTCTATTCTGATAGCGAACTGCAAAAGCAAACACGAAACGACAGTCTAATTTGGATCGGAAAAGGACCGATCCGAAATTGGCCAAAATTGGGCGATGCGTGAAAACTACTTTTGACAGATATGCCACAAAAATTTACTCCCTCAAAGTTACGGGCCAATTTGGTTAAACGTGACTAAATTCCCCTCACAGTAACAATTAGTTTATAGTACAAACTTACCCTCTATGCTCGATGAGTGTAAACACGACAGCTGCTGTGAGTTTTGATAATCTCTATTCTCGGCCACAGTTCGAGTTGACAATAACGCTAAGCAACTGCTACGTAAACCTATAAACATATTCTAATAATCTTGTCATTGAATATTCACAAAAAGACCGTAGCGAGGTTGGGGGTCTTATATACATACATCAACTCTGATGTGGATCAGCCAATCCATTGAAATTGAAATTGAAATGTACTTAGTGATCAAAAGCGTGATGAAAAATTCTCAGTTGCTGCCAGGCAATTCAAGCACGCAACGAAATAATTATGATAAATTACAGCCTTGCTGATTTCGTTGAAAAGCAAAACCGACTATTTGTGGTCTAAAAATGTAAAAGTGTAATGGCGAGGTATAAATTGTACAAATTAAAAGTGGGCATTGCGTGTTTAAAATTGCTTAATTTTCATAAAATTTCCGATACAAGATATGCAAACGTAGTTAAAGACAGACTTGCTTAAACATTAATCGTTATCTTTACTAGAACAGTCTCGCGCGCTTAAATATAGATATTAATTTGCGCTCCCCAATTTGACTATATAGATGGCAAAATTGGTACAGCGTCGAACCATTTCGCTAAATATGCTACTTTAAATCCAACTGTACGAGTGAAATATATATCGACAATACAACATTTGCATGGGTATTTACTGTGAATATATAATATGGTATCATATAGTTTTGTTGACTTGTGGTTTTCCGATTTAAATACTGTGATTATTAGACTTTCAGAAAGATCATATAACGTCGGTTACAAATCCACAAAATGTTCCCCGTTATGAAATGCAAGGGTTTTGAGATGCATATCTGATTCATATCTGATTCATCAAATTGGATTAAAATGAGTTGCTGACATCTCCAAAATGTGTGCCAAACAGACCCCGGAATTGGTTCAACACTGTATAAAATGGAGCAATTAGGACTAAGTTATAATCAGTTATGAATGTATACGTTGTACTATATGTTGCACAATGATTTTTCAATTTTATACAGGTTCCTTAAATATCAGGTGTTTTTCTCAGCAGCTCAGAGACTGAGTTAATGCGGGGATCGTCTCTGAAGATCAAGGACCATTACCGCACAATATACCCTCCAAAATCCTCTAAGGCCAGTTCAGATCCAACATTATATATAAGTCTAAGGTCGTCAAGGGAATTGTACAAAGGATCCATTTAATACTTTAATAAACACAACGGATTAAAAAAGCTATTTTAACAGATTTTTGTTGGTCAACATCGACATTATCACTGATATCTAAGATATATAAGTGTTCGATAGTTGGATTATTTCGCGATTCTCTGTTTGAATTAGCCGGACTACGTGTTAGGAAATGTTTGTTCATATTAAATTGGGAGATGAGGAATGATATTTAAATTGAACTTATATATAACAGGTCTGTTTGAACCGCAACATTGTTATGTAAAAAATAGAATTGCCTTCAGCACATTCAATTATTATTTCAGGTAATCTTTGAATTTCAGTTCTAATATATGACTAAATCGGTATCAACTCGTTGGGTCGGACATAATCTAACATTGCTTTTCAGTGATATGTTTGACTCATTTTAAAACTTTATGAATTGGGTTATGTTTGTTGATGTTGCCGCTTTACGAGATTTGTTGGACCAGGTTTGCTTGCATGCATGATTCTCGCACTTGACTCCACACTACAATATGTTTAAACAGGCTTTAAATATATTAGAAAAACAGAACAAAATATAAAAAAGTGGCGAAAATGAAATGCTATGTGTTTATATAGACTGCATAATAACGAGACTGACAATAACGATGTGTTATTGTAAGCCTTATTTTCAGATCTTATTGCGAACATTGCAGTAAATATATATAGGCCTACTAAACGGGGGGAAATAAAAAGTGTCGACTAAAAAACAATTAGCTAGCCATACATTTCTATGATATTTGGATAAATTGATTATTTCATAAATTTCGGAACACTTTGAAGCGAGCTTTGAACATTGTAAACATATTTAAATATTAGCTCTGCTGGCTTGTGGCGGCCTTTGAGCATTGCGATATGAAAACATATGGCATATTATATGGCTGCATGGGAATATTTATTTAACTCAGAATATTGAACTGGGAATATTTCCACGAAAAAAACCCCAGTTAATCCTCCTTTTCACTTCGTGCCAAATGAGCCACAATATTATGCAATGAATTAATTTGACGACTTGATGGGATCCAGCCAGGAATTTGGGTTGATATAATTATATAGGATTTCCGCAAGTTGAATTAACTTATCAGACTATGTTTCTATACATGATTATAGAAAGGTTTAACCACAGTCTGTCTATAGTTAAAATTAACCATAGTGTTTTAGAATGTATCCTCTTAACCATAGTGTTTTAGAATGTATCTTCAGTGCACAGTGAATAGCAGTAAAAGTTTGGAATGTAGCGAAAACTTCAACCCTTATGAAAATTATTTCATATATATATATATATTTGTGGAATGGATTGGAACATTTCATATGTAAAAAAGCACATTTCAATGATGCTAAATTCAGAATTTTCCCATATGAAATTTGTATTTCATATATTCTCTCACATATTAAAGTCTTTATAATTATACTTTTATACAATTTCACATGCGAAATATTAATTTCATACGTGGAATTGGAACAGCTTATAATGAAAAAAGACCTTTTCACATTGTAAGTCTGTTGTAAACATTTTCACAATTGAAAGACATTTTCACATGTGAAATTGTATGATTGTGAAATATTTTGTATAAAGGGAGAAAGAGCTATTTATCATTGTCTTCAATTACTCATCAATTATATCTGTTTAAGCAATAAATTTCATTTCTGAAGATTTGGACATTCATGTCTCTGATAACGAGATCCGTGAACATGCACGTATTTTTCATATGGCTTGCTAGATTGACACGTACACCTGCTTTTCAGGCAAACATAGTCTGAAATAAATGGGCATACTTTTTAGTAATTCATTTTCTAAAAAAATATCTAAAACACATTATGAAAATTGTTTCTCTGGCACGTGAGATATTAAAATTGCAACGGAATCAACACGTATACACCTGTGAATGCTTGTATCAAATTCCTATTTCTATACTTTGGTAAAGGAGTTTTAAAGATTGAGAATTAGTTTACTCCGATATAGAGGTGCATGAATGCGGTTGCTGTGATGACTTCACCTGACAGAAACCCCACTAAAACTATAGGACATGCGATTGCGCAAAACATTTAGAAAACATATTTTATTATGAGGTATTAGACAATATTAAAACATTGACTTTGCTGCCTGCCTGCAGCTGCCGATATGCGAATCTATGCAGAAGCCGTTTCAAATTATTCGAAATCTTAAAATATATATGCAAGCAGTATACGTGTCGACTATTATTGTTAATTGACTATTTCCATTTTAAATGTAGTTCGCAAAGGATCATGGTAGCGTGGTTGTCTTTCAAACAACATGGTCGCCATTTAACTTGATTATATATAGAATATATCGAATCAAAAGTTATAGCAATCACAAAAAAATCTTTAAAAATTAATTCTAGTGAATTAAAGCGGAATAAAAGCTAGCATTCGATCTTGCAATACTATATTGTTATATATGCGTAGAATTGATAATTTGTGCTCTAAATAACTTTTTTTACATGGTAATACCGGACTATAATATTGTAAATAATAAATATAATTCAATATTTAGCTTGCTATTTATATTTCCATCTGTCTGAACGCTTGTCTGATTACTGGGGTAATTATTTCCATGGCAATTATATCAATATTTGCTAAACCACAGGACTGGGTTAATATCTCCACATGCATTAAAACAGTAAATGAAAACACCATTTATATGTTGAACAAACGGACCACGATTTGTATGGTAAACGTTTGGCTTTTTTCTTTCTTCTCGACATATAATTTACATGTAAAAATCATGTAAGAACGTGGAATTATTTAATTTAATTTAGTTTTTAATACTGTGTTTACCACTCTGAGGTGGACGGAAAGCCTTAACAGATTTTACAACCCAATTGACAAAGGTCTCCGCGAGTGTTAGTTATGGTAAATGGCTAAGCCTATAAGGGTTAGTTTTTAGTGAGGGAGGAAAGCCGGAGTACCCGGAGAAAAACCCTCGAAGCACAGGAGAGAACTAACCAATCTCAACTTACATGAGTTTATCAAGCACAGGGACGTTACCCAACCTAAGTAAATCCCTGCCCTGGACCTGCTGTATAACAGGCTTAACTCAAAGGTAAGGGGCAGCGCGCCAACCGCATCTCCCATATATGCTAGTTAAGATACGACAGAGCGACCTGCCGAAGCTATAGTGTCTGAACTACCTGGAAAATATTGAAAGCACTTCTACCTTTCGAACTCAAACTCAGCAGGGAGTGTGGTATGATGAACGAATGAATGAACAAATCACTAATTTCTAGACGAAGGGCCTTCGCTCGAAACGTCGAAGTTCTTGTTTTATTGTTCAGATATAGATTGATCCTACCTAAGAACCGAAGCATAAATTAAAACTGGTTTACTTAATGAGGATGTTAACTTCAAAAACTTGTTTCACACTGACAAAAGAGCTATAGAGTATAACCGCATCTTTATCAAACTGAAATTCAAATTTCTACATCGCTATCTCTTAGTTCAAATGAAGGAAAAGGATATGTTCTTGTATGAGTTCCCAGGAAAACTTTTAAAAAGCAAATATATAATATCAAAATTCATATATCGTGGTCGACTTGTTCAATATATAATTTCTGTTTTCACCTAGTGTTTTTAATGCATATAGCACATTAACCCAGTCCTGTGGTTTAGTAAATATTGATCTAATTGTCATGGAAATAATTACCCTCAGGTTACCAGACAAGTACTCAGACACCTGAAATTAAGACGTAAGCTAAATACTGAATTATATTTACTGTCTGTTTTAAACTATATACATGCAATATAAAGATATACCCCAAGGTTTAAAAGTTATTTATATACTTATAGGATGAAAAGCCAATTCAACCAACCAAACATAATATATACGAATTATAATATTTTTTTTCATTTTTAAAAAAAAAAAAAATGAAAATAGAATGCTTTTACTCTTTAATTCAATACATTTATTTTTAATATTTTTATTAACATAGTGAGGTGGTTTGATGTACCTAATTTAAGACAAATCCCGAACTTTTCATTACAACTTGATTTGTTATAACTTTCTTTCGGTTAAATTACCAAAATCATGCTTCCAGAAATCTCAAAGCCATCTATATATTCATGCAAGCACTACATGGGGGAACATGGACATTTGGCAACACAACAAGTTTAGTCTAGAACTCATATATAATCTTATATCTTGCTAAAATTAATCACCCCATATAATTATACTTAATTGAGACACAAATATAATGCTAAAATCCAACCTCTCTCCCAGAAGTTGTACTTTGCAATGTTGTACTTTGCAGGAGGGCGATTAACGTTTCCCAAACATATTTCTACAGTCAACATTAATCTGTGGGGCAGGGGGTGGCAACCTTTAACTCCAATGGTCTGATGAAGCAATTCTAGGCGGTTTACCGATCCAGATAAATTATTCGAGCGTAGCAAATGGAGCTCACACCACAATTATTTTATGTTGGCAAAATGCCTTTGAAATAAAGGAATTTAATAACCAGTACGTTTTGTGATTGGTTCTTCATAAAAATAGAAGACAATAGACCGTTTGTAGAATTACTGGAGCGTAGCATTTGACACGCATAGTCTCGACTTATTTCTTTTGAAAACAGACAGAATTAAAAACATTACGAAACACTGAAGTCGAGGCCATATGCGTGTCCAGTAATTCTGAAAATGGTTTACACCTGTTTCGGAATCGTCTTTTATAAAGAACGAATCACAAAAAATTGATCACCATTTTTCAGAAAGCCAATAAAAAATCAAAACCATTCTCAAAGTGTAATATATAAACATTCAAGGTATAATTATAATATAGACATTTACTGAATACTATTGGTTGTGTTCCACCCATTTTAATGTTAATGCACATCAACTCTGTCCTATGGTTTGGTAAATATTGATCTAAACACGACATGGTAATAAATTGCCCTGATTATCAGAGAAATATTAACTCGCGCTGGTAGTACAAAGCTAAATATTCACTTTAACGCTTATCTTTCACCGTGTGATAAACACATCACTAATTGAACATAAACAAATGGCTGTAAAATTGCTATACGACAAAATAATTGCGTATGATGGGCAAAAACTGATGGGATTTTCCGAACTTCCAGTATATATAATTGATATAGTTTAGTTTACTTTAGTTAACATCTTTCATTTTGCTTAAATGAAGCAATGGACCAATGTAAGGTCATCAGAAGGGTGTCGGTGAATGTTTAATTCACTGGCATAGGGGGGTACGTATATATAGGTCCTCATTAACTTCTATATACACGTATGACATCACATGATAGCCATAAATTGCTGAAAAGCATAAGATAATATCTCAAAATAAAGCATGAAAATAGAAATTTTCTGGGACATAAATATCTTAAGTTACTCTACAGTTTTAAGAATCTGATAGGCCGCCATACATGTGACCTAATCTTGAATTTTGATTGGGTGCAAAGCTCGTTAATTATTCATGAATTTCACAACAATACATACAATTTGCCTCGTAAGTTCTGAAAATAATATTATACACCATGTTTGTCATTAGCACCAATTACGAAACTCGTAAAATTATGATGACGTTGCTTGGAGGGCAAAGTTTATCAGTTTCATTTCAATTAAATTTGTCAAGAGAAATTCAATACTAATCGAATGAATAATAAGCATGTTACGTTTTACCGTGCGATAAAAATGAAGTACGTCTTAAAATTTACGGTTTATGATCATTTTTAATTCTGTTGTGTTGCGTGCGTGCTTGCGCAGAGTTAAATTGTCCGCCATGTTGAACATTTACCCAATTAATCACCGTGACCGGCGAGGTGACGGCAACTTTTAGGGCTTTTTCTGCAATTTCCAACGCATTTTTGGACACAGAGCAATGATAGGTAAAATGTATATTAGCAGAGAAATTATGAGCATGAATCTCGTTTTGCCGTGTAACATATGGCCTATAGTATATTTCTGCATGATACCTCAAACCTGGGGGGTCCAGGGTGGGTAGTATTCTACAATAAATCACGATGATTAGGGCTTGAACTATCTGAAAAAGATTAAAGACCTTTTAAAGACAAATCAACGTTACGAGCGAAAGCCATTCGTTAGGAGGGGTATTTGCTCCGTGTTCAAGCTGTTCAAACACGGCTATCGGAGTATCCATCACTAATGCATTTAACTCAGTTTTAATAAAATTCTAGTTTGAGCTATGCACACATTCATTTCGTTATTAAAACACGTCTGATTGTCTGCCAATATTCTGTTTGCACAAAACAACACTGTTGAGGCAGATTTATTGCGAAAATCCAAACATATAGTCGCCAACATTGAATATTCATTATGAAGCTCAGCTAATATTTATACTTTGATCACGTCTGGTTGAATTT
The DNA here is from genome assembly GCA_016169945.1 of Trachythela sp. YZ-2020. Lineage (NCBI taxonomy): Eukaryota > Metazoa > Cnidaria > Anthozoa > Malacalcyonacea > Clavulariidae > Trachythela > Trachythela sp. YZ-2020. The sequence goes on from JADLSH010000157.1 coordinate 3,438,190, forward strand.
ACAATATCCAACATACATCGCAGTTCTCCCGCCAAAACGTAGGCTAGTCTCGCATGGAATTATGGTATAGTGTTGCTTTTAACCAAAAGAGCAATGCAAAACTCCATATTAATAACTAACATAAGATCAAATTCTTGTCGAGCATGTATGAATTTAATTCTCAATATGCAATATGCATTATTGAATGAGATATTCTACTCCTGTTTATAACATAAAAATTTCAGAACTCCATGTTCAACATTCAGTGATTATGGTAAAATTTGTCAACAGAATATTTGATTTCCCGTTAAAATACCAGTATGCTATATAGTGTATAAATATAAACGTTAATTCATGTCTCCATTTAAGAAAAACGCACCCACGCAAAGTTTTATCATGCTTATTGCAAGGGTTGAGCTGTTAATTTACAATTTCCGTCCGTTTTATAAACTCCAAATTGTGCAAAAACACCATATGTCGTTTGTAATAGTTTTATTACCTTAGCTAACTTTCGGTTCAAATAAGTTTGGCTCAAATCAGAAACACAACTTCTCAATATATATATTTTTTCTTTAACCAAAAAATTTCAGGATTTTTCATCCGCGGAAACATTTATTTTAGCAGATGGTAAGCTTGTGTGACTCGTGTAGGCTGCTTGAATGTTGGCGTGTTTCTCGAGGTGTGAAGTAAAGGAATACCGCCTAGCCAACGGCTTTGTTTTTGGCTGAGAATGAAAATAATGCGGATGAGGTCAGAGTTTCGTTTACGCTATCGAAGTTTCTTTGATCAAAGTGTGTGCTAAATTGTGTGTTAAATATGTTAAGTGTGTTAAATATGTGTTAAATAAGTGTGTTAAATATAAGCGTGTTAAATATAAGTGTGTTAAATATAAGCGTAATTCAACCTATTCATGGCTGCAATGTTTATATGAATAAAACCATCTATCTATCTATCTATCTATCTATCTATCTATCTGTGCCTGTGTAGAATTCCTAATGAGCTTAAAAAACGATGCACTTCCATCTTACAATTAAACGTAGGATCGCGGTTGGTTAGTGGTAATTACGATGGAAAATGTGGACCATTTGCATCAACAGATGCCAAAATCCGCCATGTTTTTGCGTACACTTTCTCAACTGATCGACGGAAGATAGGAGCACTTTCTCCAATTACATAAAGCTCAGTGATTGCACGATAATTGACTGTAATTTTGTCATAATATATTTTTATATTGTGCATTATTCTTTGAGATTCTCCCAGCATAAAGTATATGTGAAGAATTGAATATGTTCCCACAATCTATGTTACTGAGGCAAACACAGTATTCCTCAATCCTCGATATTTCCAATAATATTTCCATGTTATATCCATATAGAATATCGATACTATTATCATTGTTTGAAAATGGCAATTAGAATGGAATTAGTATTATTTCCAAACTAATTGTCATTAATATACTGTTCAATTGGCGGTTCACGAGAGAACTATTAAAACTATAGAGTATTGTTATTAAAAATCATCCATATATCATGCAAGATTTTTATCAAGATCCTTGAAAGAATTTCAATCTATCACGCACTTTTTTGACTCAGTATTAGGTTGCCCGCGCATGTCGTAAAGTTGGTCTGCATATCGAGTAATTTCTTTCACACCTTCAGTGACTGGGAACCACTCTTCCGGAATAAGCTCATCGCCCCAATATGCGCCGGCTATTGCGCCTGCCATGCTAGCTATGGTGTCAGTATCGCCTCCGAGAGACATGGCGTAAAATAGGGCATCTTCGACACACGTATCCGACTTATGTAGAAATGCAAAAATGGCCGCAGGAACGGCTTCGACTGCTTTTATGCCATGCCCCAGCGTCTCAATGACATGCTGGGTATTTGGGTTACCTTGAGATTCCACAAGCATTTGTTTGATATTTTGAAACTGAGTTACGTACGATTTCCTGTCTTCACCGTCATCGTCATACCTCTCTCTTTCGTCATTGAGAGATGCTTCATCGTTTGACCTGGAATATAGTAATATGAAAGATGGAAACACGCCGGGGTGGCAGATGGGATTAGCTCGCTGTCCCTACCTCTGAGTTCTAAGCAAGCTGTACAGTAGGCTTAGGGCAGGGATTTACTTAGGATGGGTAACGTCCCTGTGCTTGATAAACTCGTGTAAGTTGAGATTGATTGGTTCTCTCCCGTGCTTTGAGGGTATTTCTCCGGATACGCCAGGGTAAAGCGAGCAAAGACATATTATTATTAAGTTCATAAGTTGGGTTTGCAACGGGTCTTCAGAACGCGTTAACTGATTACGTGTACCTCCAGGTGAGTAGCTGCTAAAACATCATAAAAGACTAAAGAACAGACAAATTCTATAATCCTCATGTTTGTTGTTAGCATTTTTAGGAAATCACCAATGTCAAATAGCGGACTGACTTTAAATAGTTACAAGAATAATTTAAAGAAGTTTTTCTTCTCTCGTTTACAAATGGTCTTTGATAGCAACAATGTTAAAACTTATAAGATCGTTTGTCCTAAATGCCACCATCATGCACTTACTGTTGTTCTGCTTTCTTTAACTCCTCACTTTCCAGGTCTTGTGCAGTGGCAATCATTTTCTCAATATATCGTCCCACATCGAGAGTTCCTGAAGGTGTGTGCAAAGATTCATAAACTGCCATGGCTTGAAGAATAGCACCTTGAACGCCATGAGCATGAGCGTGAGTGATCAACGCATTTTGTTCTGAAGTCTAGAAATTATTAGAGAAAGAATCTTAGGTACCCTGAAGAGACCACTTGAACCTGAAGAGGTCAAAACCTGCAGCAAATCTGCAGCAGACTTGTATCAATGCTGTTTCAACAACTTGTTATCAGGATGTGTTCGCACTGCTTGTTCCGAGCTTGTTGACAAGTTGTCAACGGCTTGTTGACAACTTGCTACAAGGTTGTTGACTCAACAGACTTGTTACAAGTTATTCCAACAACTTGTTATCGTCCTGCAATTCAACAACTTGTTAACAAGTTGTGAGTGACAACCTTGTAGCAACTTGATAAAATGACAGCATTGTTACAACTTGTTGACAAGCTTGCTAGAAGTCTGTTGCAAACACATCTTGTTGACAAGATGCGAGATTCTTACGTGTGCTCTAGAAACCATTTAGCTTTGAAATTAGACTCCTAGTAGCATATTCACATGATCTGTAGTGATAAATAATATAATACAAGTCAGTTCCAAGTAATAGTTCATAATAAATTGAATATGTAAATATATATGAATTTCTAAGAAAGCTTATATTAATATTAAGTATATTAATTACAACTATATTATTAACGGGAAAAGAGGTCAGAAAATATTTAACTATTCAATTATCAATTGAAGTTTCTTGTAACAAATCTATTTTCATTCTTCTTTTAAAAAATCCATCTGACTCAATATTTTTTTAAGTCTTATTAAGTGCAAGAGTACATAATTCCTAGTGTTGTAATAATGAATCTCATTTCTGGTACCAAAATAATTGGTAATTTTTTGAAATGAAAATATCTAAAAGCAAATAGGCTTGTAAATAATCATATTCAGTAGTCCTAGATCCTAATAAATAGTGGTACAGCGTGATATTGAAATCAAGGGCAAAAATCCATCTCAAAAAGTGGGGGGGGGGGTGAAGCCATCATTTATAGACATCTCCCGATGGAAGCGTAACTTGGGTCTAAGCGTTAGGAGTGTAGGTATGTTTCGGCAATGAAAGGGCGTAAAGGGCCCCACGTTGCTACCAGGAATACGCAGGTATCGAGTGCCGAAAACTCGAAGGCTTTAGGGGGGTAGGGGCCTGCTCCCCCAGAAAAAAATTTGAAATCTAGAGTCTCTGAAATGCCATTTCATGCACTTTGGGGGGAGATTTTACAGAATTCTGATGATGAGAACAAGTCATATAAGCAAAGGGGGGGGTATTACATATTGATCTCCCTCTGCCCAAAAAGTGGGGGGGATTCGCCCCCCCCAGCATTGAAGCCCTTGATTGAAATAGGATTTAAATATCAGCATTTTTATTTGAATAGCTTCTTTGGAATGTTGTGTATCCTTTTTAATACGCGTCTTATATGTATTTCCCCAAATGGCCAAATTAAGCTGCCATACATTGAATATGGTTCTTTTGAGATCCACAGAGAAAAATTAAGATTTTGAAGGCCCTTGTGCTTGGGCCTTGGTTTGATATACACTACACTTACTTTCTTAAGCTCTTCAAGATCATTGTGATAAAACAATGCCAGAGGAGAGACCCTCATGGCGGCACCGTTTCCATATGAACCACTACCAGCAAATTGTTCACGTGCCGGTAGCGTGATATCTTCCAATGTTTCTTTCCGCAATCTGTCAAAAACCGTAACCACACCACCCCCGTAGCCACGCGATGGTTCACGAAAATATGTCTTGACATACTCCCCGGCCAGATGATTGATATCAAACGTCTTCTCGGACAGTAGGGAGCGACATAGAGCCATTGTCATTGCAGAATCGTCAGTGAAACGAAAGGCAAAGTGCTTGTTTGCTTTCAATTCGGAAAGATTTTCCTTAGAAAACTGTTCGAATTCATGCGAGGGTACAGGTAGATTCATGTACTGGCATTCAAACTCTGCACCCAGGGCATCGCCGAACAAAGCACCGAGAAGACAGCCTCGAAATTTGCTGCGTAAAATTCCCACGCCTGAAACAGTCGCCATCTTGGATTCCATGTAAACAGTTTGTAAACAGAATGAGCTGAGCAAGCGAAAAACTGTACTTCCGAAATACTTCATGTAACCTCTTCTGAACTTTTGGTTTATCACGACCTTTTTGAGGACTTAATATTTCACTTTGTTGGCAAATCATTCACTGTTTGCCTGCTGTTTGCCACAATTGCCTTGCATTCTCTGAAATCCGAAGAGCGTATAGTATTTCTGATATTATTTTGTCTACCAATTCACCCATGTATCAATTGGTATATAGGTAAAATTAGCCCTCTCGTCCATCTAAAACAAATTATTGTAAGGTATTACATACCACCACCCCCAACAACTTGATTTCAATTCTCTGAATTTTAATTAATCCATCGCATTGAAAGGTTTACCAGTATACTAGCACTTACTCTTAAAAAGAAAGCTCGTATGCAGCTATACAACATACCACGTTTTACTAAGGTCATATGCACACGTAATAATGCACAAGTTGTAACAAACCTGCAGCAGACATGTACCAATGCTGTTTCAACACTGCTTGTTCTCAGCTTGTTGACACTTTTCTACAAGGTTGTTTACTCGACAGACTTCTTACAAATTGTTTCAGCAACTTGTTATCCGTCCTGCAATTCAAAAACTTGATAACAAGTTGCGAAGCGACAACCTTGTAGCGACATGATACATAATTTTTTTCGTAGAAATAAAAGTAATAGAATAAGCATTTGCGCAAAATACAACAGTTTGTCATTTTGGCTCTTGGTTTCAATACACTGACGCGAGCTAATCAAAATGAATGCGCATCGTAGAATTCTATAAAGGATGTGTCATGTTTGTACATGTAAGTATGTAAAACTTTTTTTAGATTACGTAGATTGTTAATTAGAAGGGTTTCTGCGGTAAAGACTTTCATTGGGAACAGTCATCGATCGCGAGGTGTTTGCAAGAACATGGTTCAGTTCTTATTAACCATAGCAAGTGCACCGTTTGTATGGCAGACAAGAATCAAAATTGAGGATATCGTCTGGTAATCTGTTCGTTCCATGCAAGAAATATGTGCATCTATGCGGTTCACCAGTTTGACCATAAAAGTACTCTATCGATATCTGATGACCCCAATCCGGCATTAAGGTAACCAATGATGTTCTTAGTGACGTGGTTGTAGAATATTCTGATATAGGGATCGGAGCAATCAAAAAAATTGTGGAACCTTGAACGAAATTTGGATTTTATTTTTAATTGTCCGTCTTTTGTGTAGATATAAACTATATATAATATATATACATATTCATAATAGAGGTAAAGAGGACCGCTACCGGGCAGCCAGTTGTTATGTATGCCTTTCGTCTATCAAGAAGCTTTAATAATAATAATTAATTATTGACAGTTAAGTTTCAAGGCAAATAAATATCCTGCATACAAAGAAGCTTTGTAAATATTTAAATTTTTGACTGCTTGCTTGTATTAATGATAAACTTGTGCGGATTCTTGATTTATATAGTGAACGAAACCGTTCGGCATTCCAAAATTCATGCTTTCAATATTTTCGTCAAGATTCATTTTGGGATAAGCAGCCTCGTCCTTCGGATTATGTGCACGAATTTCTTGATAACTCGCGCGGAAATCGTGATCATTTCCACGAAAATCTTGATCATTGACATTGACACGGAAATCTTGAGCATTCGCACGAAAATCTTGAGTATTTTCACGGAATTGTTGACCATTCGCACGCCAGTCGAAGCCGTTTGCGTAAAATTCGTAGCAGTTCGTGGGAGAGTACTCGTGACCGTTTGCGCGAATTTCTGGACCGTTTGTGCGCGAATTATTAAAATCGTGGTCATGAAATTTAACACGCAACTCCGTACGCGCTCTGTTATCGCCATTTATTGCCACCTCTTTGTATTTTGAAGCGTCCACATGTACGCTACGGTTGATTCCCTGTCCATTTGGGTGCCAAATTTCACTATTTGAGCCACTATCATTTGCGTGGACGGCTATGCTACTTGCGTGGAATTCGTGCACATTGGTGCGCAACCCTTGGACATTTGCGTTAACGTGCAGCTTAGCACCATCCGCGTGATCGTTCAGACTCGCATGCGTGCCATTTGCATAAATCTCGGGGATTTCCATGCGCATATCATGAATGTTTGCGTGACTATTTTCGTGCGTCTCGTGGTTAAATACACGAAGAAAATGTTGCCCGTTTTCACGCATGATGGGATTATTAGCATGTTCGCCCTGGTTACTTGCAGAAATTTCCTGATTATTTACGGGCAACTCGCCGCCATTCATGCGAATCGTTTGCCCATTTACATGTCCCAGCAATGTTCCGTCGTTTGGAATGGCTTGGTAATCTTTCTCTGGAGAAACCGGCGTGGGGTACAATGATTGAAAAGCGACTGGATTTTCTAGCATGCCTTGTTTAATCATGCCACTCTCGAGCTGGAACTGTGTCTCACCACCATTTCCAGGGCGGTTATGTGGAAAAGCGGGCGATGCCGTAGGGTAAGTCTGGAGAACGGGTGACCGTCTTTGGGCAGGATCCGTGGGGAATGGAGTCAACGAGAACAACACCGGAGGAGAGGGAATGCCGAATTTATTGGGAAAATTCATCGGTGGATAACCATTTAACGTTTCGAGAAATGGATTTTCTAAGACTCTCGTGAGCTTATTTCCTCCCTTTTGCTTTCGTTTCGGTTGATATTTGTACTCCGGGTGATCTTTCTTGTGTTCCATGCGAAGTCTTTTCGCCTCGTCGATGTAGGGCTTCTTCTTTTCGGGCGGAAGTAAGTTCCACTCAGTACCCAGCCTTTTGCTGATCTCGGAATTGAGCATCCTCGGGCATTCTTCGGCAATCCTTCGGCGCTCTTTCCGAGACCAAACCATGTACGCGTTCATTGGTCGCTTTATATGACTCGCATATTCCGCAGTTGATGCCATCTAAAAGACATAATTATATAAAAGATTTGAAAACTCTGGGGGGAAATGTCTGCATTTTTACGGACATAAAGATCTCTCCATTTTGTACTCAAGCTAAGAAGAAAGGATGAGTGCTTGCGGTGTTTGCATGTGAAAAACAAGACAGTGACCAAATTTAACGAAGGAAAGATATTCTAAAGTTATTAAGGTAACTTACAATTAGCTACTTGAATCACAATTTAACTCTAAAAATGTAACATGCAAATATATATATATATATATATACAAATCAACCAAATATTTCATATAGCTAATAATTCTGGATTTCCCGGCCCCATTCTTTGTTTCCACAACAGAAGATATAATAAGTAGTTCTAATGGTGATGGCCATAATAATAATAATAATAATAATAATAATAATAATAATAATAATAATAATAATAAAATCTTTATTTACGCACGGTAATCTCATTAGGATTTCCATAAAAACTATTACAACTATTTACATAATCATTATTAAATACACCTGCTTTCCACGAGGGCCGTGCGCTAAAATTACAATTACAATTCACATGCAAGTGACTGCTACAACCCGCTTGAAAATTGTTGAGAGACATTGCCTGCCGTAACCGATTGGAGGACTGTTCCACAGCACGGCACCACAATAACTAAAGCTGTTTTTTAAATAGTTTATGCGGGAAATAGGAACAGCTAATTTATTCTCAGTGTCTCGCAATTGTATTCAATGAGAGTTTCCAATTCTCGCTCGCGTTCATCGCCAACTCTCATCGACTCTCATGCACTCTCATCAACTTTGACCTGGTTCAAATTTTGATGAAAGTTGATGCGAGTTTTCCCTCGTTTGACGGCGATACGCGTGGTAATATCCAGTCAACTCTCGTGCAATTCTTGTTCTCGTTTGACCGGGCCATGAGAGTTGACGAAACTCTCATGCAAACTCTCGCTTGCCAACTCTCATCAACCCTCATGCAACTCTTTCTCTCGTTAGACCAGGGCTTACGAACAAGAACGGTAACGTACAAGAAACGTGATTTTTGCGAAGACGAAACTCTAAATCTCCTCTTTCCTTTTGAGCGCGACATACGCACACGTTCTTCAATTAATTTAGTTTGGGAAAATGCAAGACTATTTTTAGATATTTTCGTAATGTTAGCTAGTGTAATAGCTAGTGCCAATAATGCAAAATGGTGACTTGGAATAGCGAATAAGACGACTTTTGAATTGCAGTCTCGCACTGGAGGAAGATTTGGGTGTACATATGAAAAGGTTTGCGAACTAAATTTACGTTATATGTTCCAAAAAAACCAAATCAATTCTATTATCGCGCCATGCATGCAATCCTGCAAAAAACGTAAATTCGGATTGCAATAGCGCATTCGAAAAAAAAATCCAAATACCTCTTCAGCGCGAACTGCAAAAGTTTTCCATCCTGTCGGTCAGAAGTCATGGCTATGAGTCTGATTAGGCTGGTTAAACGAACTTCACATTTTAGAAATTTTCCACAATTATGATTTGGACCCATTCAAAGTTCAAATCCTTCTAAGCGCGTTCCGCAAGCGCTTCAAGCCTGCCGGTCAGAATTCGCGATAGTGCATACACGAACGACTAAACTTGTAAGCGCCCGATTAAGGCGATCGATTAGCAAGCCCAGACGATTGTCACTAACCTTCAGATTTGTTATTCTTTATGAGCCGGGGCTCTATTCTTTGCTCGAAATTGTTTTGATCCGGTTTTGTCAACTAAAACACTCTCCAGTGTCGTCTCCTGTGTTCGCAGTTCAAACAATCGATCAGAAGAACAAAGGGCAATCAATGTTATGTCTTGGCGAAAAATTGTGCTACCTGCTCCGGCCTCGCGCGCGTTCACACATCCGTGATACAAAGCGGTGATTTTCCCCCATGCTTGAATGGCGTACCGGCACGTTGCCTTGGCGACCGCCACGTGCGTCTCCAAGAGACATGCTTTGCTTGAATGGAGCGTGAATGCAACCTGTTGTTTCAATCAAGTGAAGACAAAATATAGACATTTGTGGCTATTTTTGTTCGACAAAATATTTACATGATGGTGTTCTGATAAAACAAAATTGTAATTAATTAATTTCATAAAAATATACCCGAAAAAAATAGTCAAATTGAATACTTGATCAAAAAAAGATTCAAATATGCTACCTGCCTGCCATAATGCTAGTTAATGCGCGCCTGCAAGCATTATAGCTGGCGCAAAAATTTCGTGGGTTCTTCATGTAGCCCTACACGAGCTATGTCTGTGATTATCTATACGGTTAGGGCATAGAGTAAATATTATGGTTCACTCTCTTGCGAACCTTTCAATTTTTTGGGATCGCGCATATCGCATTCCGCATGTTGGCCGCCATTTCTCTTGGCCAGTCAATTGCTTTTTCTGGCCAATAAGCACGCCGAACTGGCGGATCCGCCATTTCTCTGGCCAGTAAACTGCATATTTTGCATAAAAAACCGAGGACACGTTGCAGTGTTGCACCGCTGAGTGGCCCTTCTGTATACATCTTTATCCTGTGGTTAGGGTTTTGGGTTAGGGTGGGGGGTTGGGGTTAAATTATACATTTCGTGTAGGGATACATCTAAGAGCCGACCAAATATTTTGCAGACTGGTTGTCTAATTCAGAACTATCTGCAGTCTGGGCTATTTAGTTAGATTGACTTTGCTATTCTAAATAACCTGTGCTTTTCGATTAGGCTTGATAACGTATTATTAATTTGAAAACTTGTAGCCATTATTATTGGCAAAAATTTATTTTGATTTGATTTTGATTTGAAGACCGAAGCCATGCATATATCCACTGTTTAATCATAAACAAGCTAGCAATAACGTAATCATATACATCTAACTATAGCTTAATCATAATCGGGTGTTTATGTGTAGCATTAGCGTAATCATAAACACCTATTTATTAGGCCTAATATTCCACAAATTGGAATCTTAGGACTAAGATATAGTTAGGCCTCAGATTCCACAAATTGGAATAATAAGACTAAGATATAGTTAGGCCTAAGATTCCACAAATTTGAATATTAGAACGAAGATATAGTTAGGCCTAAGATTTCAGAAATTGGAATATTAGGACAAAGATATAGTTAGGTCTAATATTCCACAAATTTGGAAATAATCTGGGCTTTATGGGCTTAATCATAATTTTCCTATATTGAAACATTATGACTAATTATAGCTTAATCATAATGATCTACATTGAAAAATTATCACTAATTATAGCTTAATCATAATGATCTATATCGAAACTATATCCCACTCCCACTCCCACTCCCACTCCCACTCCCACTCCCACTCCCACTCCCACTACCACTCCCACTACCACTACCACTCCCACTCCCACTCCCAGATAAACACCTAGTTATTCATATGCTATTGCTACACATAAACACCTAATTATGATTAAACACATAAACACCTAAGCATAGCTAGGTGTTTATGATCACATAAACACCTAATTATGGTTAGGTTATTGCTACACATAAACACCTAAGCATAACTAGGCTATTGCTACTATGAATATTATCGACCACTTTTTCAAAAACACAAAATGTGGCTGAAAATGGCCAAAAAGTAAAGGCTAACCCCTTGACATTTTTCGAAAAACAGCTAACTCTTTACTTTTTGGCCATTTTCGACCACTTTTTCAAAAACATAAAATTTGGCTGGCACAAAAAAAGATTTTAACATTTTCATAAAATTTTTAAAAAAAGAATTAGGCTAACCCATTTTTTTTCAAAACCATAAAATGTGGCAAAAATAGCGAAAGAATAAAGGCTAACCCCTTAACATTTTTTGATAAACAGCTAAGGCTAACCCCTTTACTTTTTGGCTATTTTCGGCAATTTTTCAAAAACGCAAAATATGGCTGAAAATGGCCAAAGAATAAGGGCTATTCCCTTAACATTTTTTCGAACAAATCATAAATCTTATCTCTTTACTTTTTGGCCACCTAATCATAAACACCTAATGGCAAGATTAGGTGTTTATGTGTAGCAATAGTCCAACCTTAAATAGGTGTTTTTATGTAGCAATTGCATGCCTGTCCATATAAGTAGCTGTTTATGTGTAGCAATAGCGTAATCATCAACACCTAATAGTAATTAGGTGTTCATGTGTAGCAATAGGCTAACAATAATTAGGTGTTTATGTGTAACAATAGATTAACCATAAATAAGGGTTTATGTGTAGCAATAGCCTAACCATAAACACATACTTATGCTTAGGTGTTTATGTGTAGCAATAGCTTAACCATAAATAGAAGTTTATGTGTAGCAATAGATTAACCATAAACACCTATTTATGGTTAAGCTATTGCTATACATAAACACCTAAGCATAACCAGGTGTTTATGATTACGCTATTGCTACACATAAACATCTATTTAGGATTAATCTATTGCTACACATAAACACCTAATTATTGTTAGCCTATTGCGACACATAAACACCTATTTATTGTGAAGCTATTGCTACTCATAAACACCTATTTATGGTTACGCTATTGCTACACATAAACACCTATTTATGGTTAATCTATTGCTACACATAAACACCCAATTATGATTACGCTATTGCTACACGCAAACAACCAATTATGTTTACGCTATTGCTACACATAAACGCCCAATTATGACTACGCTGTTGCTACACGCAAACACCCAATTATATTTACGCTGTTGCTACACATAAACACCTAATTATGATTACGATATTCCTACACATAAACACCTAATAATGATTACGCTATTGCTACACATAAACACCCAATTATGATTAGGTGTTTATCCTTACGCTGTTGCTACAAATAAACACCTAATTATACTTTAGCTATTGCTACATATAAACACCTATAGAACAAATTGAGGGTTGCTTCGCGTGTGCCTAAAAGATATAAACAAAATCTCGACGTTTCGAGCTAAAGCCCTAGTTATGGTTGCGATATTGTTATGGTAAACACCTAGTTTTGATTACTCGTGCGCCACTTGTTGAGTTTTTCAAAAAGTGGCCTAAAATGGCCAAAACGTAAAGGGATTAGCCTTAACTTTTTTTCGAAAAAATGTTAATTCTCATAAACACCTGGATTATGGTTACGCTATTGCTACACATAAAGTGCAAAAAAATAGCCAAAAAGTAAAGGTTAACATCTTAACATTTTTCGAAAAAAAAGTGAAAGGCAACCCGTTTACTTTTTGGCCTTTTCTGGCCACTTTTCTCTGTTTTTCTAGGTTATTATTTAAGCAAAGAAAAGAAAATCCAACACTACAGCTGAAAAGAGGGCATCAAAATTAGTAGATTTGAAAAGTTTGCTGGTAAATTATTATAAAATAAGGATAATACGACCTTGCGAATTAAGTTTGTATATTTTATATTTAACGATCCGGATAAGATTAATGAAGACCATGCAGTGGACATAATACTGTCTTTACTTTAAAAATATTGACTATCTTGATTATATAGTTTGATTACGCAGTACAGTTATAATAGGCAGCTTCAGCAAACACAACGCGACGTCAAAGAGGACGTGAAAATGGCGTAAAAATGGCGTGGGCACATCCATAGATGGGCATATCACGCCATTTTTACGCCATTTTCACGTCCTCTTTGACGTCGCGTTGTGTTTGCTAAAGCTGTCTAAGACTAGACGTCCACACTAATCCGTTTTCGAATCCTTCCGTTTTTGATATTTCGAAAACGCATAAAAATATCTGCGTCCACACAAACGTTTTCGGATCGTTTTCGGCCGTCCACGCTAGAACCTAGTAAACATACGTTGTCATTATTTTCGGGCTTTGTTTATTAATTTCGTCGTTAATAATGGAAAAAATCTGACAGAAAGACCAGGAAAATGTCTGCAGAGGAAGTGGCAAATCCTTACGTATTGTTCCTAGAGATTTGACTTAAAATCACTTGATAATTTTAATGTGTCTTGTACTGACTTTGTCATGTCAGAGTTAGATTATAATATGTAGAGCATTAGGTCGTCTTAGTTTGATATTACTTGCAGATTAATTTAACAACACGAACACAAGAAAGCGTTTTCGCACGTCCACACTAATCCAAAACGGCTCCGTTTTCAAAAGTTTCAACTTTCAAAGCCCTTTTCGAAAAGCTTCGTTTTCATTGTGGAAGGTATCTGTTTTCCATCGTATTAGTGTGGACGTGCGGTGAAATCGCGCACAAAACGATGCGTTTTCCAACGAAAACGGATTAGTGTGAACGGGGGCCTATAAGCCGATCAGCCCTTCCTATTAGTTGAAATCTAAGTCCTCCAACCGCACATCATGGAGTGTAATTAAATCGGTGACATGCGTAAATCTACACGTGGAAATATTATATCTGTTTGGACGTCCACAATAGTACTTGGATTTTCCGCAATCGTCATTTTTCTCGCAACGCACTTGACTGCAGCCCAGACGGCATCTCTTCTGACCCATTCCACAGCAATACAAAAGCCTTCCTGGGGCGTTACAGTCATACCTTGAAATGAAACAGAGAAGTCAACTTAGGGTGGAGTATATTTTGATTGGGTACGAAAATTTAGCTTTTGCTCATATGATAGGGCCTGACATATTTTAACAGCAGATTGATGGGTACAAATTATTAGCGCCTGAAGTTCGTCGTTTTCATCAGGGTAAAAAATTGCTGCCATAATGGTTTCCTCTCTAATGGCGAAATGGCCTTTTCGACTGGAATGCAATTGGCCAGTCATGGTTTGGTGGAAAACGTCAACTGCAGACTTGACATGCGCAAAAGCACTCAGTCCGCAATTCGGAGTCCGCATTCTCCGGTACACAGTACACCGCGGTCCGCACTCCGCTTTGCGCCGGTGATTAGACCAAAACATATTTGTTAAAATCTGAAATCGTCTTGAATGTACATAACTCTTTCTTAATGTGTTTTTTAATCTGTTTAGACATATCACTTTATCCAATATTATAACAACGGTTAGCAATAACTTTCCTTTTATGCAAGTACGAAATTAAAGGACAAGGCAATTATATACAACGCTATAATAGTATACTTCAATAGTGATCTCAATTAATATTAACTAATATCTCTTTGGCGAACAAAATTAATACCTGAACGTCTCTGTGAAGCATATGGAGCCTTCGCAATTCCCGCGGCATGTTCCGTCTCCACAACAGAATAGTTTGGGATATCTTTGTCGACCACATTCATTCTTCTCTGCCAAAGAGCATCCATGATTGAGACAAGAGCGCGAGCATGTCTTGTTCTCGAAGAAACCGCAGCAGTCTAATCTACTTGATTGGCAGTCACGATTTTCGAAACAAGACGAACCAAGACAGTTTTTCTTACATACGCCATTACAGCATTTCAATCTCCTTCGACCCCAACCTCCGCAGTCGGTGTTATCAAAGCAAGATTTATCTTCACAGGAAAGCTCGCACTTTCCACTGCAGCAGTCGAGTCGAGCGCCCCGATACCATCCGCATGTCCTGTGCGCTGGAAACCCGCGGTTACAAGGAGACCCAAGACACGAATCTCTTCGACATAACTTGTTGCAACATTTCATCGATCTGTCTTTACAGTGTCTGTTCGAACCGCAAGCGTGACCTGAAAAAGAGCATAATATGTTTTAGTGGCGGCAAACTATGAAATAATCAATTGGAATAAGAAACGCCAAAAGCACTGCTATTTTTAACTCTCTTATAAGCACAACTTGGTTGTATGTCTGTGTTCGCTGTAATTATTTGATTCCCTTCCTACAACCACTGAAGACAGAAAGAACGAACTGAAACATGTTTCGAAAGCACTACTAGGAAACGGTTATGCTGAAAAGATAATTAGTTCGTCATTCACCCGTTGAAGGTCTGATAGCCGAAAGCTCGTCATTAAAAATAGCAATAATTTGGTCAGAGAACGTCTCAAATTTTATAATAACATGTCTTATCCTGGCCGCGTATCTTCCATATTTTTGGATTGTATTTTTAATATTTTGGTCTCATTATAATTCATAAGAAAACACATTATGGCCATTTAGGAGCTTGTATATCTAATAGAAAATCTCTTATCCTGCTGACTTGTTTTAATCAAATACTGAAGGGTAAGCATGTTCAAATAATGTTTTACCTATCTATGCCTACCTTCGCAACTCGTTCGACAGTATCCCGAGCAACATTTGTGACCTTGAGAAGGCGAACCGCATTGGAAGTCCCAATGGCAACGTTTTCCAACGCACGTGGAGTTACACGCGCTATTGCAACAAACTTGATAGCGTTGTCGACATTTTGGATCCCCGTACGAATTTGAACAAATTCGTTTACTGCGGTTCTCAAGGGAAGGTTGAAAACAAAGAGTAGAAAGCACGGCCGTGGCGCTTAGGAGGAATAACCTTGACATGTTACGATGTGCGTTGTTTAATCCTCGATCGTCTTGAATACTGTATAGGTTTATAATGAAGCGAACCGAGTTGTTTACTTGGAAAGATATGAGAATAAGCGCTCTAATGTCGACCTCTTGAAACAAGAGAACACTTGTATGCGAGTAATTTGAGATTTTGTTTGCAGCTTCCTTCCTATATCTAAGTATAGACTTCAAGAATATTCTGTAGGAACGCACGAAAATGCAATTAAAATGATAATTTGATAAAAGTAATGAATGTAATGACATACAAACGATTAAACAACACAAATTAAACAATTCTCGTTTCTGTTTACATTGCGTGAGAAAGTCAAGTGCACGCTATTTATCGTAATGAGCGTTTGACGCACAAACACTTGACATCAACAGTCATTATATTTTCTTTTTAGTCATTTGCGCGCCATTTGAGATTTTTACATTTGCTGTTATAGTTATTTGGGTGATATCGTTATATTTCGTGCACGAATATATTCACTCGAAGAACATTTCTTCCTATATATATATAATCTGTTACATATGACGTCATATATATAGCATTATATCGGCGTTATGAGCAGTACTACCGCAGGCCTCTTTGATTAAACACAATCGAAGCGAAATTCAAGCGAATCAAGAACGTACGTTTGCACGATTGACGCGTGCCATTTACTGTACATGATATTTTGCTGTTGTAATTCCTGGTAGAGACGACAGCAAAGTACGGTGGGAGATTGGCGTTCAAATGGTGAAGTTTCTACTCGCAATCAAATACTAAGCTCCTTACTAATGCAGCGCCCTAATCTTGGCCCTGATTCTGTAGACCCTTGTCCACCTCTGATCTGGAAAACCTATATGCACTTGTCTGAGTAAAATTACTTTTATCTTTGGGATCTGCGCTCTTGTAATTAATCTTATATCCAGTTTGGTAATTGGTACACTACCCATAAATTGGTTCGGCTCAGATTCATATTTTTTTTGACTGACGTTAATATTTTCTAAAATTCTCTCATAATTCTTTAACTCAATCTTAATTACAGATTTAAGCTGCGTGATCTATTTAATATGCACAATATTTCGTATATATCACGAATGTCGTCTTCGATATATTTAACTGAAAAGATTTAATACTTATATATATATATATATATAATATAATATATAATACAATATATAATACTATACATGCGATCATTTTCCGTCGGATAAACCACTGCATGGTAATGTGTATATATTAAGATTGCTCAGGCAATGTAGCCCTATAGGACCACTAAGATTGGCATAGAGTTGGTTCCAACTTAAAATGAATATTTTCAATCGTATTTTCGCACAATTACAAACTAGTGAAGTATAGTCTATAGACTCGGCTATACTGACTGCCAGCTGTGGTTGCGCGCACTTCGTCTGTTTCATATTATGTACAATTGATTTGTAACCAAGCGCCAAGACCTTAATAGATTATTTAGTCGTATATAGTACGATTTCTTGCTTGACATTATCCGCATACTGGCCACTTTAAATCAGTTCTTAATTTTATTTTTGTCTTCCATGCAGTGGATTTGTCACTGACCATCATCATTACATAATTTAGATACAACATCAGTTTCACTGTGGTCTTGTATTTTTCACAATCGATTTTTTTCGCTTGCCATCCATCAGAAGCATACCTGCAAGTGGTGATTTAATACTTGATCAGATTTATAGAAAAACACATTTTGATCTAAGTTAAACTATAAATAGATAATTATACGGATATATTTAACCTGAAGTAAACTGACTATTCTGTGTTCCGGGTTGACATCACACACTCATATTTCGGTAAGACTTCAAAGTGGCGATGTTCAGTAGAGCAGATAATCTATGGAATTTATTTGTTTTTACAATGTTTTCATTGCAGTTTGGATTGTTTTCACTGCAAGCATGTTGTCGTGCGTTATATTATTTAGTTTATATATTTACTTTTTTCATAGCAGTAAAGATCAATCTTTTAGCTGTCAAATCGACAAATGATACCTTTTTTGTACCATTGCGCTAAAAATGGCCAAATACGACACGATTAAAAATTGCCGGTCAAAAACGCATTTTCCACCACTGGGAGTTCAGTGCAAAGCTATTGCATGTCTGCCTATTGAAATTATTCGATCTCATTTCGGATTCAAATTTAAGATGTTTAATAAGATGGCGTAACTCATGGGCTGTTTATCAAGTCTTGGCCAATGTAAAGAAAGTTCAAATCGAGATTTAACAACGAAATTTCGTGGTTGAAACATTTTACGAAACAGGAAACTTGCAGACTGAACTGGAAATGCTGAACGTTTCTCAAATAGACAACCATCATTTGAGCAAATGGTCGAAAATTCGAAGTACGTTTAATTCCCAAAGGTGGAAAATTTTTATTTCGACCGCTCTTTTCTCATCGGATCGTATTGGACCAATATTGATCGCAGTGGTAACTATAAAGGTGTCATTTGACAGCTAAAAGCCTGATCTTTATTCCTGTGAGAAAGGTAAATCTATAAACTAAATATTATGCGCGCGATAGCATGCCAAATTTGGATTACTTTTTTCAAATATATCCTGTATTTATACTGAATTGTTCTATTAATTCTGTACCTCCTGGCCTAAATGTGCCGTTAGGGCGGTCATCCCTTATTGGTCAAGTGTTACTGAAAGCGAAATCGCTGAGGATTCGATAAAATCGACTGAAACGAATGATGCATTTTTATAATCAGACATATACTTTTGGAGGAACAGCATGCATTGTATACCACCAACATTACGTCTTTGAAATTTACTTTCACATGACAAATAGCCAAATAAATGCAGGCACGTGTTTAAATTACATTTAGCTTGAGAACAGTTCGCTATTATCAATGAAAGCAATGTTGACTGAAAGAATTATATGAATCGGGTTCCGAGATATCCGGATAACGCATTAACCCAACCTTAATAATTCCGGATGCGAAATAAAAGGACGCGTCAATGCAGCGAGCACAATGCTTGTTGTCTCATGAATTTTCGTAGATATTGGTTGATATCGTAGATAGGTGTTGTGTTGGTGGAATAGTGTTGGAATGTTGACTGCACTGTGTGGTTAATTTGTGAGCCTTTCGATCGACTTTTCGACTGAGTTGCTATACGATTCGATTCCAAGAGCCACACATTATCTGATTATTGCGTCTGTCGCATGTGAGAAAGCTTTGTTTTCAATTCGATTTTACCAAACGCTGTATGCATGCTTCCGATTCTCGTGTTTATCCACTAGACCTGTAATAAGGATATCAACTTTACTGGAGCTCCAGGGAAAACCGTTTAGAACTTATACATATTTGTAAAGCATAGTACCTTCATTTTGCTGGACGCTTGTTGCTAGATCATCCTCCACCCTCATATCTCGAATTAAATGATTATCTGCAAAACAATTGGAATTTTCCGAAATTTTCTCATTTTGACGTGCACATAATTATACTGCAGAACTTTGGTAAATAACCAATATAGCTGGTGAGCTTTGATAAATAGTACTATACTGTACTGTACTTACTAGAGATACTATTGTCATTGTTGTATGATAAACTGTAAGGATCTGCACCCAGTGCTTGCATATTTGCATAGCTTGCGTAGTTTGCTACAAATGATAAAATAAAATATTATGCACTTCAAAGTTTAAAGTTTTACATCCACATGGCACGTCCTGTTTATAATTTCGATTTTTTTTTGTGTCTTCGATATTTTTCAATACGACTGACCTACTTATCTTATTATTTCTCACCAATCTATTCTATCAAAGCTTCGATCCTGAAAATTTCAACAAGAATTTCGACGTTTCGAGCGAAGGCCCTTCGTCTGGAAGTTAGAAGGCTACCAACAGCTTATGCACAGACGCTAACTGACGCTACGCGTTCAAGGTATGTTACTCTTAACAACTTGTTTGACTTTCATCATGTTTCATTTGCGACACTCACCAGGTGGTTTGTCATCAACAATCGCAGTCAACTCTCCATTTGAATAGGGCGAATTTGTTGCGAAATACTTTAGTTCTAATAACACAATAATGATAACAGTCTTATACAATATAGTGTTTCAAGCATTGTGCACAAACGATGCGTAAAAGCTCAATAATAAGACACAATATTGTCAGAATCTTATTAATTTTGCAATTTTGTACTACCTTTTCCTCTGTCATTTTTAGTTTGCAAACGTGGATTATAAACTAGATAAGGTATTAGTGTGGTCAAATTGTTAGGATTAGTATTATACTATTAGATTATGATTATGATTATTATCGTGATTGTTATCGTGATTGTTATCGTGATTGTGATTATGATTATAATTATGATTATGATTATTATCGTGATTATTATCGTGATTGTTATCGTGATTGTGATTGCGATTATGAGCACAGGATTCGGATAATTATGACGTATGATGAGTATATGATTCGGACCTTGTTTGTGATTATGCTATTGTGATTATGAAGGTAATAGGGAGTTTAAGCTTCACGTTTGAGGGCAACGGCAAACGGCAGAGCCGAATTTTCGCTTAACTTCTTCGCTCCATATTTTCTTTCTTATCTCAAAAGAATCATCATACATTATTACAGTTTTAAAATAGCAAGTCCATTTTCTCTTTATTGCCTTATAGCGCAAATTTTTTTTCGCCTGGCGTTTGTCGTTTGACGTACGAACGCGAAGCTTAAACTCTCTATTAATATGATTATGCTAACGATTATGACAGACTTGTACGCCAATGCTGTTTCAACAACTTGTTATCAGGATGTGTTCCCACAGTTGTTAACAGCTTGTTGACCACTTGCAACAAGGTTGTTTACTCAACAGACTTGCATGTTACAAGTTGTTACAACAACTTGTTATCATCCTGCAATTCAACAACTTGTTAACAAGTTGTGAGTGACAACTTTGTATGACAACAAATGTTACAACTTGTTGACAAGCTTGCTAAAAGCTTGTTGCGAACACATCTTGTTGACAAGATGTAAGATTTTTACAACTGTGTAGATGAAGATTAAGCTTACACTATAGGATATAACATTAGGAATAGATTACTATCAATACTTTTGAAAGGAGGCTCACTACCTTATATGATGACACACCGACAGTGACTTACCAAAGTCTTCAGGATAAACTCTCTGAACATATTTGGGTGCAGGCGGCGAATATAGTTTTCGAGGTGGTAGCTTAAATTGTCTTTGTTCAGAATCAACTTAATTGCGAAAAGAAAATGAATATATGAAAATGAAGCAATACCCAACTCTCACCGCATTGTTTTGTGGAAAACACCGATTATTTAATTTCACATCCTAATTATTTAACATGAGCGAGAAATATCTAAAATTATAATAATTTTTAATAAAGGAACTTATAATCTTCAACCAATTTTACAATCGATAAGTAGGATTATTTTCACCGACAATACTCACCATCAATAACTTTCTTCTGTTTATCAGCCACTCTCGCACCACCTAAAATACGCGAGACAGAGTTGGTTTAATATCCATACATTTTCGTATAATAAAAATCAACTTGTAGCATTCAACGAGCTCTTTAATTTAATCCAGATTCGATTATGATAACACTCATTAAACGAAGCAGACACATTCTTCGGTTAAGAGCACATCGCGAAGCCTTAAATGGTGCCATGAAATTACAAGATCACTTTCAGATTATGGACATGTATATATTATATACACAGTACGTTTGTAGGAAAATAAGTGCTTTGGAAATATCTATGAAATAAAATATTTTTCCTTGGTTGTTTTCATCTTACCAATAGCGGGTACATTATCTCTGAATTGTCCAATGACATTTCCTCTTGGTGAATATCTTGCCACAGTTATGAACCAATCTTTATTCTTCGCCGTGGCCACGCCTACATACCGTGTACCTTTCCACACAACCTATATGTATCAACGTCAGCCCATTTTCAACTTCAATAATCGTAATTTTTCTTTGCAGCTGTACAATCATAAATATGATATGAATTTCTAATTCTGGGGAGGAGGGGGGATATTAATTAACAGATGAAAAAATGTATTGGTAGCGTTCGGATCGAAATTGGTAATTAAATTTTAAAGCAACAGAGTCGAGAAGAATCGACATAAGGTATGCTACAATCGAAGGCCATTTCTGTTCTACCTGTGTAAAATGTAAAACAACCGCTCCGGGCTTCCTGTGTCCTTCAGTGAAATCATAGTCTGCCTCTTCATCGTACCAGTCCTTTACGATCTCGCGACATTGCACGCATCCGGGACCTTTGCCGCCATAACATTTCTCCGAGGGAGGACTAAAGTGAGCCAAGTTTTCGCCCTCGTTTAAAGGCTTTCCGCCATCATGCTGTAGGAGATCCCCCATGTCAGCAAGATGGTTTGCCCACCTCTGGGCGTCTTCTTTCAGTTTAAGTGACCACAGCATCGGAGCGACGCCGTGCTTAGTGCGGTAGATATTGTGTGCGTCTAGGCAATCTTGCTCGAACGCGTCTGTTTGATCTAAAGAATGGAATGCATCTGTCGAAGCTATAGTGCTATCGTGCATCGTGAATAGCGGCATATTTTTGAGTGGTATTGTTCTAAATTAAAACTGTTAATCAAAATTCTTGGAACAGAATGTAAAAATCTTCCAAAGTGCCGGGTATATTATACTCTGGATAACGGATAATCTTCGTACCTGTTTCCGAAACATCATCAAATTTTGGGCTCCCAGCTGGTTTAGCAGGACCTAAATGTAACTTGAATTTAGTATGCTGTCTCTTTTCACCAAAAATATAGCAAGTGTGAGAGGGAAGTACTGTAACCCTGGGCCAGCGATTTTTTACTTTTTTTGCACTGCTTTTCCTCTGTTGTGCTAAGTTATATGGAAAGGCCATTAGAACTTAACCTGCTTTCTCAGTCTCTTGTGACGTTGTCTCCTCCCCTAATCTGTTCTAGACTAGTATTTGTACCTTTTCACGCTGTAAGTGAAGGAACTTTCTGTTTTTAACAAAAATAGAACATATTTTTTTACGTACAGAATCCACAAGTTACTGGGCATAAAATTTTCATGCTTTCTTTGAAATTTTCACAGAATCCCTGCTGTTTCCACTTTGTACAATTCACCGCATTCTTGGGATCTTCTTGGCAATTCATAACTACAAATTCAGTTATTAAGGAGTTGATATTAACAAAGTATATGAGTCCATTCTTTAATTCATAAGATACAAATGTATTAAACGATGGTTCGGAATCTTGCCACCTAAGTTCATACCTTTTCCCGTAGGACATGTATTTGGTTTACAATCGTCTGGTGAAATAGGAGTTCCTGATCGAAAAAAATAATAGAAAATTTAGAACCGTACTTTGGATATGTTAATTTTTGGTCGCTACTCATTCTCATCCGTTAGTGAAATTCATTTTGTGGGAAATAGCTAACGTTGTCCCAATTCAAAGCGTGATGATTAATAATATTTCTATGCCACGATTCTCGGCAACGTCTTTGGCCACTGGCATTGCTGTTTAGATTTGTTGCCTTTCTAGATGTGCGCATAGGGTATAAGTGGGACGATATCTTAAACATGGGAGTCCAGTGTAGGTAGTATCAGTCTACAATAAACTGTCGAGCGTGGTTGCTCGGTCTTAACTACACACATAAAAATGCACAAGTTGTAACAAACCTGCAGCAGACTTGTACCAATGCTGTTTCAACAACTTGTTATCAGGATGTGTTCGCACTGCTTGTTCCCAGTTTGTTGACAAGTTGTCAACGGCTTGTTGACAACTTGCTACAAGGTTGTTGACTCAACAGACTTGTTACAAGTTGTTCAATTGTCGTCCGACAACTTGTTATCCTCCTGCGATTCAACAACTTGTTAACAAATTGTGAGTGACAACCTTGTAGCAACTTGCATTGATTAAATGACAACATTGTTACAACTTGTTGACAAGCATCTTGGAAACTAACCTTTCCCAGGTAGTTCAGACACCAACCACATTAGGTGAATCATGCAAATGTGACTATGCCTATCGCTAGACATACCTATTGGCTTCACGTTGTTTATGAAGTCTTGTGGATTCTTGCTTTCGCCCCCTCTTGGTCTGTATCTCGTCACGGCAATCAGACCATATTTATTGCCAATTGCTGTGCCAACTCCTATCTCCCGGGATGCTCTCCAGACAATCTAGTTGATATATACACAAATTAACCCATTAACTGGCAGTACCCTACCACTGACGAGTAAAATCGTCTGGCGTTAGACAGAGTAAAATAGGGCGCATCTGGGCGCATTGCCAACTAATGGTTCGTTTACACGCTGTGATTTGTCGGGCCGTGTAAACGTACTTTGATGGGTTAATCAAAAATACGAGTCATACAGTGACATGCGACCTTGATCTGATAAATCACAATGGCTGTACCGAGTTGTGCATATTCGCATTAATTCGCACTAGTTTTCAACTAAGTTGGCGAGTAGTTATAGGATTGCAAGTTTGTTAGCATTGTTAGTAACTTGTTAAAAATAACTACAGCTTCCAAACAGAACTCGTCGATATTTTAACTAGGACTTTGCGATTAGAGAAATTGAACCTGATTAATTCATTGTCCGATGAGATTTATAGAAGATCTCATCTTGGAGTCGTCGTAGAAACATATTGACCACTTTTAACCAGAGAACTGAATTGCTAAACCATTGCACTAGCTTGTTGGGTAAATGAACAGGTGAATCAGTGAATATATGAATGAATATATAGACGAATAAGTTTTATAAGTAATATTGTAATAATACAAAAAATAACGGGCCTGTAACAGATAATTTTGGAAGCTCCAGAGTCTGCTATATGTATATATATTTATATTGAAGGACTGGAAACGAGTTCGAGAACAATACAAAATGGCGAACAAAACATTCATGAAAATATTTTATATTAAATAAAAAAAACACGCATTTTTAGAGTTTAAAGCGAGTGATACAATGATCAAGACTACCAGAACGTTATACGGTAAGAACATTGCTAAAATATTGCCATCTAGTCGATATTTTTATCGCATTAAAATCGTCTTGTTTGTGATGTTTCAATTATGTTCACGTAAATATTTCGAAATGTTTTTGTTGTATGGCATGAATAATTAATTAGTTTTTGCGATCTTTATTCCTATTTATACCATTTTAAAACTCCAATTGTATGAATTATTCATTTCCGAATGTTATTCATTATCCATATATTCAGCTTCATTATAAACAAAGTAAACTATACAGACACAAAAATACAAAGTTTGCAAAGCTTTGGTGCGGGGAAAACGATATGTTGTTGAATATTAAGAAATGTAAGGAACTTTTGGTTTGTTTTTGGAAAAATAAACCAAACGTACCTCCGCTAAAGCTCAATAATCATCCGATTGAAGTCGTGCAATCTGCAAAGTTACTTGGAGTAATTCTCAACGACCATTTGAAATGGAATGAACATGTTGGTCAAGCATCGAAACGTCTATATATGTCGAGGCTCCTAAAACGTGCACGTGCTGATACCAAGACTCTCCTATCGTAACCTGATAAGACCAGTTGTGGAGTATGGTGCGCAAGTATGGCATTACAATCTTCCTAATTACTTATGCGTGGAACTTGAAAGGATCCAGTTGAGAGCCATGAGAATAATAGGTTCATCTCTATCATACACCGACGTGTTGATAAAATATAATCTACCAACCTTAGCTACCAGAAGAAACCTACTGTGCACGTCCTTTCTCGGGAAAAATGTTTTACAACAGTCGGATATATTGTCTGAACTCGTTCAGGTACCAAATAGATGTAGAACAAACCGGTTTAAAAACTCGTACATCCCATCGTCGATTGGGATTTTTAACGATTGTAAATTGTAAAAACTTCCTATCATAGATATTTAATGTTAGTGACACTTTTTATAGACATTATTATGAATTCTTAATCTTAAATCTTAATTAATTGTTGTAAAAATAATTAGTCATACATAAATTTTAATTACCTGTAATATTAATTTAATTTCGACGTATTTCAACCTTTGGTTGCAATGTCAGAAACTTAATAAACACATTTACATTTACATTTACATTTACATTTACATTTACATTTACATTTACATTTACATTTACATTTACATTTACATTTACATTTACATTTACATTTACATTTACATTTACATTTACAAAGCCTAAAGCCTAAATAAGACTGCAAATGCAAGAGTTTTGGCAACTGTATTAAGAATGAATTTTAGAATTTATCATCCTGGTTAGGTCAATGATTTATCTTGTGCGTAAATGCTTAACAAGGCCAGTAATAAAGCATGAAAATACACCTACCTGAACAAAATGCTCAATTGATCCTTGTGTAGATATTCCAGTTTTAAAATCATAATTATTCATCTCTTTATACCATGTATCAATTATCTGACTGCATGTGTAACAGTTTGTCTGACCAGATTGCAAACACTTGGGCTTCACCGGCGTCAACCAAGCAAGGTTTTCCCCCTGCCCCTTTTCACCGAGGGTTTTGTAGTCGTGCTCCATTTTGTTGGTGGATGCAAGGTACTCGGCCCAGTTTGTCGCAACTGTGGCAAGTTCGGTTGACCAGCTTAGCGGAGCAGCGCCATGTTTGGCCCTGAGTATGTTGTGCTTTTCTAAGCAGTCTTTGAAGAAATAGTCCAGATCTGGGAATAGTAATGCATAAAGTAAGCAACAGTGTATATTTAACTTTTGATGATATGAATTAATGTTATGATTTGAATATTATTTCATAAATACCTGGTGTTGATGGTGCACCAGCAGCTGGACTGCCAGCAGGTTGAGTTCCAGCAGGTGTGGCAGGAGTACTGGGAGAACCAGCTGGTTTAGCTTCAGGAGTAGCTCCAGCAGCGGGAGTACCAGCAGAGGGAGTACTAGCAGCGGGAGTACCAGCAGCAGGAGTACTAGCAGCGGGAGTACCAGCAGCAGGAGTACCAGCAGCGGGAGAAGCAGCAGCACCAGCAGGTTTGGCTCCAGGAGTACTAGCAGCAGGAGTACTAGCAGCAGGAGTACTAGCAGCAGGAGTACCAGCAGCAGGAGTACCAGCAGCAGGAGTACTAGCAGCAGGAGTACCAGCAGCAGGAGTACCAACAGCGGGAGTACCAACAGCGGGAGTACTAGCAGCAGGAGTACTAGCAGCAGGAGTACTAGCAGCAGGAGTACTAGCAGCAGGAGTACTAGCAGCAGGAGTACTAGCAGCAGGAGTACTAGCAGCAGGAGTACTAGCAGCAGGAGTACTAGCAGCAGGAGTACCAGCAGCAGGAGTACCAGCAGCAGGAGTACCAGCAGCAGGAGAACTAGCAGCGGGAGTACCAACAGCAGGAGTACTAGCAGCAGGAGTACTAGCAGCAGGAGTACTAGCAGCATGAGTACTAGCAGCGGGAGTACCAGCAGCAGGAGTACCAGCAGCAGGAGTACCAGCAGCAGGAGTACCAGCAGCAGGAGTACCAGCAGCAGGAGTACTAGCAGCGGGAGTACCAGCAGCAGGAGTACCAGCAGCAGGAGTACTAGCAGCAGGAGTACCAGCAGCAGGAGTACTAGCAGCAGGAGTACCAGCAGCAGGAGTACCAGCAGCAGGAGTACCAGCAGCAGGAGTACTAACAGCGGGAGTACCAGCAGCAGGAGTACTAACAGCGGGAGTACTAACAGCGGGAGTACTAGCAGCAGGAGTACCAGCAGCAGGAGTACCAGCAGCAGGAGTACTAACAGCGGGAGTACTAACAGCGGGAGTACCAGTAGCAGGAGTACCAGCAACGGGAGTACCAGCAGCGGGAGTACCAGCAGCGGGAGTACCAGCAGCAGGAGTACCAGCAACGGGAGTACCAGCAACAGGAGTACCAGCAGCAGGAGTACCAGCAACGGGAGTACCAGCAACAGGAGTACCAGCAGCAGGAGTACCAGCAACGGGAGTACTAGCAGCAGGAGTACCAGCAACGGGAGCAGCAGCAGCAGGAGCACCAGCAGCACCAGCAGGTTTGGCTCCAGGAGAGCCAGCAGCAGGAGTACCAGCTTTACCAGCAGGTTTGTTACCAGGAGTACCAGCAGCAGGAGTACTAGAAGCGGGAGTACCAGCAGCAGGAGTACCAGCTGTACCAGCAGGTTTGTTACCAGGAGCACCAGCAGCAGGTGTCCCAGTCGCAGGAGTCCTAGGAGTACCAGCAGCAAGAGTACCAGCAGCAGGTTTAGCTCCAGGTGGAGTAGCAGTACCAGGAGAATTAGCAGATGCAGTACCTGGTGTGCCTGACATGAGAGGAAAAACACATAAATACCTAGTATTGTACAGTAGAACCATCAAAGCTGGTAAATCTTTTAGTGCCCAGGGTTGACGCTTATGTGAGTATATTGTCAGGGTTTCATGTTCATCATTCAGCTCTTAAGTTATGGGCAAATTTAGCAACATTGTTGCAGAAACAATCTATTTCTTCCCAGGAAAATTCTTCCCAATTGTAACTCGGTATTCTTCGCGCGAAAAGCACCCAGTAAGCACCTTGATACTATCATTCCACTGAATTGTACAAGAGGCTCATCTTGTGTCATTTATTTCTTTTAGGCACCTTACCCTTTGGCTTGACGTTGTCAATGTATGCCTGTTTATTTCCAAAGTTTCCACGAGATTTATATCTCGCTACGAAGATAACCTTATTGCTTGGACTGATGGCTGTGGCCACACCCAGCTCTCTTGTAGCCCTCCACACAACCTGAGAAGAAACACGAGGTAAGATTTTTATGAAAAGTATTAGTCAGAATTATTGTATCAATTCAAAGGAATTATGTGCTTGCGTATGCTGTGACAGATTCCTACACACGTAAAAATGGCACATCTTGTCAACAAGATGCGTTTGTAACAGACGTGTAGCAAGCTTGTCAACAAGTTACTACAAGGTTGAAGTTACTACAAGGTTGCCATTCACAACTTGTTAACAAGTTGTTGAATTGCAGGACGATAACAAGTTGTTGGAACAATTTGTAACAAGTCTGTTGTGTCAACAACCTTGTAGCAAGTTGCCAACATGCAAGCGGTTGGCAATTTGTAAAGAAGCTGGGAACAAGCTGTGCGAACACATCCTGACAACAAGTTGTTGAAACAGCATTGGCACAAGTCTGCTGCAGGTTTGTTACAACTTGTACGTTTTTACGTGTGTGGCTCACATCGACATGACTTTTCTGGGTTTTAATCGAACAGATATTTATAACAACCATGTCCTCGCTCGCCACGTGGCTCAAGTAAATGAATGCAAAGCCTGCTCAAACTGCATCCACATTTTACTTTACCTTATTTTACATTACTAATGCTTGTGTGATAATATTTGTCACGTACGTTCCTGTCAGGGCTGATTTAATCAACAAATACCAATACACTTAGCGAGCCGTGCAGGATTTCTGGTACGTGTATAGATTTGAACCAACATTCTCACGTCCATGTTAGGCGTATATTAAAGTCCAGAACTAAATTGTGAAACTATATGTAAATACCTGAGTGAAGTGTAGTACTGGCAATCCTTGTGATTTTGATCCTGCTTTTCCAAAATCATAGTCCTTTATTTCATTATACCATGGTTGTACGGCTTTGCTACACGGGTAGCAATCATTTGTCAATTCCGTGGTACATACTTTCCTTTTACCCATAAACCACGCTATATTTTCACCTTCTTGATATTTGGTCAAACCAGCTATGTCGTGCTCAAAAGCATCGCGCTTTGCTAGATTGTTAACCCATTCTTGAGCGTGGTTTGCAAGTCCTTGGCTCCAGACCAGCTGCGGAGAGCCATGGAATGCTCGCAGTTTGTTGTGGGTGTCGACACAGTCTTGGTTAAAGTTGTACGGCTTACTAGAAGATGGCGGTTTTGTAGGGAGAGGAGTTCCTTTTAAAAATATAACAAGATCAAACTTAGGTGAATTCAACCAAACTATCAGAAATGTTTCACTCGCTTCTCGACAGTAGTTTAAATAATAGAATGCATTTGCGTAGATAGTGTACACGTTTGTGGGAGGGGCAACGAGTGTTTTTGGGCGTGGCAGTCGTACGGATGTTTCGAGATTTGAACACTTCGGTGACATCAGTAATAACAGAAAACGGCCAAATTCTATTTTTTATATAACTAAAACAATGCGCGTATATAGTATATAAGCGCCTTGAACTAAAAGCGTCATCTCACGCGTACAGGATCTATACCAATAAAGCGATGCAATTGGCTACCTTGGTCACATTTATTCACGTGGCGAAACGTGGCATTTATTCATATTGCTAACGTGCAAGTAAGCGGGTTAGTAAGTTAGTGTGTTAGCTTGTAGCCAGTCCGCGACTACTTCAAAAGTTCAAACATTGCAAAATTTTACACAGAGTGATGACAAGTCATAAAGAAGACTTGAATTTTGCCTTTATTTTGCAAGGAAATTTGACGCAGACATAACATCAAGGTCTGTGGCTTTTGATGAAAAGCTTACCAGGTGGTGTAACATTTTCGATGTATGCTTGCTTGTTGCCAAAATTCCCTCTCGGTTTATATCTGGCAACAAAAATGACTTTCTTGGTTTGACTTATCGCTGTTGCAATTGCCAGTTGAGTTGTCGCTTTCCATACCACCTGACAAGGGAAGGTTAAGAGAGTAAGATCTTTTGACACCACGTTTGTGGCAGCAGGTGGTTGTTAGTAGTTATGAAGTACTAAAGTGAAGTGTATAATCAACATAAACTAACCTGTGTGAAATGCAGTACTTGTTTGCCGGGAGTCTTAGCATCGCCTTTCTTGTAGTCATAATCCTTGATTTCATTGTACCATGATTGTACAGTTTGACTACATGTAAAGCAGTCATTGGTCACCTTTCCAACACACTTCGTTTCTTTTCCCATAAACCATGCGATATTTTCGCCTTCTTGATGCTTGGTTAACCCAGCAATGTCATGCTTAAAAATATCACGAATTGCTAAGTAGTTTGCCCACTCTTGAGCGTGACCTTCAAGTTCTTTGTTCCAGGTCACTGCGGGGGAGCCATGGATTGCGCGTAGTTTATTGTGTGAAACAACACAGTCTTTGTTAAAGTCGTATGGCTCGTTGCTGCCTTGCGATGCTGGTGTACCTTGTGTTTTAGCAGCAGCTGATGCAGGTTTAGCAACAGGAGTACCAGCAGGTTTGACTGCAGGTGTACCAGGAGTTGCAGTAGCACCAGCAGGTTTGACTGCAGGAGTACCAGGAGTTGCAGTAGCACCAGCAGGTTTGACTGGAGGAGTACCAGGAGTTGCAGTAGCACCAGCAGGTTTGACTGGAGGAGTACCAGGAGTTGCAGTAGCACCAGCAGGTTTGACTGGAGGAGTACCAGGAGTTGCAGTAGCACCAGCAGGTTTGGAACCAGGAGTACCAAGAGTTGCAGTAGCACCAGCAGGTTTGACTGCAGGAGTACCAGGAGTTGCAGTAGCACCAGCAGGTTTGACTGGAGGAGTACCAGGAGTTGCAGTAGCACCAGCAGGTTTGGAACCAGGAGTACCAGTAGTTGCAGTAGCACCAGCAGGTTTGACTGCAGGAGTACCAGTAGTTGCAGTAGCACCAGCAGGTTTGGAACCAGGAGTACCAAGAGTTGCAGTAGCACCAGTAGGTTTGACTGCAGGAGTACCAGTAGTTGCAGTAGCACCAGCAGGTTTGACTGCAGGAGTACCAGGAGTTGCAGTAGCACCAGCAGGTTTGACTGCAGGAGTACCAGGAGTTGCAGTAGCACCAGCAGGTTTGACTGCAGGAGTACCAGGAGTTGCAGTAGCACCAGCAGGTTTGGAACCAGGAGTACCAGGAGTTGCAGTAGCACCAGCAGGTTTGGCTGCAGGAGTACCAGGAGTAGCTACAGGTTTGACTGCAGGGGTTGCAGGGGTACTAGCAGGTTTGGCTGTAGGAGTACCAGGAGTTGCAGGAGTACCAGCAGGTTTGACTGGAGGAGTAACAGGAGTTGCAGGAGTACCAGCAGGTTTGGAACCAGGAGTTGCAGGAGTACCAGCAGGTTTGGAACCAGGAGTTGCAGGAGTACCAACAGATTTGGCGCCAGGAGTACCAGGAGTTGCAGGGGTACCAGCAGGTTTGACTCCAGGAAAACCAGGAGTTGCAGGGGTACCAGCAGGTTTGACTGCAGGAGTACCAGGAGTTGCAGGAGTACCAACAGGTTTGACTGCAGGAGTACCAGGAGTTGCAGGAGTACCAGCAGGTTTGACTGCAGGAGTACCAGGAGTTGCAATAGCACCAGCAGGTTTGACTGCAGGTGTACCAGGAGTTGCAGGAGTACCAACAGGTTTGACTGCAGGAGTACCAGGAGTAGCGGGTTTTCCAGGAGTCGGTGTTGCGCCAGTAGCAGGCTTTCCTGGAGTTGCTGTCACACCAGTAGCTGGTTTTCCCGGAGTGGCTGTTGCAACCGGAGCTGGTTTTCCTGCAATTGTAGCTGGTTTTCCTGCAATAGTAGCTGGTTTTCCTGCAATCGTAGCTGGTTTCCCAGCAATCGTATCTGGTTTCCCAGCAATCGTAGCTGGTTTCCCAGCAATCGTAGCTGGTTTTCCAGCAATTGTAGCTGGTTTTCCTGCAATCGTAGCTGGTTTTCCAGCAATTGTAGCTGGTTTTCCAGCAATCGTAGCTGGTTTCCCAGCAATCGTAGCTGGTTTTCCTGCAATTGTAGCTGGTTTTCCTGCAATCGTAGCTGGTTTCCCAGCAATCGTAGCTGGTTTTCCTGCAATAGTAGCTGGTTTTTCTGGCGTTCCTGTTGCACTAGTAGTACCGGGTTTTGGTGGTTTTGCAGGAGTTGCCGTTGCACCAGTAGTACCAGGTTTTGCTGGTTTTGCAGTAGTTGCCGTTGCACCAGTTGTAGCTGGTTTAGCTGGTTTTCCTGGTTTTTCAGTAGTAGCTGGTGGTTTAGGATTCGCTGTTGAACCGATTGCTAAAACGAGGAAAGAGATCTATTTCATTATACGCAGAACATATATAATCTGGCTAGCATTTAGTTTTTAAAGAAATTTGATGAATGTGGCATGCATAAATTTCGAATGGTCAGCAAAATGTTCAAATTTATCAGTTGGTTAAACTTTTTTCCAAATAAAAACATCAATCCATAAATCACTGTAAAAGCCTAATGTCAGTATCTCTGTGTTCAACTGTAAGAATTATTGTTTATTGGAAATTAATCGATCAAACACCATCCTTGGATGTTCCTGATGGTTAAAAAGCATACCTGGTTTAACGTTCTTCAAATAATCTTGAGTAAAGCCATAATTTCCTCTTGGTGAATATTTGACAACAGTGTAAATTTCGTAAACTGGCAGTAGCTGGCCCATTTTATCTGTAACATAATTCTTTCGCATTCCAACACCCACTCCCAACTGGGTAGATTTCTTCCACTCCAGCTAAAGAAAATGATCAGACACTATAAGGTATAATGTTGTGGAGATGATATTTTTCAGTGAAAAGTTGTTGGGTTGTGAGAATGAAACCTATGTGTCTTATGGACATAAAATTTTTAATCTAACTTTATTTATTTCTAGATTTTGTTGGCATCTCACTCGATTGAATAATAATTGAAGGGTTTTGTAGATGGAAAATTATTGAGTGAAAATTATATACATTTATTAGACCTAACCAGGAACAGCTGCGAAAAATGCAACTATAGGTCCCTGGCAGGAATCGAACCTGCGGCCCTGCGATTCCGGTGCAGCGTTCTAACCAACTGAGCTACAGAGTCCAGTTGTCGAGCTCTAACCACAAGTTCATGTATATATACTGGGGTACTGCCATGTTAAGTTGTGGGTAATTATCTAGATTTTGTTGTCATCTCACTCGATTGAATAAAAAATAAAGGGTTTTGTAGGCCGACTAGATCGGGCCGACTAGATGAGAATATCTGGAAAAGTTTTTACAATCCGTCATATATTTAAACCATACTTTGATAATTCTTCCTCGTTTTATCTGATTTATATTGGAAATGTACCAAACAAGGTATTTTTATCGTTATTTGTTGCTGTTGGGTAAAATAAAAACAATAACAAAAGCCCGCAATGCATGAGCATGACACTAATCCTTTAAGACACTGACCTGTGTGAAGTGGAGATATGTTTTTCCATTGGCACTTTTTGCTTGTTGATAGTCATAATTTTTGTTCTCACTGTACCATGAACGAACTGTTTCGCTACAATGATAGCAGTTTGGACTAGGACTTCCTTGACACAATGGCTTGTATTTTGCATTTATAGAAAAGCCAATATTCTCGCCATCTTTGAATTGATTAATGCCATTCATGTCGTGATCAAGTGCTCCCGTCGTTGCCATTTGATAGGCCCAAGCTTGAGCTCGGACCTGTAGGTCTTTGTTCCACGTTAAAGGTGGCGCTCCATGTTTTTGTCGGTACGCGTTGTGGGCATCAATACAACCCTGAACGAAGCCATCTGGTCTACCACCTGAATTTAAATAACGCGTCCTTACCAATACGCCTGGCTTTGCGGACTATTTTTGTATTATCTGCTATTTGTGTATTATCATCGTGGTTTATGACAAAGATTGTTGACAAACGTTTGGCCTTCTTAGTTACCGGCATTGAGAAAAAATTCATTATAACAATAACCCACGTTTTACATAGCTTACTGTTTGAAACCCTGGCGGTCGTATCGAGCTCTTTCAAGACAGTAAAATGTTTCGCTAATTTGGATATTTTACACATTTGATATCTCGCATGCAAAATATGATTTTGATAAATAATATAGTACGATGTTAGTGAGGTTAGTTAAGACTATTATCAGGTAAAATTACCGAATTGTCGAATGCGTATGATTTTGAATTAGGAATAAGGCCAAAGTTTTTTCAGGATGATAGCAAGTATGGTATAAAATATTCGTATAAAATATTTCGTTACCTATAATTTTCGGACTCTCTCCAGTTTGAGGTAAGCCAGGTGGCGGCAGCGCCGTTGTACCAGTAGGAGAATTACTTCCTGTAGAGCCAGCGGAAGCTGGTGCAGAAACAGTACTAGCTGGTATTGCAGGAGTACCAGGAGTCGCAGGAGTACTAGCAGGTTTGACTGGAGGAGTAGCAGGAACTGCAGGACTACTAGCAGGTTTGACTGGAGGAGTAACAGGAACTGCAGGACTACTAGCAGGTTTGACTGGAGGAGTAGCAGGAACTACAGGAGTACTAGCAGGTTTGACTGGAGGAGTTGCAGGAGTACTAGCAGGTTTGACTGGAGGAGTAGCAGGAGGTGCAGGAATATTAGCAGGTTTGACTGGAGGAGTAGCAGGAGCTGCAGGGATACCAGCAGGTTTGACTGGAGGAGTAGCAGGAGCTGCAGGAGTACTAGCAGGTTTGACTGGAGGAGTACCAGGAGTTGCAGGAGTACTAGCAGGTTTGACTGGAGGAGTAGCAGGAGTTGCAGTAGCACCAGCAGGTTTGACTGGAGGAGTAACAGTAGTAGCAGGAGCTGCAGGGATACTAGCAGGTTTGACTGGAGGAGTAGCAGGAGCTGCAGGAGTACTAGCAGGTTTGACTGGAGGAGTAGCAGGAACTGCAGGGATAACAGCAGGTTTGACTGGAGGAGTAGCAGCAGCAGGGATACTAGCAGGTTTGACTGGAGGAGTAGCAGCAGCAGGGGTACTAGCAGGTTTGACTGGAGGAGTAGCAGGAACTACAGGAGTACTAGCAGGTTTGACTGGAGGAGTAACAGGAGCTGCAGGAGTACCAGCAGGTTTGGGTGGAGGAGTACCAGGAGTTGCAGGAGTACTAGCAGGTTTGACTGGAGGAGTACCAGGAGCTGCAGGAGTACTAGCAGGTTTGACTGGAGGAGTAGCACCGGCAGGAGTACCAGTAGCACCACTGGACGGTTTTGCACCAGCTGCATTTGGAGCGATATTTTGGCCACCTTGAACACCAGCACTGGTCAAAGGCGTACCTTAAACATGGAATCATACAAGATTTAGGTAATGTAAAAATACTTGTGGCGTAGATATTTGAGCATAAACGTACCAGCGCTCTGGCCACTGAGCTACTGAGATGCCCGAATAACATACTAAGAAATATTATGAAATATTATACGCAGTATGTGATAACCAATGCACAAATTGTGCACGACGAGCTCTACATTGAAACAAACCTGTAGCAGACTTGTACCAATGCTGTTGCAACAACTTGTTATCAGGATGTGTTTGCCGACTGTTTGTTCCGAGCTTGTTGACAAGTGTCAACGACTTGTTGACAACTAGGCTAAAAGGTTGTTGAATCAACAGACTTGTTACAAGTTGTTCCAACAACTTGTTATCGTCCTGCAATTCAACAACTTGTTAACAAGTTGTGGGTTACGAACTTGTGGCAACTCGATAAAAATTAAATGACACCATTGTTACAACTTGTTGGGAATACATCTTGTTGACAAGATGTGAGATTTTTACGTGTGTACAGAATCATATATGAATTAGATATAACCTCTTTGAGTGTATTCATCGAACTATACTGAAGTGTCATGGTGTTCCAGCAAATAATCTAATCTCCATTTACTGTTCATTCATCCGACCAGTATTAGAGTACGCATGCCAAGTTTGGCATTCTTCCTTGCCATTTATTCTATCCGATCAAATTGAACACATCCAACAACGAGCTTTAAAGATTGTGTTTCCGCATCTCTCGTATGCAGAAGCTCTCGACAAAGTAGAACTAAAAACACTTCATGAACGAAGAGAACATCCATGTCTAACCTTGTATCGAGCAATTTTAAGAAACGAGAACAAACTTAACGAACTGCCCCCAAGTCCTAATGCACATAGGTACAGTTTAAGAAATCCTAGGAAATACCCTCTATTTAAATGTAGGACAGAACGATTTAAGAACAGTTACATTCCATATTGTGTTGGAAAATGGGATTCACTGGATAGCAAGTAAAACGCATTTGTGTTGGATTATAGTACAGTCTGGATAAGTGCACGGACTAGAATATTTTTAAATAGTTGTATTTTAAATTAAGTATAACCCTATGTAATTTCAAGTTTTTCAGATTGCTGATTTTTTATAGCAACCTGCCATTTGAAAATCTTAATAAAATTTCAATTTCAACTATATAAGTATCATAATCTGGCATCCCACCAGCTCAAAGGTTATAGCGTTGATACGTTGGTTAAACAAGAGACGTTTGGATTCAATTCATGGACGTTTAACTTGGACTCCAGTTAGACACAACAGATTTGTAAGCGGCTGACTGTGCAGTTGTCAACGCGATCCATAACAGACTGGATCGAACTAAATACATACCCGCAGATTTTACGTTGTCTTCGTATTCGTCAGAATCTGTGTCATCACTTAAAGATTCAACATTGCCACGAGGGTTGTACCGAGCTACGAGAATCATACCACGTGTTGGGCTTTCTGCAGTGGCAACTCCTAGCTCATGGCTGTTCTTCCAAATCATCTATAATGGTTTAAGTGGTTTTAGTTACCTATTTTATGATAATGAGCGGCTTTAATGTGGTAATAGAAGGCAATCAATCATCATCATCACCATCACCATCATCACCATCACCATCATCATCATCATCATCATCATCACCATCATCACCACCACCACCACCATCATCATCATCATCATCATCATCATCATCATCATCATCGCCACCACCATCACCATCATAATTTATTTACCTGTACAAAGTGATGAACGGGCTTTTCATTGAAAGACATCCCTTTCTCGAAATCATAATTGTTCATCTCTTCATACCAATGTTCAACGATGTTTGCGCATGTGTAACAATCTTCTTGTCCTTCCCACGCACACTTTGGCTTTGCCGGAGCAATCCAGCCAAGATTCTCACCTTCGTTGTTTTGTATCTTAGCATCTGGATCCGGCTCGACCGTGTCTATTGCCGCAAGTTTCTCTGCCCATTCTTCTGCGTGTTTCTGTAGTTTTGAACTCCATTTAAGTGGAGGTGATCCGTGCTTGACTCTCTTGATGTTGTGTTGAAGTAGGCAATCGCGTCCAAAGAAATCTAAAGATGAATATACAGTTACTTTTTAAGGCTAGTGACATTTGATCTTTTCAATCGCATGGCTCGCGGAATGATCTGGCTTTTCCGTGCAATCTTCAGCTGAAATAGGTTAGCTTATTTACTCGATATTCTGCAATACCGCTCAGAAATAACCTTAAAAAACCCGTGGTAAATATGCAGTAGAATCTTGGTAGAACAATTTGAGTTAACATAAGACGAGAAAGTTTTCCTTTATAAGTTTCTTGACGAGTTTATTTGTTTGTGTGTGTGATAAACAAGTTTTTTCGATCAATTTTTCCTTGACAAGTTTTACGAAATGAATACTTCATGTTTACAGTGGCAATGACCGGCGTTGACTGGATAATGTTAGTGTGCAGTGGCGAACTGCGCATTTCCTTGTTTTCCTTGTCAGCCGTACACACGGACAATTTCCCTTGTTCAAAAGCTGGTATGACTAGCTGTTGAACAAGGCTCCTTGTCAAGGAAAACTTGTCAATTTTTTGTCACAAAGCAAGCTTTCGTCACAAAGAGATTTAGAAAGATCAAACCAGGCTTAAATTATCATTAAACTGCATACCCGGTTCATTCGAAGCTTCATCATTCGATTGCTCCTTTGAAGATTCTTCTTTGGTCCCGCCATGTCTCGTGGAAGCAGACACGTCTCGAAGTTTTACTTTAGGTCGATATCTGGCTACAACGA
This sequence comes from Trachythela sp. YZ-2020, assembly GCA_016169945.1. Lineage (NCBI taxonomy): Eukaryota > Metazoa > Cnidaria > Anthozoa > Malacalcyonacea > Clavulariidae > Trachythela > Trachythela sp. YZ-2020. The sequence goes on from JADLSH010000157.1 coordinate 3,476,891, forward strand.
TTCTTCCGTACTTGTGACTGACTGCACTTCCAAATCCAACCTCTTTTGCCCAGCTTGCGGTCATCTAAAATAAAGCATTAAGGACTACACGCGTAAAAAATCTCGCATCTTGTCAACAAAATGTGTTCGCAACAGACTTGTAGCAAGCCTGTCAACAAGTTGTAACAATGTTGTCATATCGTCAAGTTGCTACAAGATTGTCACACACAACTTGTTAACAAGTTGTTGAATTGCAGGACGATAACAAGTTGTTGGAACAACTTGTAACAAGTCCGTTGAGTCAACAACCTTGTAGCAAGTTGTCAACAAGCCGTTGACAACTTGTCAACAAGCTGGGAACAAGCAGTGCCAACACATCCCGATAACAAGTTGTTGAAACAGGTTTGTTACAACTTGTGCGTTTTTACATGCATGTATAGATCGAATCTCAAGTCCAAGCGGTTAGAAGTGGATGAATTAAACAGCACTTGTGAAGAACGGCTTCTGAATAGAAAAACACGGCATCACGGCTAAACCAAAATTTGTTCATTCTTACCTGAGAATATGCATCTTTTATTTTTTTCGATCTTTTATGACTATTCCAGTTTTTATCTTTATACCAAGTATTTATAGCGTGACGACAGGAATAGCACATATCATCCTCTTCTTCCTCGCATTTATCTAAAGCTGGTTTCGACCAACTTAACGTCTCGCCTTCGTTGTATTTTTTCGCCGTCGGGTCTTTCTTTAACGCGTTCGTGTCGGCGAGGTGTTGGGCCCAGCGTTGAGCTTGATCTGCTAGGTCGTTCCTCCATTTCAGCGGTTGTACATCAGCGCGCGCTCGCCTCTCGTTGATGTAGTTAAAACAGGTTTGGAAGAACAGGTCGGGTGGAGTGTCTATTGTGGATAAGAAAATTCTTGATGTAGTGTTAAGCCCTGGTCAACTACGAGGACGAGAGTTGGTGAGAGTTGGCAAGCGAAAGTTTGCATGAGAGTTTCATAAACTCTCATGACCCGGTCAAACGAGAACAAGAGTTGCATGAGAGTTGACTGGATATTTCCACGCGTACCGGTCAAACGAGCAAAATGGCTGATCAACTCTCATCAAAATTTGAAGCAGCTCAAGTTGATGAGAGTGTATTAGAGTTGATGAGAGTTTGGCGGTCAAACGCGAGCGAGAGTTGCAACTCGTCATTGACTCTCGTCAATTCTCATCCTCATTTGACCGGCACCTTAGCTTCTAGTTTGGAAACATGGCTACAGAAACATTTGAATTTTTTTATGTTTCTTGATCTTCGAATGTTGCCCCGTTTGACCACCCTTGCAAACGTTTTTGCGAACACAAAATTTCTTTGCCAGGAAGTAAAGTTTTTTCAAAAGAATTGAGAAATATTTGTTTTTGTGCGATTTTTGTTTCCTGGAAAGCTCCAAAAAACATGGCTAGTAAACAATGTTTCAGCCTCCTGGTTTTCATGGGTTTATGTAACTTTGAATTATTCATGAATTTTATATATTTTTTAAAGGTATAATAATTTGCAAGAGGGAAATAAAGACGATAGAATATGTATACCGTTCATTATTTGAACTTCAACGTAAGTGAATTCAGTATAGGATATATTTTTTATAATGTGATATCGATTGACGAAAATATCACATAATTTATATATATTAGGGGACCACCGTTAATTGTAGCTTGTGCGAAAGTGGACTTGCTCCAAGTCTTTCTTTCGATCCACTATAGGGTAAATAACATGACGTAGCGAGAGGTGGCGGAGCGAAAAAGCCGATAGACTAGAATAGAGCACAAATTAACATGTTAGTGAACCGTAATCCAATTTTCTTAATGAAAAAATACTCGTACCTCCTTCATCTTCTTGGTTGGCGAGTGTTTCTAAATCATGAATACATACAGAATCAGATTAGTGTTAAAAAGAAACGTGAAAGAACGAACCATATATTATATGGAGAAATGCTTATTTATTAATATAGTATGTCGCAAATTTTAAAAATAAACATTGTCTAAGCCGAGAAAATCAAAGCTGAAGTTTATGTAAATCAGGACAAACCTTTATCCGATTTACAAACATTGATCAAACATTCATTTCTTTTGAATTTTCCTCATGAATTATTAATGCGTTTTTTACGGACAAATAGTGAATTCTAGTGGGTAGTGCATTATACAGGGCGAAAACTTGAACCAAACTACCTGAAAAATTCTACAAGAACTTTGACGTTTCCAGCGAAGGCCTAGAAGTTAGTGGCTGCTAACTTCCAGACGAAGGGTCTTCGCTCGAGATGCCAAATTCTCGTTGAATTTGTCAGGTAGTTTGGTCCTAAAGACCCGAAACTTACTGTATAGACGCTACCTACACTGGCACCTCACGTTCAAGAAAACTTGAACCGCACAGATTTGAGGTGGCGAAGAGAACAAACACTCAATGAATCATTGTAAAGACAGCTCATCTGCCGAGAAATATACTTACGATCGCATTTGTACAAGTTTCTTGCTCGTCCAATTAGTTCTGCTCCCAAAACGTTGGTTTCTTCTGGTCCAAAATATCTTTTGTAAACGTCTGGAAGATCTTTTACACCCACCGCCTGTCCAATGCCTTTCAGTAATGCTCCACGTGAGCACAACTTTCCTTTACTTCCAATTGAAATCATTCGCTTTGAATCTGGCTTCTCTTCTCCCACGTAACACCTGTAGAAAAACGTATGATTGTTGTCTAAAACTAATTTGACTGACTGTATTTATACTCAGTGGTGTAACTTAACTGGCATAACCTAACTCGAAAAACGCAATTTGCCAGACATATTGACATTCTGGCAATTTTTTGACGTCATCATTTCAGGCCAAAAAAAATTTATGTCTCCAACCAGTTACTGAGTTATGGTGCATGTAGTGTGAAAGAGCACACCTTAATCTATAAAAAAACACTAAATTTACTATTTGCATATTAAGGAACAAGTTACAGCTTCGTCCAAAAAAACACAGTTTGCAAGACATATTTTCTGGCATTCTGGCAATTTTTTGACGTTATCATTTCAGGCCAAAAAAATTTTATGTCTCCGACTAGTTACTAAGTTATTGTGCATGTAGTGTGAAAGAGTACACCTTAATCTATCATGAAATTTTAGAAAATATTGTAACACTGACCTTCCGTGGTACACAAACTCGATATATCTTGGTTGGATTCCTCGAGCAAAGAATCTTAAACACGAGTTTCCCTCCCATTCTCGCAGAACTGACTTCACTTCTTGACGACCCTCTCTGTCTGAACAATCAAAGAGAGTTTGGTTCAGCTGATTGACATTGGCGAACTTAAGCAATGCCTAATCTAGTGCGGGGACGTGACGAAAAGACAGTCTAAAACTGTACACTTTGGCTATAATGGCAAAAACTATGGACTACCGATGTAAACAAAGAAGAAGATGAGATAAAGACAAATTTAAACTGTTTTCGAAACGATATAGAAACTGTTTTTGTCACGTCCTTGTACCAGGTTACGCATTGCTTAAGTTTGCCCAGTATTATTGCGATTTACAAAAACCTTTAGTAAAAGCAAAACGTGGTAGAAGAGATATAACAACAGTATAGAATAAGCTTCGGGTCTTTCGGATCAATCTACCTGAAAAATGCAACAGGAACCTCGACGTTTCGAGCGAAGGCCCTTCGTCTGGAAGTTAGTAGTGAAATGTATGGGGCGTGAATGGGTAAAGTGAGGTAAAATCCAAGTAAATCCTTGCTTACCAACAGTTGGGCTGAAAATGTAGTAAACTTTTTTATCCGGCCACAATCCGGTATTTTCTTTATCATCCTCCTCATTACTGAATAGTTTCGTTCCAACCTTTCCTATCTGAGTTTCTAAATCATCATCTGATTGGAGTTCTTCAGACATTGAATCAAATGCCGCATTGTCCATTTGGCTATCTGAAAAAGTGAAAATCATTTTTTGATTCATATATTTGTATCCACGCTGCTTGTGTACATGAGTGCCAAAACAATTTGATTTCTAAGCCTGCATATACCTGAATAATCTTCCACATTGTCTTTCTTTATAGCACGATTTTGTTTATGCCCATCATTAGGCCATGGCCAGCTTCCTTCCAGGTATTGACCTCCTGCATTCGTTGAAAAATATAGTTCACGACATATTTGCTTTATGCATACTCATATTCTTTATAATAATTTAAAATTAGGTTCGACGGTTTAGAACTGAACACTGATTTGGTACACGGAAAACGGCTGGGACTTAGTGGAAGGGTAGAAATATGTTTTTAAATTATATTTTTCTTATACTAAACATGTCCAGAAGGCAACAAAGCAATGAATGAGAATGAGAATATTGGTGAAGTGAAACGCGAGCCATGTTCAGTGTTCTACATTTCTATACGTAACATGGCCCTGTGCAGAAATTGCGTTCCAAGTTGCTGGAAATATTTCGCCTTAAATATTTCATTTGAGAATTTTGCTCCCAATTTTGTCATGGCTTTTTCTCTACATCAGATGAGATATTTAAGTCTCAACTAGTGCATAAGGGACGCAGAAAGAATTTGAAGTGATTAAATACATCAAAATAGATTTCTAACTTGTAAAAGTGGAGGCAGAAGCAGGCAGTATATTGTTACTAAAACTAAATGAAGGTACTCTAAAGTGAGAATTGAAATTGCCAGCCACACATACCTCTTGTCAAGCCTGACGTTATATTTACAAAGATTAGAAGGCCGCACAAGATAATGTAGTCAACTTGCATTCTTGAGAGTCGATATATCTAAAATTTAAGAATTAAAATTGACACTGAATTTAGAAATCTGCCATTTGATTTGGCTGTAGGACCGAAATATTGCTTTGCGGAGCATTTACTTGCGGGACATAAAGCTGTGCATGACACATGCAAACTTTTCCATTGAACGTTCTTCATTTAAAGTATCTGAGGATTGCATATAGCATTGCACATAATCTTAGGGTTTGGAAGAAGACGAAGCCACAAATTTTAAAAAGGCCAGTTTTCTGATTAAATTCTACCACATTTGATTATGATCAAATAATTACTTTATCTTGATCTCGATATATAATTATTTAAACAATTTTACTTAGAATTTAATAGAAAAGCGTTTTCAACAATTCGTATACTGTTTTTCAAACACTATAAACTTGTATATTTTTGTAAAATGTTATAAACAATTATTCTCTTGATTGCATTAAACGCTTCAATTACCATGGACTTAACTTAACTTATCTTATCTTTTATCCATATTAATTAACAAAAGAATAAATACTTTTCAAAACCCAAATATGTCTTTAGTTCAAACAAACCTATATAACATACCTTTTAAAATTATTCACGCAGCCATAGTAAGACACAAAATTTAAAAAATATAATATCCAAGACGGCCAAATAATATAGTTTGCCAAACTAACCCATCACGACACTTCCAAATTGGCCCACGTTTTTATCATAGCTGTTTTCCCTATGACCAGAACGCCTCGACGGAAGTTGATTCGTCGCTAGTTTTGTTAATATGTAGGAGAGAAAGGCGAAAATATTAAAAATAATGTTTGGTTCTCGGTTTAGTCGCGAGACAGAATAATAACTTGTTTTCATCAAATGAAGTCAAGCGAATAATCGCCATTGCATTGGTACCCGCTATAGCGCGTAAAAACAAAACGCACGCACGCGTATCTTATATATAATATGTAAGCCTTTTCTCCATGCGGTTTGTTAAACGCGTCCTGGCTAAGGTAACGAGGGCTTACAATGCTTTATCGCACTTTTGATATTTGTGAAAAAACCATAAGTGCTACCCATTAACATGTTTAGCAAATAATTTTCGCAAAATTGTCCTGTCCATCAAACGTCCTGTCGGCCAAATGCCCTGTCGGTGCATGAAAGGTCCTGTCGAACAACTGTCTATCGGTCTAATGTCCTGTCGGCCAAACGTCCGTCGGTCAGATGTCTGTCGACCAGATGTCTGTCGACCAAATGTTTGTCAGCCAAACGTTCTGCCTGCGCGCACCAGTTGAAGGAGCATATGATGGCGTATTTTAGACGGATGATTCGTCTGGACAAAGAAAAGATGGTTCGTCTGACAAATCGTCTGGAGAAACATATGCTTTGTTACGCGCAGTTTCGCAGCAAGGACTCGCGCCATTCTGGCTAGTTCATCTAGGCAGTTCGTCTTGTGTCTACACTTAGACGGATGATCCATTAAACGAATGATGCATCATCCATTTGTCGAGGGTGTAGCAAGGAAGAGGTAATCCAACTTTGGCTTGCATCATGCTATTGGCCTGCATTGTGCGGTAGTAATAGTGAGCTTAAGCAAGCGACGTTCTTGACGCCATGGAAGTGAGATGGCCGAGAGGGACTGGATTAAAAACTGTGTTTGTGTCAGTTTGTGGTGGTGATCGTCAACAAATATGACAAAACTTGAGGTTTTTAAAGTCTATCAAGTCCCTATACACGAGCGTCATGATAGAAAAACGCCGTCAAAATTAATTAGGTGTGCTAACTTTCGAGTGATATCCGTGTTGAAAAAACGTCGCTTGCTTAAGCTCCCTTTTCAAGTAGTTGTCTTACAATATTACAATACTAGTATAAACATAATGAAAAGATTTGATGAATGTAACTATAATGAAACCCTCATATAAGGCCAAAGATGGAAGAAAAGTGGAATTATGATTTGTGATTGAGCAGCCGTTCTTAACTGTATCTGTTATTTCTATATGGTCTGAAAAGAAATTCTGACATTCTATTACTTATTAACCCTTTTGTTTCCATTTTAATGTAAACTTACGAACAACGCTAATAAAACCACATATATTGAACAAATGTTGTAGCATGTTGGTTCATCTCAGCCCGAAAAAGATTAAAGTACTTCTCGACGCTTTGAGCGTATATATAGTCCTGTCATCAGAAGAGTTACTTGAAGGAAACAGACACGCGTGCTGATTTCATAGAAGAGCTACAAAGGCAGTCCCGTGAAAGGAAAATGACAAATGATTTTCTTTCACGCGAATGCCTTTGTATTGCTATACAATACAAAAGCAGCCTTTTATTGTTCTTTCCTACTCTTCTTACAGAAATTTCACATATATGATATCACATGTGGAATGGTGTTCTATGTGTGAAACTTCCAATTCCACAATGTGTGAAATCAATTTTACAATATGAACCTTTACTTTCACTGTGCGAAAGAATCTGTGAAACTCCAATGAAAATCCTGCATTTCAGTCACATATGGAATGTTACAATTCCACACATAATTTAATATGTGAAATAGCATATCAGTCAAATTTTCAAAAGGGAATCAAGGGTCTTCGCTCGAAAAGTCGAGAAATGTTTGTAACGTTTCCAGCCTGAAGTAAACCCGCACGAAGAGTTGTTTATATTCACACCATGACCCACGCTAAATCTCTATGTATGATTATTGAAACTGTGCTATGAAAAGTAAATGAATGTCCAACAACAACATGCATCCAGGCTATTTCTTGGGCGGAAAGACATTCTTATCAAATGAGCCTTGCATGTTACCCGCAGGTCGATAGCGGGCTACAATATACGCGCTGCGACCATCAGGGGACTTGGCCCAACCCATGCCGACCTCTTGAGATTCTTTCCAAACGACCTGAAACGAAATTTTAGATGGTGTAAGTTGAAGTTCATAAGTTCACAACACCATGTATAATATCATCCCAATATTTAAAGTTTGTAAGGAGCAACCCCCACCCCCATTCCCCCTCTTTTGTCTAAAATATTAGCAACAGGAGAAAGAATGACTAAGTTCAGAAGAGTGTAAAAATATTCCCATAACAGAACCTTGCCAAAGTAAATGCATTTTCAACGCGTTTTCGTCTTTTCAAAATCGTCTGTGGGTGAAGTCTTATCGGGCAATATTTTAATACGTGTAGATTTTTGAATTTGTCAATGGATGTGTACATAAAAATATCTGGAAAATAATTCATCCATTCTTTCTTTTTTACCTGTGTGAAATGTCCTATTCCACTTTTAAAGCCAGGGTTTCTATACTGATATTTCTTCTCTTCGTTGTACCACATGTTCACGAGTCTTTTGCAACATCGTTAAATCTTAAAACGATAAACAAAATTAGCTTCAATTTGTGAAAGCGCAAAACGGAACAAAAGTAAATTAGCAGAACTGAGGATTTACTTACATCAGCAGATGTAAGTAAATCCATAGTCCATAGGCCATTTCACGGGCTGAACAGAACTGAATGACTAATTGGCGCATGCAATCTGCATATTGAAACTAATGACTTAATTGATGGCGGATGAACAGTCTAGTCTCTGCTTCTTTCTCTAATTCTAATATTTGGTTACTTTTGTTCTATTCTATGCTTGTTATCAGTAGGCAGAAAGCCTGGAAGGCCAGAAATTAGGCTAGGTTTCACTAATCAACAACAAATCGCCCTTACTTGCCGCCAAAGAAAGCCAAGTTTTCACCGGTTCCTTTTCTCTCTTGAGACGTTGCGTGACGTAGTGTATTTTGGCTGGCAATCTTCTGAGCCCAGGCTTGTGCGTCGCGCGCAAGCTCGTTGCTCCAACGCAGGTCAGATACTTGATGTAAGCGACGATATTGGTTATGCATGTTTAGAGTTTGTTGCTGGAAGACGCCAGGTGGTTGATCTTTCTGCAGGCTGGATGCTTCTTGCTTTGTCACAGGCTTTTCTTTTTCTGAAATATGCAATGATTTCAACTTCGTCGAAGGGTCGTCCATCTTTTCGTTCTTTCCTGTGGACTTCATTTGAACGTTTGATGATGTCGTCCATGTGGTGGTGCTTTTGATCGTCTTCACACCTTGCGGGGTGTCGGTACGAGTTTCCTTCACGATAATACGTGTTTGTTGTTGGCCCGGACTTCCCCATGAACGCTCCACAACACGGGACGCTTGTTCTCCTCCAGACTGTCCAGAGTTCTTGATAAAAGATGGTGGATCTTTAGATTTGCTAGAAACAGAATAATACGACGTTAGTTGCGTTCATTATAATGAGCTTTATACCACATACTTGAGGGATTATAGAATCAAACTGCCTGAAGAACTTCGACGTTTCGAGCGAAGGCCCTTCGTTGAGACGTCGACGTTCTTGTTATAATTTTCAGGCAGTTTGATCCTGTAATTCCTCAAGTATATCGCTTATCCCTACCTACACTGAAACCGCGCATTTAAGCTTAACATATACCGTAACTGGTTTAAATATACAACTAAATCTAGTGCTTCCTGCAAATACGATAAAAGCAGAATGCAAAATTGTGTAAAATTTAGAAATAATTATTCACCTCTTAAAGACATTTCCTTCAAAATTTCCCACCATGTTTCCTGCTGGACGGTAGCGACCGACTACATAAGTGCTCTTTCCATCTGGCGTTTTTGCTCTAGCCATTCCAAGCTCTTTCGAATCCTTCCACACGACCTGTGGAGTAATACAATCAATCGTCATTGCACATTGAAGTTCGTGTCCTAAGTACCTCAACGTCGAATTATTTTTAATATTATTCACGTGATTCAGGCACAAAGCCCGCCAGCTTATGTGGAACATTTCCTTCACTAGACCTCCACATTTCAGATATACTATAAAAGTTCGCTTTCTCGTACTTTGAAAATTTTACTCTTCTTTCTAACTCACCATTAATAGTTGGTGTGCCTTAATAATTTTCCATCAATCGATTATGATTATTCGCCATTCACGAACAATGGAAGTCATCATTCACAATCAATGGTTGGTGATTTTTTACCACCACCATTATTGAATTTTGATGGTCATTCATGGTGAATAACCAATGATTGGTTGATGATCAGTGATCATTTACCGTCATTGACTGGTAAATTTTGATCATTTATCATCAATAGTTTGTGATAATTGATCGTTCACCATCAAAGCTTTTTTTATCAGTAATATTTTATTATCAATGGTTGTCAATCATCGCTCATTTACCCACAATAGATGGTGTTTATTCATCATCTGTGGTAGGCGATCATTTATAATTTACCACCATGATGGTTCCTGATTTTTTTTCATTCACCATTAATAGTTGGTGATCATTAATTATAAACAATCAATAGATAATGATCCATCAATTGTCGGTAATCATTGATCATTTACCTTCTGTCCCTAGTTTTGCATTGTGATTGGCCAATGGTTCTCACCGAACAGTAACTTGATGTTTTAGGTAAATGCATGAAGAATATTCAAACTTCAATGTCAGGAAAAGTGAAGATGGAATTAACAAATGTACAAGGTATGTTTATATATTTAATACATTAATGAGGTTGTGCCGCACAAATTCTGGGAATGAATTAAAGCCGTTACGATGTAAAGAGTGTCCCAATAAAATGAATTGCGACAGAAAAGATCGATATAGAGATTAGGCTCATACGAATCAGAGTAAAAAATGGTATATAAGGCAGATGACCAATATTTTTGGGACACCCTAGCTGTATTACATGAGTTGATATAACAAGCATTCTTCCAGTGTAAATATTCTATATATAATACATATTCTATCTATATATAATATATATTCTATCTATATATATTCCATATGTGTATAAGCAACAATCGTGGACATAACATTCATTGTTAATAAAATTCTACGGTGTCCCTGTCGGAGTTTAGATAATTCGTGTATGTTACCTAAAGTATCCCAACTTCGCCCTTAGACAATGTTGCATGTGTTTTCCTAAAATTTCGATCAATTTTATCAACCGTTTTGTCCACGATTGAAGAAGAACTGTCCGTCGCGAAATGTGCTATTCTTACCTCAGATTGTCTGGATGTTTTGTCACAGTCTTTTCCGTTTCTAACAACTTTATATTGACGCTGTTCTACTTTGCTTTGCCAACTCATTTCGCTAGCCTTCGTCTGCTAACCTAAGTATATTGCGTTCCAAAATTATATATATGTTCAATACGGTAAACTTTGTGAGATGAAAAATAGAATTTTGATCTATAACTAACAATCTCACATGATTTTAAAGTATCTTATTTTAAAATAGCATTCGTCATCGTCGGCATTATACGCCTTCTGGAAAGTTCATGCGTTGTTTTCAAAACCCTTGGCTCTCGAAAACCTAGTGGGGCCATTAGTCTTGTCAATTCTGATTCTTTGACATTTAGATTTCAAAACGTACACTCTAAAACCTAAAAATAGCACAATATCTGGGGCAAGTTAACTTTCCTGGTGAAACTTCTTGGTTGTTATACTGTACACTAATCTTTGAACAGGTCTTACAAGGAATACTTTTTATATTGGATGGAGAAACTATATCAAATCATGTCAATACATTGATATTTGACTGACCAACCGTTTGCCTTCTAGAATCGCTTAAGGTGACGACACCAATTTTGCAACATTTTCCAACTAATTATGGGCACTTGGTCAAAAGTATTTCAATAATTTTAGAAGAGATTTTTAAAGAGAATTCGTACCTATCTTCTGCAGGGAGGGGTGAATGCCCAGAATTTGCTGTTTTCCAACCTTTTTGTCACAAATTCAGTGCATTTTCCTTTCCCTACTCTGGCTTCTGTCTCATTTTCATTATAGTTTTCACATTAAACGAAATCTCGATGTCAGGGACAACAAATCACGAGTAGGTAACCATTTTCTTTAGAATTCCTTCGAAATACTTTTGCCTAATTGCATATTAATTTGAACAAGTCGGAATATTGTATTATTGGTGTCTCCACCTCAAGTGATTCTAGAAGACAAATGGTTAGTAATTTTGATCAGTCAAATATCAATGAATTGACATGATATGCGGTATATATAGTTATTCAATCCAGTGCAAAAATTTGAATCTTTGATTGAAGCTAACGAAGTACCTGTAATAGCACAAATTATAGTGGGGGTATATTTTTGGGAGACCCTGTCTGATTCGTTCAACCAAGAAGTCATGCTAGAGATCTGCTCAGAGATAAATACTGTAAAATAATCAGGATATTTAATCAAGAAAGGTATAACTAAAACCCTGGTCAAATGATGATGAGAATTGTTGAGAGTTGGCAAGCGAGAATTTGCATGAGAGTTTCATAAACTCTCATGCCCTGGTCAAACGAAAACAAGAGTTGCATGAGAGTTGACTGGATACTCCCACGCGTATACCGGTCAAACGTGCATAAACTCTCATCAACTCTCATCAAAATTTGAACCAGCTCAAAGTTGATGAGAGTTGGCGATCAAACGCGAGCGAGAGTTGCAACTCTCATTGACTCTCATCAACTCTCGTGCTCGTTTGACCACGACTTAACACTGTTACTTTTAACCATGCAGACTGCAGAGTGTAGTTTAAGTTGCAAGCTAGTGCAGGAATGCCCCATAAATATATCATTACATAATATGATACAAGCTAAACGTTATATTCGTATGACGATAATACCCTTCTATATCTACTATCGTGCTATTGAGGAATATAAATATCCAAGACCAATTAGGTCAAGGGTTGTCAACAATCAACTTAGAGAACTGTTCGTATAGAACCGTTGTGTTTCCGCTCCGGATACAACACTTTGATCTCTAGTTAACGCTAGAGTGTATACATTAAGATGTAATATATATGAAGATATAGAATGCGCAATTTTGATCAACTGTAACATCATGGGACTATTTTGGATAGACAAAGTTAGTTTCAGCTGGGTGCTTTAGTTTTTGTCGCGTATATTTATACGAAAAATTATATAATGACAGCTGGTGATACATTGTTTTAAGATGGACAGGAATTAATAATAATAATTAAAGACAGTAATATAGCTATATATTTCTAACTCCATATCATTATATTATCTATATGTGATTGTTTTAAGATATATATTTTCCAAGAACCTTTATTGTCCACGATTTATATAGGCCTATATACATTTATATATATACTGCCCAAGCTTCTGGTTGTTGCAGTACAGTAATGCGTGTTTTTGCGAAATCAGATCCAGCGCGCGTTCCGCATTGACACCCCATTGTGGTATTTATTACACTATAATAAATAATAATAGTGTATATGAAGCTTGTGTGGTTGAAGATTGTAGTTATAATACATACCTCTTGGAATTGCATATGCAATTTAAGTTAGAGTAAAGATTCTGGTAATATTTCTATACTCGATGAATTTGAAGCATACTCTTACTATAAATGTATTAACAAGTTGAACAAGTTGCGATCATTAAGAAGTCAATTTATACCCTATACATTTAAATTAATCTAAGACATCTTAATTACTGTAAATCATTTCATGAGACGTGAAATTGAGTTTAATATAATTATGCATTACGAGAAAGAATTTAGGATTAGTTACATGTAAAATTAAACTATTACTGATATAGAGCAGTTTACTCGACTTGAGTAGCTGTGCTCAAATGGTCATGCATGCATGCGAAACTTAAATTTTCCCTCATTTTACCTACAGTATAAATATATATATACATAGTACTGTTATTATTTCCTTACAATTACATTCTTACATTTGTTATAATACATTTCTCGAAAGATTTTATAAAGATAATTCAATGTTATTTCCTGAGTGTCAATTTCTATTGCGCAACTGTCATGCAAATGAAAAAATATCCTCATTTTGTCCTATTCTGTCGTCTTATGATTCATATTACTATAATTATTTGATTCAAATTACAATTGTGGTGCAGTATGCATTTCTCGAAGTTTTTATAAAGGATTGAAATTCAATTATTTTCCCTGACGATTGCTACGTATATCAATACAAATATCTGATTCATATTCATATTATTATGACTATTCTTCAAGATAATTATAAATAATCTATATGATAATATGCATTCAAACAATTTAGATATAACAATTTCAGGATATAACTTAATTCCCAAGATCTATTTATATATATTATGGCTATATACAAGACAAAACAATAATGAATTCAGTTGCTAATACTGTTATGACATTCTTACAGTGTTTGAAATGTTATAGATTGGGTTATATAATTTAGTTTTATATATTTGTATGTTAATTGTAGTAGATTTTATGTATGTATATGTATCTATATGATACCAAAACTGGTATTTATGTTGATTGAAATATATTATATATTACCTAAATATACAAGAATTGTATAGTTGTGCTTTACCTTTGGAAGTTTGTATAGAAGTCTTGGAGTGATGACAGCAATTTTAGAATGTTTGCCTGTAGTTAGTTTAATAACAAACAACGTAGGAGTATCGTGATTTATTCAGGTCGTCAACTTAATATTTTGTTTCGTATTCCTTTGTAATTCAAATTTGCACCTGAGTTATATATGGTAATTTGTCCGTACTTGTAATAACAAGCTCGTTGTTTCCTGTAATGATAGGTACATGTTTTGTCTATGAAATGTTTGATGTAGCCGCTTTTATCGTAGGTGGAAGTAAATAAACTCCAATAGCTCGATCAGGATTCCTTCAGTTCAAATTTTCAGCAGCTAATTTGCCTGCAACCTTTTTTCGTTTTGTCAATTGTGATTTTTAAATAGGTTAAGTTTATTAGATATAAATTATACTAAAGCTAAATTAACTGTATCTATATTCGATAGCTCTATCAGTTCTGGACTGTTCTCCGTGGAGGTCCAGCAAGGACTGAGATATCTTTCGTTGGTGCAGTATTACTTTAAGCAGGGGGAAACACGACTACCCGAAAAAAATCTGGTTAATTGGTCTGGTAGAGTCAATCTAGAGACAAAACAGGAATTGGACCCACAGCATGGCATTAACCCCTGTGATACCAACAACACCTACATAGTAAAATTAAATATTCTTCATATAAAAATACAATTTAAATATTGGTAAGAAAATGAATTCATAAAATGGACTTAGTACTTCAACTGACCAATCACAATGCAACATTAGTAAACAGGCAGTCAAGAACTAGTCTCCAGTTCTTGATTGGTTAATTCGTATGCCAAATCATGGGGTTGCTGTGTCCTTAGCAACAAGAGACATGGCTTACGTCACCAATCGCTATGGCAACGTAATCACACTGGCTGTTTACACAATATACAAGATTATCGAAGATTAGGCCAATATAAGAATACGCCTTCTCGTTTAAGCGCTATTTTTCATGATGAATTGTTAGAAGAATCGAGTCTTAGTCCTTGAAGTTGATAGAGCTGCGGACCGATCTCACATCTTGTCACTCGCAACGATAACAAGTTGTTGGAACAAGTCTGTTGAGTCAACAATCTTGTAGCAAGTTGTCAACAAGCCGTTGACAACTTGTCAACAAGCTGGGAGCAGGCAATGCGAACACATCCTGATAACAAGTTGTTGAAACAGCATTGGTACAAGTCTGCTGCAGGTTGGTTACAACTTGCGCGTTTTTACGTGTGTACCCAGGGGTGTACCTAATATCGGCTTCTTTGAACAAGCCGACATGAGGTTGTGTTCATGCACGTAGCATGTGTTCGAGCCCATTTCACCGATGTGCGCGATACCCTGCTTAATGTCCCAAGCTTATTACGAAGTTGTAAACTGCCTGTTGACAGTTCGCATACTGAAGCTTGTTTCACGATTCAGAACATTTAATATCGGATCTTAGTTCTCAGAAGAAAATTGTCATTGTTTGGCATCGTAGCTGCCTGTCGCCAATTGCAGAAATACCCACTTGGCAACTTAGCTGCAGCGTTGTTAAATATAGTGGGGCAACCCTATTGTAGATGTTACATAAATCAGTTGTATAACCAAAGTCGGGTGTAAATTCAAAGTGACTGCACACCCTTCAAACCTGGCTTGCTTATCCGACTTCTTACCTGAGAGAAATGTCCAGTGCCAGATTGAAAACTGGGCTTTTTGAAATTGAATTTTTCAACTTCACCATACCACATTCCTGCTGCCTGTTCTGCCGCCGTATCAAACCTACAGCGAGAATCAATGCATGGACAAAAAGCATGTCTAGATACATTGCGAAGATCAGGATTGCGCGAGTTTTCTCCTGTAGTAACACAGCTGGGCCAACTTAGCCCTCTATGGAGAACAGTTTATAGTTAGTTTTGAATTCTTACAGCCTTATAGTTATACCATTCTACATGAATTACCTTCCTGAGAACATTGCGATATTCTCCCCAGCGCTTTTCCGTTCAGTTTGGCTCGCGTGTTGCAAGGTATTGGCTCTAGCGATCTTATTGGCCCAATCCTGTGCTTCGCGGGCTAGTTCAGCGGACCATGTTAGAGGCGATACTTCGTGTAGATTACGACATTCATTGTGGCACTGTAATGCTTTCTTTGAGAAGTCGTCTGGGAATGAAAATAACTCATATCTGATTTAAAGTATACTAAATCATTTTTCAATTATGCACTAGTATTATTATTCATTGTGCTCTTTTCTCGTTTTCTCATTGGCTAAAAGCACGTTCCACTCAGAACCGGATCTGACTGGAATTAACCGCCCGCGACCGAGTTCTAGCGCACAAGAAGTTGGCATGCAAACTACGGCAAAATTCTCTGACTAAATTAAAAAACTTTACTATAATTTGGGGAGTGACAATGAATAGAATCGATACACATTTTGTTCTAGTCTTGAGTTTTCTTCAAACTGGAACCGTATAAGTGCTCGAATCCAATGCTTACTTCGAATACATCAATTGATGTTAAATATTAATCCTATTGTTATAAAAATAGTGTATACTAGTGCATGCGCATTCGCCAGTTTCGCCAATTAATGTGACAGGGCCTCGATTCCCGCAGTATACAATTCTTGACTTAAAACTTCCCTCTGCGAAGAACGTTACGGAACTGTTAGAGTTATCCAGTCGAAATATAATTTAAATTTTGTTTAAAACTTACCCATTTTGGTGTAGACGGATGAATTTGCGGTCAGTCGAACTGTTTAATAGCAGATATATAATTCTGAGTCTGAAAAACAGTATATAATAATACGATTATGTTGGTTAAAAGGTCGATGTTCCAATTTTTATCTTCATATAATACGAGCTTGTTTTGAGTGAGCAGCTATTGGATAAGCCTGCATGGGCGTATCATATATACGGATTTGAAATCTTTGCCAAATAGATAATCAATTTTTTCCCAAGAAAGAAATTCAATTTTACGAACTTAAACCAACCATTGGAATTGCGATTTATATTAAACTACCTGACGAATATACGATGATTGTAAAATATGTAGTTAATATAATTATGTAAAATATAACATACATATATTTGTTGAGTGTAAATTATATACATTTGCTTAAATGTATATAATTTACACTCAATAATTTTCCATCTACAAAACCCTTCAATTATTATACATAGGCCTACATACACGCTATTAGTACAGCCAGCCAAATTAAAAGAAGCAAAATTACTTGAATTGAAAAATCCAAGCTTCTGACTGTTTTGAGGAAGTGTCGTTGTGTTGAATGAAGAAAAATATTTTTCTTGATCGTTTATATAATAGTTAGGGTCTCGACCCTCAATAATAGCCAAAAAAGTGTAATCGCGCTCTAATTGGCTGAGCGAATGATTAAGAAGTCAGCGTGATAAACGCATGACGCGAAATCTGTGTGAAACGTCATCGTGTGACAAATGCATGAAAGAAAAGGGAGTAGCTTGCATATTTTTTGTTTAAATTGTTTTCTTACTTTAATGTACTTTGTTTCGCCTAAATTGTATCAGAGTTTGGAATATATATATACCTTTCTATTACAGTATTATGCTTAAAATGTTCTCTATTAACAAATCGTCCTGATTTGACTCAATCTTATACATATATTGATATTTTGAACCTTTCTGGAATGTTGAACTTTGGCAAGTGCCTTGCACGTAATATAAAGGTATCTCTAATTTCACACACGTGCAAATATAATGCATGCAGATAAAAGATTTTATTCACTTTCATGAGGGATCAGCAGGCAATTTGAATATTCTTGTGAATGTTGACCTCAATTATACGACCTAACTGAGTGCCCATACGTGCTCAATTTAATAGGAATGTGTGACAAACTAAAATAGCTATTTACCTGTTTCCTTGTAGGCTTCCACGCCATCTCCTTTTAACTAAGACTTCTTTTAACTAAGAGGTATTTTAGTATGAGTCTTTTTTGGCTATTATTGAGGGTCAAGACATAAACTATTATATATTTTTCTTCATTCAACACAACGTACGACACTTCCTCAAAACAGTCAGAAGGTTATATTTACAGCATTTTCACCCGCGCTCGTATTAAAGTCTGTAGAGGTCCGGCGGCCATTTCCAAGTCCAGTCCATGATAAAGTACATAACATAACACATATTATGCCATCGACTTATCATCAAGAACCGAGTCTCACCAAATTCGTGCGCGCCCTTCATGCATATACACCTTGGGTGAGACCGGTGAAAGTAGCTGTACTACAATGAATTGTTGATATCTTTTCATTTAATAAAGTAACCTAGGGGCTGAATTTCCACATCAGCCCTCCAAATTACTGGAAGGCAAGTCATCTCTGCAGAAACGTTTTTCAATTCCGATATTGCATGGTTGTTCATTTATATATGTTTTTCGAAAAAATGGTCCTAGGACTCCTAGCTATATTTAACAATTAGCCATACACGACGAGAGCGAATGGTATAATTGTTATATAATATAGTCTTATAGACATTGTTGACCTTTTATCCTCTATTTTTGTGTATATTTTGGCTATATATTTGTCAATAACGCGTACTCCAAGTATACTCACGTAGTCAAAACTGATGGTATAGGTATAATATGAATTTCGTGCATCTTGCTCGATAGAACGTCATGTTGATGGTGTTTATAGATGGAATTTCGAGCTACAATTATATACATATTTCCTCTGGCAGGAATCGAACCTGCAGCGGGCCCTTGCATACCTAAAAATATGTATCTACAAACATGCACCATTAACATTAGCTAATATATATGAACTCCACGCACTGTAGCATCAACGTTTTGTACCTGAAAACCACTAAATTACCGCCGTGTTTATACTGTATTTTTATTGCTTTTGAGGACTTCCTCTTGGAATGTTTATATTTTCCTCTCGTCATATTAAAAAGTATAAGTATATGTATTAAACTTCAAAACTCACTGATTCCAATTTTAGTTCTACCTCAACAATAAAAGGCTGCTGTTTTACTTGATGTAATTACTTGTACAAATGCCATTTTAATCCTTTAATCTTCCATCTGAACTGTGTCAGGTTAATTTGGAAGGAATATTGTAGCTATTATTTATATTATAATAGTTTTTGAAGCCTGATTTTGTTGGACATATGCGGGGGGAAAAACTACCAGATACATTTAATAATCCTTTTTCGTTCATGTTTGATATTATTGTCATGTTGATAAAATGTCATTTTTATTCCTGATTCTTGCAGATGCGTACTGTAGTTTATTCGAAGGATAATGCATTTGATTTAGGTAAAATAAATCGCAACTTTATCTTATTGGACATATGGGGAGAAACCCCCAGCCGCACATTTAAATGCATGTACGTGCATTCATGTTGATTTTTGTACAAATGTCACATTGATCCTTTAATCCTCCAGATCCTCTTAAGACTTAACTGTATATGCGACTTACTTTCGACAGAATAATACATTATTTAGTTGAAGCAAATGCAGTCTGATATTTTGGGCATACAAGAAGAAATTGCTCAATAATACTTTACATGTATGTGTACAATACATTGATGTTTAAGTTTATTTTTTTGATGTAAATGTTATTTTATAATCCTTAAATACTCCAGATACGGAAGCAATAATACAGTATTTAGTTATATTGTTGCTATTGTTGCGCCTATATGAAGGAAAACTCCCATTTATTCCCATGTATATAAATTTTGCAGCTGCTATGATTGGGATGGATTATATATTTATATAAAATTGACATAGCTATCTCACGAATTCATCTTATACACTGACCTTAATAACTCCTTTATTTGTCTTTTATACAACAACGAAAATAAATGCAATTCTTCTTCCAACTCTCAGCTTTTTCCAACGAAATCTTTCTGCAAAATATTCAACTGAAACGACGCTTTATTGTTTCACATCAACTTGTCGTGACGCTTTGTCGATAATAATCGTTTAGCAATAGGACATATGTTTACCGTCTTCTCGATTCGACCAATCCACTTCAATCTTTACCCTTTCTCATTTATAATTCAAATAAATTTGCTTGCCTTCCAATTAAAAACTTTGTACACTTGGAGACCAAAAAATGCGGAAAAAATGTATTAAGCTTTATAATGATAATAATTGTTTACGGACAACTATAAATCGCGCGAATATATTGTTGGCCTTTAGTTGTGCTTTTATGAAAACAACGTCTTGCGTGGATTTAAAGGATTAAAGGAGAATTACACCTGTTAAGTTGTCTTTTCAATAGCGACGGGTATATATAAAGGGGAGTTTTGACATGTTTAGCACTTTAGCAGTGGTTTCATTGTCTGTGTAAAATATTTGCATATGAAGAGTAGTAATTACTGCAGTTCACAATGCGGGCGCCACGTTGCTACATGCGGTCTAAAGTTTCACATTCGTAGAGTCATTTCGTCACTATATATTATGAAAAGCGAAAGATTATGTACAGCTACGACTATAGGTTAATACAAAACCGGACGAATTCATTAGAACTGTTCACGCTAGCTTCATTCGTCCGGTTTCATGCATGCTTCGATCCTGTGTGAAAGCTAGACCAAATTGTGCAAATTGTACGATTCCGAATTTATCATTGTTAATAAAAATAACATCGTTAGGAAACTAGTCAAATTACAAAGCAGCTAACAATTGAACGGGATTTATGTTGAACGGTACCTGACCGTGCACAAATCTTTTGTTTTACATTCGTTAATATTTCCGAAACACGGTTTGGAGATTAAGCCCAAACATTTTTATTGGTCGATTCGTAAAAATACAATATATTCACTAACCGTGACCGCGCACAAATGCAAACGCAAAAAGATGTGTTCGCAACAGACTTGTAGCAAGCTTGTCAACAAGTTGTAACAATGTTGTCATTTTATCAAGTTGCTATACAAGGTTGTCACTCGTCACAACTTGTCAACAAGTTGTTGAATTACAGGACGATAACAAGTTGTTGGAATAACTTGTAACAAGTCTGTTGAGTCAACAACCTTGTAGTAAGATCTCAACAAGCCGTTGACAACATGTCAACAAGCATATGCTTTGTTACGCGCAGTTAGCAAATTTTCGCAGATGATCCGTTAGACGAATGATGCATCTTCCCGATTGGATCATCCATTTGTCCAGAGTGCAGCAAGGAAGAGGTAATCCAACTTTGGCTTGCATGCTATTGTGCGGTAGTAATAGTGAGCTTAAGCAAGCGACGTTCTTGACGCCATGGAAGTGAGATGGCCGAGAGGGACTGGATTAAAAACTGTGTTTGTGTCAGTTTGTTGTGGTGATCGTCAACAAAGAAATTCTGATCTTCTAGTATTATTAACCCCTTTGTTTCCATTTTAATGTAAACTTACGAACAACGCTAATAAAACCATATTGAACAAATATTGTAGCATGTTGGTTCATCTCAGCCCGAAAAAGATTAAAGTACTTCTCGACGCTTTGAGCGTATATATAGTCCTGTCATCAGAAGAGTTACTTGAAAGAAACAGACAAGCGTGCTGATTTCATAGAAGAGCTACAAAAGCAGTCCTGTGAAAGGAAAATGGCAAATTGTTTTCTTTCACGTGAATGCCTTTGTATTGCTACAGCCATTTATTGTTCTTCCCTGCTCTTCTTACAAAAATTTCACATATATGATCTCAGATGTGGAAAGGTGTTCTATGTGTGAAACTTCCAATTCCCCACATATGAAACAATAGTTTAATTTATATGTGAAATCAATTTTGGAATATGAACCTTTACTTTCACTGTGCGAAAGAATCTGTGAAACTCCAATGAAAATCCTGAATTTCACATGTGAGGTGTGCATTTCAGTCACATATGGAATGTTGCAATTCCACACATAATTTAATATGTGAAATAGCATATCAAATTTTCAAAAAGGAATCAAGGGTCTTCGCTCGAAAAGTCGAGAAGTGTTTGTAACGTTTCCAGCCTGAAGTAAACCCGCACGAAGAGTTGCTTATATATATATTCACACCATGACCCACGCTAAATCCCTATGTATGATTATTGAAACCGCGCTATGAAAAGTAAATGAATGTCCAACAACAACATGCATCCAAGTTATTTTTTGCGCGGAAAGACATTCGTATCATATGCGCCCTTCATGTTTCCTGCAGGACGGTAGCGACCGACTACATAAGTTTTCTTTCCATCTGCTGTTTTTGCCCTAGCCATGCCAAGCTCCTTCGAATCCTTCCAAACGACCTGTGGAGTAATACAATCAATCGTCATTGCATATTGAAGTTCGTGTCCTAACTATCTCAACGTCGAATTATTTTTAATATTATTCACGTGATTCAGGCACAAAGCCCGCCAGCTTATGTGGAACATTTCCTTCACTGGACCTCCACATTTCAGATATACTATAAAAGTTCGCTTCTCTTACTTTGAAAGTTTTTCTCTACTTTCTAACTCACCATTAATAGTTGGTGTGCCTTAATAATTTTCCATCAATCGATTATGATTATTCGCCATTCACGAATGATGGAAGTTATCATTCATAATGAATGGTTGGTGATTTTTACGACCACCATTATTGAATTTTGATGGTCATTCATGATAATTGATCGTTCACCATCAAAGCTTTGTAATTGTTGATCAGTTCTAATCAAATGTTGATGGTCATTAACCATTGATCATTGATCTTTAGCGTCAATGGTTGGTAATCATCATCAATAGTGGTTTATCATTGATCATTCTCAATCAGTATTTTTTTATCAGCAATATTTTATTATCAGTGGTTGTCAATCATCGGTCATTTACCCACAATAGATGGTGTTTATTCATCATCTGTGGTAGGCGATCATTTATAATTTACCACAATGATGGTTCCTGATTTTTTTTTCATTCACCATTAATAGTTGGTGATCATTGATTATAGACAATCAATAGATAATGATCCATCAATTGTCGGTATAATCATTGATCATTTACCTTCTGTCGCTAGTTTTGCATTGTGATTGACCAATGGTTCTCACCGAACAGTAAATTGATGTTTTAGATTCAAAGTTCATGAAGAAGATTCAAAGTTGAATGTCAGGAAAAGTGAAGATGGAATTAACAAATGTATAAGGTATGTTTATATATTTAATACACTAGTGAGGTTGTACCACTGTGTCATTAGCAACAAGAGACATGGCTTACGTCACCAATCGCTATGGCAACGTAATCACACTGGCTGTTTACACAATATACAAGATTATCGAAGATTATACCAATATAAGAACACGCCTTCTCGTTTAAGCGCTATTTTTCATGATGAATTGTTAGAAGAATCGAGTCTTAGTCCTTGAAGATGGTAGAGCTGAACGATTTGGCCAATATCAAATTTACACGGCTTCTCGTACATGATAGGGTACCTCCCATCATGCGTGGAGAAGGACCGATCTCACGTCACTCGCAACGATAACAAGTTGTTGGAACAAGTCTGTTGAGTCGATAATCTTGTAGCAAGTTATCAACAAGCCGTTGACAACTTGTCAACAAGCTGGGAGAAAGCAATGCGAACACATGCTGATAAGCAAGTCTGCTACAGGTTTGTTACAACTTGCGCGTTTTGACGTGTGTACCTAATATCGGCTTCTTTGAACAAGCCGACATGAGGCTGTGTTCATGCACGTAGCACGTGTTCGAGCCAATTTCACCGATGTGCGTTTTACGCTGCTTAATGCCCCAAGCTTATTACGAAGTTGTAAACTGCCTGTTGACAGTTCGCATACTGTTCAGTTCGATTCAGAACATTTAATATCGGATCTTGGTTCTCAGAAGAAAATTGTCATTGTTTGGCATCGTAATAACCTGTCGCCAATTGCAGAAATACCCACTTGGCAACTTAGTTGCAGCGTCGTTAAATATAATGGGGCAACCCTATTGTAGGTGTTAAATAGATTGTATAACCAAAGTCGGGTGTAAATTGAAAGTGCCTGCACACCCTTCAGAATACACAAGAACCTGGCTTACTTATCCTACTTCTTACCTGAGAGAAGTGTCCAGTGGCAGATTGAAAACTGGGCTTTTCGAAATTGAATTTTTCAACTTCATCATACCACATTCCTGCTGCCTCTTCTGCCGCCGTATCAAACCTACAGCGAGAATCAATGCATGGACAAAAAGCATGTCTAGATACATTGCGAAGATCAGGATTGCGCGGGTTTTCTCCTATAGTAACTGACTCGAATTTTTCTGATTCTATTTTCCGAATTTTTCTGATTCTATTTTCCGAATTTTTCCATTCTATTTTCCGAATTTTTCTGATAGAGACGACTGGGGACGAGTCAGCTGTAGTAACACAGTTGGGCCGACTTAGCCCTCTATGGAGAACAGTTTATAGTTAGTTTTGAATTCTTACAGCCTTATAGTTATACCATTATACATCAATTACCTTCCTGAGAACGCTGCGATATTCTCCCCAGCGGCGCTTTTCCGTTCAGTTTGGCTCGAGTGTAGCAACTTATTGTCTCTAGCGATCTTATTGGCCCAATCCTGTGCCTCGCGGGCTAGTTCAGCGGACCATGTTAGAGGCGATACTTCATGTAGATTACGATATTCATTGTGGCGCTGTAATGCTTTCTTTGAGAAGTCGTCTGGGAATGAAAGTAACTCATATCTGATTCAAAGTGTACTAAAATCATTTTTCAATTAGGCACTAGGGTACAGGTCTTTGTATTATTATTCATTGTGCTCTTTTCTCGTTTTCTCATTGGCTAAAAGCAAGTTCCACTCAGAACCGGATCTGACTGGAATTAACCGCCCGCGACTGAGTTCCAGCGCACAAGAACTTAGCATGGAAACTACGGCAAAATTCTATGACTAAATTTAAAAACTTTACTATAATTTGGGGAGTGACACTGGATAGAATCGATACACATTTTCTTCCAGTCCTGAGTTTCCTTCAGACTGGAACTATAAGTGCTCGAATCCAATGCTTACTTCGAATACATCAATTGACCTTAAATATTAATCCTATTGTTATAAAAATAGTGTATACTAATGCATGCGCATTTGCCAGGTTCCTGCATGCATTATAGAGTTATCCAGTTGAAATAGAATGTAAATTTTGTTTAAAACTTACCCATTTTGGTGTAGAAGGATGAATTTGCGGTCTGTCGAACTGTTTAATAGCAGATATATAATTCTGAGTCTGAAAAAGTATGTAAAAGCTTGTTTTTAGTGAGAGAGAGAGAGAGAGAGAGAGAGAGATGTGATATTTTTCCTTGTTTCTGTACCGGGGGGTGATGGAAATTATGTTAATTAATATTGGCGGATATTTCACGCAATCATCTATCACCACCATTATTCAACTTCTCATATTCATGTTTTGATTAATTTTCAACCTATTTCGAACATTCAACTTCGGATGAGTGCTGAATAATCGGTATGTTCAATGACCGATTTAACTTCAAAGTCGAAAATGTGTTGAATAAAAACAATTTCAATGTCCAAAATAAATTTAATGTCGGAAACATGTTGAATGATGACAATCATGAATATTGGCGGTAATATATGACGATACGACGAGAACGAATGGTATAATTGTTTTATAATATAGTCTTATAGACATTGTTGACCTCAATTATGCGACGTAACTGAGTGCCCATATACGTGATCAGTTTAAGAGGAATGTGTCACAAACTAAAATAGCTATTTAGCTGTTTCCTTGTAGGCTCCCACGCCCTCTCCTTTTAACTAAGACTTATTTAACTAAGAGGTATTTTAGTAAGAGTCCGGGATTATTCTAAGAAAATTTTGCAACTCCAGGAAATTAAGAAATCTCAAAACAATAAATCATTTGTGTATATATCATTAGTTTTTAGGGTTGAAAAATAGTATCGCATATTTACAGAATTTTCACCCGCGCTCGTATTAAAGTCTGTAGAGGTCCAGTCCATGAGAAAGTACATATGCCATCGCATGCCAACACAACACATATGCCATCGGCTTATCATCAAGGACCGAGTCGCACCAAATTCGTGCGCACCTTTCATATACACCTTAGGTGCGACCGGTGAAAGTAGCTGCACTACAATGAGTTGTTGATATCTTTTCATTTAATTAAGTAACCTAGTGGCTGAATTTCCACATCAGCCCTCCAAATTACTTGAAGGCAAGTCATCTCTGCAGGCACGTTTTTCAATTCCGATTTTCCATTGTTGTTCATTTTTATATGTTTTGCGGTATAGGTATAATATCAAATATTGTGCATCTTGCTCGATATAGAACGTAATATTGATGGTGTTTGTAGATGCAATTTCCGAGCTACAATTATATACATATTTTTAGACACCTGCAGCGGGCCTTGCATATCTAAAAATATGTATATAATTTTCGCTCGAAAATTACATCTACAAACACCATTAACATTAGCTAATATATATGAACCCCACGCACTGTAGCATCAAAGTATTTGTACCTGAAAACCACTAATTATACCACTGCATTATTTATATTATAATAGTTAGTGAAGCCTGATTTTGTTGGACATATGCGGTGGGAAAAACTACCAGATACATTTAATAATCCTTTTTCATTTATATTGATGTTATTGTCATGTTGATAAAATGTCATTTTTATTCCTGATTCTTGGAGATACGTACTGTAGTTTATTCGAAGGGATAATGCATTTGATTTAGGTAAAAGAAATCGCAACTTTATCTTATTTTGGACATATGGGGAGAAACTCCCAGGCGCACATTTACATGCATGTACGTGCATTCATATTGATTTTTGTACAAATGTCATTTTGATCCTTTAATCCTCCAGATCCTCTTAACTGTATATATGCGGCTTACTTTCGAAAGAATAATACATTATTTAGTTGAAGCAAATGCAATCTGATATTTTGGGCATACAAGAAGAAATTGCACAATAATACTTTACATGTATGTGTACAATACATTCCTGTTTAAGTTTATTTTTTTGGAATTAATATTATTTTATAATCCTTAAATCCTCCAGATACGGAAGGAATAATATAGAATTTAGTTTAAAGCAAATTGCAGCGTGTTATTTTTGCGCCTATATGAAGGAAAACTCCCATTTATTCCCATGTATATAAATTTTGCAGCTGCTATGGTTCGGATGGATTGTATATTTCTGTAAAATTGACATAGCTATCTCACGTATTCATCTTATACACTGACCTTAATAACTCCTTTTTGTATTTAAATACAACAACGAAAATGTAATTCTAATTTCCACTCTCAATATACACCAACGAAATCTTTCTGCAAAATTTTCTACTGAAACGACGCTCTATTGTTTTACATCAACTTGTCGTGACGCTCTGTCGATAATAATCGTTCAGCTATAGGACATATGTTGACCGTCTTCTCGATTCGACCAATCCACTTCAATCTTTTCTCATTTATAATTCAAGTATAATTTGCTTGCCTTCCAATTAAAAACTTTGTACACTTGGAGGCCAAAAAATGCGGGGGAAATGTAAGCTTTATAATGATAATAATTGTTTACGGACAACTATAAATCGCGCGAATATATTATTGGTCTTTCGTTGCATGTGCTTTTATGAAAACAACGTCTTGCGTGGATTTAAAAGGATTAAAGGAAAATTACACCTGTTATTCAAGTTGTCTTTTCAATAGCGACGGGTATATATAAAGGGGAGTTTTGACACGTTTAGCAGTGGTTTCATTGTCTGTGTAAAATATTTGCATATGAAGAGTAGTAATTACTGCAGTTCACAATGCGGGCGCCACGTTGCTACATGCGGTCTAAAGTTTCACATTCGTAGAGTCATTTCGTCGATCACTATATATTATGTTAAGCGAAAGATTATGTACAGCTACGACTATATGTTAATACAAAACCGGACGAATTCATTAGAACTGTTCACGCTAGCTTCATTCGTACGATGAGCTGTGCTTAAATCGTCCGGTTTCATGCACGCTTCCTGTGTGAAAGCAAGACCAAATTGTGCAAATTGTACGATTCCGAATTTATCATAGTTAATAAAAATAACGTGGTTAGGAAACTAGTCAAACTGCGAAGCAGCTAACAATTGAATAGGATTTATGTTGAACGGTACCTGACCGTGCACAAATCTTTTGTTTTACATTCGTTAATATTTCCGAAACACGGTTTGCAGATTAAGCCCAAACATTTTTATTGGTCGATTTATAAAATACAATATATTCACTAACCGTTACCGTGCACAAATGCAAACTGACAAAAAGATGTGTTCGCAACAGACGTGTAGCAAGCTTGTCAACAAGTTGTAACAATGTTGTCATTTTAGCAAGTTGCTGCAAGGTTGTCACTCACAACTTGTCAACAAGTTGTTGAATTACAGGACGATAACAAGTTGTTGGAATAATTTGTAACAAGTCTGTTGAGTCAACAACCTTGTAGTAAGTTCTCAACAAGCCGTCGACAACTTGCCAACAAGCTGGGAACAAGCAGTGCGAACACATCCCGATAACAAGTTGTTGAAACAGTATTGGTACAAGTCTGTTGATTTGTTACAACTTGTGCGTTTTTACGTGTGTTTATGAAGCTATCTAAGGGAATCCACATATACTCAAATTTTCACGATGTCGCCTTTCGAGTTAACGATACGAATATGATTGGCTAATTTCCTCATAAATTATGAATGATCATTATAGATTTATCAATATCTAAGGCAAAACTAGAAAGCAATCTATCTAAGTTTATCACAACATGGTATTCATCTCATTAATCTCATTATCATAATCGGTGTTACTATTTGTATCGGAATTATTGTCCATATCATTGTCACTATCAGACTTAGCAGGGCAGTCGTATAGTTTACCGACTTGTAAAATATCTAGTTTACTCAACGCTATCCTCTGCCCGATCTTGGCATCCGGGTCTTTCTGGGGAATGACCGTCGGCTTTTTCGATTTCTTCCCGAAGATCTTACGAGGATAATGCATTATGGAACCGTAATCGTAGCCGACATCTTTCGAGTCGATGACGCGCCTTGAAAACTTCATGAAGTTCACTTTATAACCTACAAAACAGTAGCAAAATGGGAATTATTTCTGTCGCATGGAAATGGAATATCATTTTTGGACAATGAGAGTTGATGGGAGTCTACGAGAGTCGAAACTCTCGTTCGCGTTTGACCGCCAACTCTCATCGACTTTGAGCTGGTTCAAATTTTGACGAGAGTTTTTGCTCGTTTGACCGATACGCGTGGTAATATCCAGTCAACTTTCATGCAACTCTCTTGTTCTCGTTTGACTGGGATATGAGAGTTGATGAAACTCTTATTCAAATTCTCGCTTGCTAACTTTCAACCCAAGCATTCGTATCAGGAGGCTCTGGCTCGAGTGAATTGGGGGCAATTATACTGTATGCACTCTGCGTAAACGACGTTGGATAAATTGTTATTACTCTTTCTATATGCCCCAGATGACGGATATGAAATAAAAATCCTCAACGAAAACCGACCCAATAATCAACTAAATACGTTGTTTACCGTTTTTAACATTTCCCCATTCTATTTTGACAAACTGATCCCTGTCTGGTCTCGACTGTTCATGAAAGAATCCAATTGAATGACCGATTTCATGAATTATATTTCCAACTCGACATCCGTGACGTTTGTTGCCCACAATGAGGTTTTGTTTTCCTCCGATACGACCCACGTACGAGGAACATCTAAAGAAAAAATAGATATATTGGAAAAAATACCCAGAACGGTTGGGTTTCACTAAGCACTATCGTCCAGCTGTTGGTTTGTCAATTCAATCCTTTGTATCCCAGGCTTGCAATTTTACTCATTTCTATTCTTGTCTATCCTATATTATTCTATTCCGTTCCGTTTCATTCTGTTCTGTTCCGTTCTAAATTAATATTTTCTATCTTAATTTCATTCTATTCCAGTCTATTCCATTCTATTCAATTTATTCAATTCTATTCCATACTCTTCCATTCTGTTCCATTCCATTCTATTCCATTTTATTCCATTCTATTCAATTGTATTCAATTCTATTCCATACTATTAATCCATTCTGTTCCATTCTATTCCATTTTATTCCATTCTATTCCATTTTACTCCATTCCAATCTATTCCAATCTATTTCATTCTATTCCATTCCAATCTACATCTACATCTACATCTACATTTTATTGAGTCGGTAAAAATCGGACGATTATCGCACCAACTATAACAATACAAAATACAAATTCTAAAAACCTAACTACAACTATCTCAACCAATCAAATAATAAAAAATATTACTTAATAAAATTCTTGAGTTCACTCTTAAAAGTATCTAAGGTCTCTGATAAAACTATTTCCTTAGGAAGACTGTTCCACTCAGTTAATGTTCTAGGATAAAAAGAATATTTAAAAATGTCCTTCGTAGCTCGAGGTACTCTATACTTAAACGTATGACTGTTTCGTGTTCTTGTTTCTTGACTTGGAATCAACACGTTTTCCGTGTTCAAGTTAAGTAGGCCGCGACTTAACTTATACATCATACTTAGGCGTATACATTTCCTTCTTGTTTCCAATGTATCCCAATCCAATTCTTTTGTCATGGCTGATACACTAGCTGTTCGATTGTAATTTCCTAAACAGAATCGTGCCGCTGATCTCTGAACTCTTTCGACAGCAGCAACATCTTTCTTATAATAAGGGTCCCATGCTGTAGATGCATATTCAAGCATTGGTCTTACAAGACTTTTATAAGCAACTTCCTTGACATCTCTTGGACAATTCGATAGGTTCCGCTTGATAACATGTAATACGACATTTGCCTTTCGAGTGGTATTAGATATATGAGATGACCATTTCATTTTATTATCAAACATCACCCCAAGATATGGATGGTTTCGACTTCTTCCAGTGTTTGGCCACAGAACATATACTGTTTCTTTATGATATTCTTTTTAGTTGTAATGCACATCACTTTGCACTTGGTCGGATTGAACTCCATTTGCCAACGGTCTTGCCACTCCTCGAGTTTACACAAATCAGCCTGGAGAGAATCTGAATCTACATCACTTTCAATAAAACAGTACAGCAGAGCATCATCAGCAAACAGTCTTACAGTAGATTTCAATTCATCAGCCAAGTCATTTATATACAGTAGAAACAAGACAGGACCAAGAACTGTGCCTTGTGGTACGCCAGAAGTAACTGTAACAGGAGTTGATGTCGCGCCATCACATACCACAACTTGACTTCGATCTGTAAGAAATGACTTAAACCATTCTTGGAGTGGTCCCCGGATCCCATAATACTCCAACTTCGTCAATAATCTCTGGTGGGGGACTTTATCAAAAGCTTTTGAAAAGTCTAGAATGGCCAAGTTTACTTGTTTGTTTTGTTGAATAGCGTGAGTAATGTCATGGGTAGTGCATATCAGTTGAGTTTCTGTGGATCGTTTAGCCCGAAAGCCGTGGCTCGAAAGCCGTGGATCGTTTAGCCCGAATTCCACTCTATTCCATTCCATTATATTCCATTATATCCCACTCTATTGTATTCTATTTAATTCTATTCCATTCTATTCCATCCCAATATAATCCACTCTATTTCATTCTATTCCATTCTATTCCATTCCAATCTGTTCCACTCTATTCCGTTCTATTCAATTCCACTCTAGCTATTCCATTTTATTTCAATCTGTTGCACTCTATTCCATTCTATTCCATTCTGTTCCAATCTGTTCCAATCTATTCTACTCTATTCCATTCTTTTCCATTCTTTTCCATTCTTTTCCATTCTTTTCCATTCTGTTCCAATCTATTCCAATCTACTCCATTCTAGTCCATTATATTCCATTCTATTCTAATCTATCCTGTTCATTCTTAATTCCATTCTATTCCATTTCGTTCTATGATACTATATTTCAGTTCATTCTATTCTATCAGTTTTAACTAACTAACCCATCTTTTTGCTGGAACTCAATATAATCTTTCTCTTTTTTTCTTAGCTTGAATTTTAAACATGTCTTCTCCTGCCAGTGTTTAATAGCGGCTTTAACAATACCTCTCCGTAAATTGTCTAAATTAAAAGAAATATAAGTTATCCACTCAAAATTTTGCCTGGTGTTCTTGCAGCAACATTTTAACCTATAGGAAATATATTTATGCCAACCTTTCGCTTTGACTTATTTCGGTGAAACCGAATGAAAGAATTAAACTAGCAGTTAAGCCTGGCTTCCATTTGGTCGTAACTGTCGTAGATAAGTCATGTTAGACGATGTGAAATAGTCTGGATCTATCTTGTCTTTTGTGTGCTATACACAAATCAGTCATTACCAGTGAACTCTAAGTAAACTGGAACCGCGCTAACTCCTATGATAAAGTCCTATGATTCGTTGAAGCCAAGCTAGTTTTTCTGAGGTTTGAGTTGAAATACTTAACGCCGAACATTGGGCTGTATATGAAATTGAAGCTATTAAAAAGTTCTATTTGATATAAAAACTTCAAGACTTTAGGCAAAATGGAAATACTTAAAAAATACAAAAACAACCGCAATTTTGTAAAATACGGCAAATTTTCCCTCAAAGTTTTAAGTATTTCCTTTTTACCTAAAGTCTTGAAGTTTTTATATCAAATATAACTTTTTAATAGCTTCAATTTCATACACAGCCCAATGTTCAGCGTTAAGTATTTCAACTCAAACCTCAGAAAAACTGAATTAAGCTGGCTTCAATTTCCCCCCCTGCGTTAGCGTTCCAGTCTATTATAGTTCAATGGTCTTTACTGACTGTAGAGATATATCGACACTCTATTACATCGGTCACCTTGATTTGTTCAGGACAGTTACGGCTAAATGGCGACCATGCTTTATCGTAGCATTTATCTTCTCAAGTTGTAAAAGGTCACTGGATACCACCTACCTACGTCACTCTTGATGACGTAAGGTACAATCCCTTTCTCCCATGTTCTCCGAACATCTTTAACCAAGGCACGCGAATGCAGTTGATCGTCTGCTTCGGAATCTGTATCTAACATTTGAGTGAGTTTTACCATTTGGTCATTTGTCGTCAGAACATCTCCTTGAAAGTAATGCATACCAAGGTTCTCTTCAGCTGAAAGGACAAAATACTACATGCTTAGTTCAATTTCGGGTCCAAAAATGGTGTTCATGGCACAATGGTGTATGTATGTGTGTTAAAATGCTGGTCGGTTAAACCAGAGAGCTTACCTTTTGATATTTCACCGTCGTCATCACCCATCATCCCATCATCTCCGTCATTTCTTTCATTCATTTCATCTTCCATTGAGTCGTTTTGTAAATTATCATCTAAAGTCTCATCTTTCTTCGCTAATACAGTTTTTATCGTACGACCTTTAAACAAAACAGTTGTATACGTTTCTCTCACTACTTTGAGTCAAGTGAATGAATGTAATCCCCGAAAAAGAAATAATATTCACGACCAAACATTTCGACACTCTGGAATCGAGGGAGTGTGGCACACTCGTTCGCCCTTAATTTAAGTCAGATGCTTTTTGAACCTTTCCCAATGCGTATGGTATTGTAATAATTTCTGACATAGAAAATAATTCGTGTTGCCAGTGTAGGTAGCGATAAACCATATACTTGAGGTTCGTAGCATCAAACTACTTGAAAAATATAACGTTTTTGTTATTTTTTTAAAGGTAGTTTGATCTTACAAACCTTCAGGTATAAAAAAGAATACCTTTTATTGAAACGAGGCATAGAAATATAAGAAACAATGTAAACAGACGCATCAGGAATTCGTGGGCTTGTCCTAGAATGCTGTAAATGAAACGAACATGAACGCTGAGCAACGCTATAGCGGGAAGCACGGGTGGCAGATGCGGTTAGCGCGCTCCCCTTACCTCTGAGGTAAGCCTACTATACAGCAGGTCGAGGGCAGGCATTTACTTAGGCTGGGTAACGTCAGTGTGCTTGATAAACTCATGTAAGTAGAGATTGGTTGGTTCTCTCTTGTGCTTCGAGGGTTTTTCTCCGGGTACTCCGGTTTTCCTCCCTCACTAAAAACTAACCGTGACTAACTATATAACTAACCCTCGGAACCTTTGTCAATTGGGTTGTAAAACCTGTTAAGGCTTCCGTCCTCCTCAGAGTGGTGAACATAATGGACTAAAATAAACTGGCTGGTGATTCGGCAACTTCTTCATTTGTTAAAACGCGTTGATTGATCCTTTTACCAATACCAACGCCATCTTAACTCGTGCTGCATTATGGTGTATATATGGCTAAAGTATATACTGTATACTGAAACATACATACAAATACGAGGGTACAGTGTAGGCAGTATTATACAATACGCTGGCGTGGTTTGTTTCTGATGTTAGATAAAATATTAAAATCACTTGGACGTCTACAACGATGTTGCTAACATTGTGACAAAGTTCCTTCGTTCCAAACATCGAAGTTTTGTCAACCATTTTTCAGGTAGCTCAGACACAAACCACGGCAATTAAATACACATAAAAACTATCCAAAGCATCTAACCTTATATCTTTCTTTCTTTCACCAGAATTATGCTCCAAGGATTATAATGACTCTGATCCATGTTTTCGTTTGAACAAACTGGTAATGGAAGCGCTTGATTTGATTGGGAACGTAAACAAGCAGGTATGCGAAAACAATGCCTTTGTATTGCTCAGTTGTTGGTGAGTTTTAGCTAACGTAGTCCCATGATTTTCAATGTGAAAATCCGTTTAAAGATATTACAAATGCGAATATCTTAACAATTTATTGAGATACTTTCTTGAGAGTCGACAAAGGCGTATAAACCTTTATCAAATCAATTGTATGAGGATTGATTGTTTGCAATTTGCAAACGGTAAATTTAGATAACTCGTATGAGAGTTTCGTTGTTTTGAAATTGCATCTGAAAGTTGCATCGTGTATAATCGAGCGCCACATTAAATTTCGCGATTTTTGGTGACAATGGCAATGTTATTATTTTCCTGTCAATGCTTTTCTAGGCGTAAACTATAGCATGACTTGATATTCATAACATGCATTGATACTACAAGTTATTAAATCGGGATTGTTAACGGCGAATCAATAGCTTTCGCGCAAGACATACTGCACAGTGGCTACCGCATTAACTCTCATGTTAATGTAGCCGGTCACGAACTGACGCGAGTATCTTCCATGGGCCTCGACTAGAACGGCTTAGCCGGCAATAATATTAAGGCTGAAAGCTTCACACAGTTGTATGTACTGTACTCTACATACTGGACTATGCATGTTAATTCTGACTAAAGCCGTCTTTTACGTGACTGAGAAATTTTCTTGTTCTCATGCATTGCCTGTGTTTTTGCACTCATACATACTATATTTTGATGTTCTGCTTACTTGACTTAATTTGAGCTCTCGCTCGAACCAATTCCGTCCGCTCGTTCCACAGCATTGGCGCATGTTGGCCTTGGTATTTCATTCACCGGCTCCAATTTGGTATCGCTACGATGATTGCATGCTATGAAGGTTGATGTTCTGGCCTTCTTCTTCTTTTGCCCTTTGTTGTAATTGTTGGTTCTCAGAGCACGGTGGGTGATGCCGTAGGAGAATATTAGAAATATTAGATACAGGTCAGTGCAAACCATGGATAATAGAGATGCAAATTCCTTGCAATAGGAATCTGGGCAGAGTCAGAATGCTTAAGAAATCCGCCATTTTGTGGATACAATTATACAAATTAAAGTTATACTAAAAAGAAAGAGGAATACGCATTCTATATATGTCTAAAACGTTACATATTTTTTATATGATTATTCAAATTGATAAGACACATCACAACTTAACACATGACTCAAAGCTAGCAAAGAACTCCAACAATTCACATAACATGCGCCCAGACAGCCAATTATCTAACATTGATGAACATTTTACATTTCTTAGGCAACCTTCGATTCCGGTGACGCGGCGTTCTCGTTATGTTGCTATGTACATATGGTGTATGTGACTTTGAAATAATGTCGAAATTTACAGATTCAAAAGCTCGTCTTGTTGTATTCATATTTTGAATTTCAAGATGTCACTATTCTTTGGAATATTTTTCTCCATGTATTGTCTGAAATTGTCGACTGGCCGTGGGTTTTTAATGTGATTTAAGGTATTTCCTATTGGCATGCCTCTCGCGCGTTCAACCGTACTATATACATGCATGGACTGTCATCTAACAACCTTTGTCTGTTTTGGCGTTGCTTATAAATCACTCATTACTCATGCAAAGGGAAATTCCCTGACACGTTTTGAAAAATGCGTATTTAATAATCGCAACAACTTAGCATGACAAACAATTTTGCATAGTTTTTCTTCGTGGATCGATTATACTATAATAAAGAGCATTCTTCATTTTAAAGCATTAGGTACGTCTATTGTATATCTGATTTTATAAAACTATCGCTATTTCATAGTCTATAGATTATATATATTGCGGCTTTACGGCCAATATATACAGCAATATATAGCATTTCTTACATTGTTCATCATTCTATTGTGAATATTACACACTATTGTCAATATACGTTGATATTATGAGACCTTTCAAAGACGAAGGTTTCAAAATGACGCGGTGTTCCCGAAACTTCAATAACTATGAGTAATTATCTATATTTCTTAATGTCGTAATAGTATACCATAATCGCAAATACATTACAATAAACAAATTACGGTATAAACAAATTCTATGTTATATATTTTGTTATATGCACGTTTCAATAACTTTAGAAAAATCATTTAATTCTAGCTTGTTTCCTATATAGCTACGATGAATAATCGGATATTACATGATACTGATTATATACAAATAATTCAACACAATACTCCCAAGCCAAAAGGTTTTAAATCCTGGAAGAAGTATTGGTGTGATCAGTCCGGCGAAGAATGGCCAAGAAAGTGCCGATTTCATGGTTGTGACAATAACGCAGATGGAAGTCCTCATGTTATTGTAAACTCTTATGAGGATAATGAATATATTATTCCGATGTGCAACAACTGCATCAGCACTTCAAAAGCATTTCCAGTATACACTGGCACTATTGCTGTCTACATTGACAAAGAAAAAATTACGACAGAGCTAATGGACAGTCTGGTTGAGAGGTAAGTTTTACTTGACATATTTTTTTGCTCTCTGTATACAGTCTGGTTTAAGTAAATAAATACGATCCTCGATTAAATACCATATTTTGCTTATTAAATTATCATTTTACGCTTATAAGTACGAGCTTTGTGAGGCACGCAATCACCAAGCGTATAACTGCACATTTAAACAGAGAATACCAATTAATTTAGAAGTAGTGGTTAACAGTGTACAGGATAAGAATGACAGTCGCTAATCCGCAACTTCTAAAGACTGCGCAACAGCGATTAGCCACAAAATCTGCGACTTCGTTATCTGAATTTAGAAACTATATATTAAGTTAACCCGATTTTCACTGGCTGTAATGAATTATCTCATATATGTTATATTTTGGTTTCTAGATTATATAAATTACATGCTTGTTGTATGTATCATGGGCCTCTGGCTTGGGTTAGCTGGGCAACCACACCCATGTGTATAGATGACGTAAATTATTTTTCCCAACTAATTTTTTTCTATGTTTTACAGTCTTGGCGAGTTGTCCTTGCGAGCTGGCGTTCAAGTGAAAAACGTTGTGGGTACAGGCCATGACAAATCACGAGACTATGGGACGTGGAAGAAATTCTATATGGGAGAGAATGACCGTGAATGGCCAAAAACTTGCCGCATCCGCAACTGTACAGAACCCGCAGATGGGGGAGCCCATGTACACGTCCAAGGAAAGCATGGTGTGTTTATTGTACCCATGTGTATCAAGGAGCACAACACGTCTCAGAATACGGATTCGTTACCTGTAAAGAAAGGCACCATTGCCGTGCGCGTGGACCAGGGGGACACCAAGAGACCCAATGAGACTAGCCTGCCGGCAGGCACCTTTTCCCTGCACGACCACCATGGAAACACAACTAGACCCGCTGAGACTGGCGTGCGGTTTAACACCATTCCCTTGCGCGTTGACCAAAGAAACACAAGTAGACCCGCCGAGACTGGCGTGCGGTTTAACACCATTCCCTTGCGCGTTGACCAAAGAAACACAAGTAGACCCGCCGAGAATAGAAAAAATGTCTGTTGTCAGTGTGTGATTGTCTGAAAACTTTCAAGATTGTAAGAATATATATACCATTGCTGTGTGCATTGACCAGGAAGACGCAACTGGACCCCCCAGCACCTGCTTTTGCAAAAATCGGTAAAATTCTATCAAAAGTAGGTAGATGATTGAATATTTTTTTTCGCACTACAATTTATATAGCAAATGAATGTATTGTATATATTGTTGTAAAGTTCAGGAATAACTGATTATATAGAATAACATATAATAGCTATTTCCTGGTAATTTTTTATTAAATATTGATATCAGAAGTAATGTGTTGTGATTCTCAGATTTAGGGCGTTTCTGCAAACTCACATTCACACACATATAACAGAGATAGTTTAATAAGATCAATGGCAATGGTATATAATATCTCCTTGGCCCGTGTACCTCGTTCTCATGAATCGTAAGCGGATAGGCCAAGAAAGTATTCGTGACGTACTTAAGGGTGTATTACATAAACATGTTCCTGGGATCCAGTCCCCCGATAGACGCGACTTTTTTCCAAGAATCACAGAATAGGCTGAAGTCTACATGTACATCAGAACTCTCTCTTAACTAACTTTTTTCAAAAACCATTTTGGGCCTAACGAAATGGCAGAAAATTGGATTTCATTTTGGAGGAACCAATTACTAAGCGAAGAGATGAGCGGGTGAGTGTCATTTAATTACTTTGAAGTACACAGTGTGTGTAAAGAAACGGAATCCATCTTTTATGCTTAATAATTTCCAATATAATGACTCTTATGTAATGATTTTAGTCTTGTTTTAAAGCTCGTTCTTTTCTCTTTCCAACAAGTGGCCATTTGTGCCTTTAGCGCAAGAAATAACTACACATAGTACCATACTGGCTAACCGAAATTGTATTGCCAAACTCACATGTATGATGCAAAGCGGCGAATTTGAACCTTCCCGCTCAAAATTTGACGTATTATAAAGGCATACTGAATTGTTTATATTTCACGTGCCAGCATAGGCTATAGCATATGTCGAGTATATATAGCGATAGCTATAAATCCGAGCTATAATCGACTTGGCTTCACTATCTCTTTTGGCTTTACTTCTACGTTTACTTGCCATTACATAGCGAATATATAGAGTTGTTTAGTAAACTGGAAGCATGTATATATAGAATAATAGTTAAATTAAATAGTCATACTTGGTTTAAGACTATTATATACGCGAGGCCAAACTTGATATTGTGAATATGGTTTCAGAGGCTTTACTACTTTCATTTATTCAACAAGACAGATTAATATTTTCGCAAATCTGTACGAAGGTATATGTTTGTTAATTGTAATATGTATAAAGTCGTAGTTTCGCTTTCGTTTTCTGTTTGACAAATATATATGTGCAACTCACGATTTTCAACATATGGTCGCTTTTAATGTTTGCCAAATTAATATCGACCATATAGTAAAGATCCCACAGACGAAGGATAACTTATTAAATCTACAAAATGCTTCGTAGAATGGACCCATTTTGCGGTCATTCATATTTTAAACTATTTCGCAATGCCCATGCAATATTACAAATGACCCACATTAACCATAAATGACCCTGACGCATATTCAATAGTTATATTCCATGAAGAACACAAGTAACCTGGCATAAAGCTCCAAAATATCCCTGCGTGTACACGAGCATTTCGAATTGTTATTTCTCTAATCTCAGTCGCTTAAAATAGTATTTTTCGTAAACCAATCGTTCAAATGGTTAAGCTTTCAAATGAATGTAAACATTGAGGCTTTACTGCTCTATTTAATTCAATATTTAGATTTGAATCGAGGATTCCGTATTTTTATACACCCTTTGTACCTAAGACTACCCAAGGGTAGCTGTTCCAATCAGAAAGTTAATATTTTGAGAAATAAGACAATCTATAAGCCAAAAAGTTCAAATTTGAGCCCCAAGAAACCTTTTGTTAAATTTCCAAATAGTTAGTCTTAATACAAGGGAGGTAGTATGTTCTTCTTGTAGTAGATCGTGTGTTATAGGAGTGTATATGGTTCTCGAGCACTCGTATATGTAT
Source organism: Trachythela sp. YZ-2020 (assembly GCA_016169945.1). NCBI lineage: Eukaryota > Metazoa > Cnidaria > Anthozoa > Malacalcyonacea > Clavulariidae > Trachythela > Trachythela sp. YZ-2020. Next base: position 3,517,113 of record JADLSH010000157.1, read on the forward strand.
CGTACGCCTCTGCCTGGCTTTGCCTTGGGTGAAAATATACACTCTGTGTGTAAACTGATATTTTCTCAATGTTTCACAGTGGAACAAATTTGGAATTGCCAAGTGGCTATCTAGTGCAGAACATTTCGGGCACTCGTGTTTGCCTGCCACATGGTTATCCCTCGTGGAAACAATTTTACTTGGGTAATGGTGGGAAATGGCCACGAAATTTAAAGTGTCGCATCTATGGGTGTGGCAAAAGGGCATATGGTGGAGCTCACGTAAGCGTCGAAGAAGAAGATGATGTCTTTATAGTACCTATGTGTGGAAGCCACAACAACGCCTATAATCAGGAATGGTTACCTGTTAACGAAGGTACCATTGCCGTGTGTGTCAACCAGGAAGATACAACAGGACCACTCGGGATCTGTTCCAGATAAGAGTGTCGATAAATGATAGAATCTGGTTTTGGCGCTACAGTTTATATGAATGTATATGTATGAATAAATATGAATGTATGAATAAATATTGTTCAGTTCTTGTTCAAAATTCCTAGTTGCATAACGAGCATGAATCTCACCACAACCATATATTTAATTCGTTGAAGAATACGAAGCGAAAACGCTTATTGTTTACGCCCTATCTAATATTACTATCTACATGCAGCCGGTTGACGAAAAGTCTGCATGCTGTCGCTGGGTATGAGAAGGTACGCCTCGCACAAGTTCTTTCGCTTTCTCGGGAGGAAGTAACTGCATACAGATCAGATTACGTGATTAAAGGTATGTGCATACGTTTGCATTATTTCTTGGAAGCACTGTTCATGATAAAACACTGTCATCTGAGTACCACCAGTCCATGTATGGAGTTGCTTTAATCTATTTTCAAATAATTACGCAGGGAAATTCCCAGACACGTCATTCGAAATGGCTATTTGAAATCACAACAACCTTGGATATAGGCGCAGTTAAATATATTGAGGTTTCTTGGTGGATCTGTTGAGAAAATATTCATCACATTTAAAAGGATGAGGTATGTGTATATAATGTATGTCTATCGTGGCCTACGGTATAAAATTCAACACAGCGTTTTTAATATTCAGACAGTTTCTGAACGAATACAAGTTGATCGATAGATTATTTGACTAATAATATTGAAAAGTATGCAGTATAATATGGAATAAACATATGAGCACTTTCGAAGAAGACGGTCTCAAATACTGTACTTCATTCAACAAGCAAATGAATCATAAGGACCGTCATTCGCCGACGAATATGAAATACACTTTTGCCTATAGTCTATGCGCAATTTCCTACTATTTCGAGACCGGTTCTAGCAGGAATTGTATAGCTAAATAACACATTATGAGGGTTATATGTCTAGAGTTCAAAATTACAGTGAACGTAGACTTATATAATACTGTGTGCTGCAGTATAAACCATACAGTGTCGAACGATTGCACCTCTGAAGTGTTAGTGCAATTTTAATTAGTTTCGATTTCTGTATGAAATATATAGAAAGCCTTATTAGCTTGAATAGCATAATGCATATTGTACATGCAGAATCACAGTTAATAGTCTATTAACTCTGGTAGAATGCATCATTGTACATGTTGTCATTTAGTTACAACATAGAGGTCCCATGCACTATTAAAATATATGCGGTTGGCCGGGAAATGTTGAATTCTGCCCCATCCTCCGACAATAGATTTCAAAACACTTTTCTAATCGTTTAAGGAAAAGTATAAAATCCTATGTAGGATGAGACATCTGATTTTAGGTAATACTCGGACGATATAGAAAATGGTCAACACAGTACTCCAATTAAAACCAAATGGTTTCAAATCCTGGGCTTGAGTAAATTGGGCAACCACACCCTGATTATCTTCATAAACGGCGTAAATGATTTTCACCAATTTTTCCATGTTTCACAGCTTTGGTGAGTTATCCTTAAAATCTGGCACTCAAGTGAGAAATGTCGTGGGCACTGGTGATGACAGACCACCACAACGTTATAAGTCGTGGAAGCAACGCTATGTAGGAGATAATGACCGTGAATGGCCAAGCAAGTGTCGCATCAGATCCTGTGGGGAACCCGCAAATGGGGGAGGCCATGTGCATGTCCAAGGGAAGCGTGATGTGTATATTGTACCTATGTGTGATAAGAAGCACAACACTGCTCATGTAAATGATTGGTTACCTGTAAAGAAAGGCACCATTGCCCAGCGCGTTTACCGGGAAGACACCAGGAGATTAGAGAACAAAAAACGAGAAGAAGCCAACGAGAGTGGCTGGTCTTGGTGTGTAATTGTCTGAAAAGTGTAAAGATTGTGAAAATATATCGTCACGTTGTTCTCAGTTTGTTTTTACAACAATAAAATACACTGTATTTCAAGAATAACTTATTAGGTTACATGGCAATCAAGTCAATGTATTATAGTCACATATAAACTGACCCTTGCTTTGTAATTGCGGTGCGAAAGGGATCAGCAATGTTATTAATGTTAGTTAAGATAAGTTGCACAATAAATACATTGTCAATAGTTTAATACGGAATTGTGACATGTAAATATATACATCTACAATCGCTTTATGTTGTATTAAATATTGATATGAAAAGTGATTTGTTATGTGATTTAGTAGATCACAGGACATCAATACTCTGATTGACCTAACAAGCTGAAGACGCATTCACGCACAGCGCGGTCACGCATATGTGGAGCAGTCGCTCCACAGCATACTGTCCTTCATTGGTATTGGCATTCGTATTTCATTCACCGGCTCCAAATTGGTAAATCCCTACGATGATTGCATGCTATGACGTTTACTGGTTTGATCTTCCTCTACTTTTGCCCTTTGTTGTAATTGTCGGTTCTCAGAGCAGGGTGGGTGATGTAATAGGAGCATAGATGATAATAGACTATACGTGTTGATGAAAATCATAGATAACAGAGATGCAAATTCCTTGCAATATAGGAATCTGGGAGGGTCAGAATGCCTTGGGAATCCGCCATTTTGTGGGACAAATTTCAGTTTTACTGAAAAGATTTATACTCGTATATATCTCATACCTTGCATTTTTCAATATTACTATAATTCAAGCTGCTTTAAGGAAGTAAAAGCATCAGGATAGGTCAGATTATGTGATTGAAAATTCTGGCATGTCTTGCACACTAATAACACACGGTAACTGTCATCTGACAACCACCTGTCCATTTGTGACGTTGCCTCAATCTATTTTCTACTCATTACTCATGCGAAGGGGAATTCCCTGACACGTTATTGAAATTGCGCATTTAATCATAACAACAACTTTGGATAGCCACAGTTTAACATAGATTTCTTGGTGGATCGATTACGATAATAAAGAATATTCTTCGTTTTAAAATCTTCAGGTACGTCTATTCTATATTTGACTTTATTGCTATTGCTATTTCATGTCAGGATCATATATATTGCGGCTTTTATACGGTAAACGAATTCATACAGCATTTCTCACATTGTTCAATCATTCGATTGTTAATAATATTGAGTCGTATAAGGAAAAAGCAAATCGACTTAAAGCAAATCGACTTAAATAAATAGTTATTCGTCTTCCTATAGGCATGAAATTCAGTATTTACTAGATATCTTGGAATAATTTGGGCAATTACCTGACATTACGTGACAGGTTGTAAAATTGGAATTTAGACATAGTCATAGTATAGCCTATATAGATATTTTGTATCGTAGTTTGTCTAGAGGCGATAGGAAAGTCGACTCGATAATGGCAGTTGAAATCACAATATATGAATTTAAACTTATCTATATAACCTACTGTTTGAACACTGCAAAGAAACATCGCATTTCAGAAAGGTTACAATAGTTTCAATTTCTGTACAATATGTATCCAATGTCTTTGTAACTTGAATAATTTAGTGACAAAATGTAGTGCCTATATTGATCTATATTAAATATATACTTTCGATTTTAATATAATATATCATGCATCAGTCATCCGAAACTCCCTGCAACGCCTTTTATGGCAATTGTGGTGTATAAGTCATAGGAGTTCTTATGGGAAATTCCCTGCAATAAGCTCATCGTCCATATTTAAGTTGTTGATAGTATATATATACTCTATATGACATAATCCCATCTCACACAAAATACAATATATAAACAACCTGACATGGTCTTAGGTTTAAGGGACTAAAAGAAGTGTGAAACAGCAAACGACGTACACGATAATTCCAAGTAATGCCTATATTATGTTATATAAACTTTTACAATAACTTAGTATATGAAATCTTAGAAAAGTCATGAAATCTTAGCTTGTTTTCTATGTAGGATGAGCGATCTGGAATTAAGTAATGATGATGTTATAGAAAATGTTCAACACAATACTCCTAAGCCAAGTGGTTTTAAGTCCTGGAAGGAGTATTGGTGTGATCAGTCAGGCGAAGAATGGCCAGACAAGTGCCGATATCGTGGTTGTGGCGATAACGCAGACGGAAGTGCTCATGTTATTGTAAACGATGACGAGGATTCCAAGTATATTATTCCGATGTGCGACTACCACATCAGTCCTGGATTTTCAGAAACCTTTGCAGTAAACACTGGCACTATTGCTGTCTACATTGACGAAGAAGAAATTATGACAGAGATGATGGACAATCTGCATGTCGAGAGGTAAGTCAGTTTACTTTACAGGTTTTTGCTCCCTGTACTCTGCTTTAAGTAGATGAATGCCATGCAATCCCTGCTATCCGGCTTGTACAATTACGCGAGAATATTATGTCATGCTAAATTAAATATTGCGCAATTTTGGGTGCCATCATCGAAGTGCTGTTTTCGCTTATATCTTGCGAAATACTATAACTTGATATATTGTAAATAGTAATTTAGTCATATTTGTTACACTGTCATACCATACTCATTTACTCTGAAAATGTTTTAAGTTAAAGACGAAACGTTAGTACTCTAATAAAATGTTATATTTATATTCTTGTCTATCTATACGTACGTTATGCTGCATGGCACTAATTTTATAACACGTCAGGTAGATTGATTTTTTTCTCAACCTCTTTTCCATGTTTCACAGTTCTGACGAGTTGACCTTGAAAGCTGACGATCGAGTGCAAAACATCTCGGGCACTCATGCTTGTCTGCCACGAGGTTTTGGCTCGTGGAAGAAATACTATGTCGAAGATGATGAGCGTGAATGGCCAGACACCTGTCGCGTCAGCTACTGTGGGGAACCCGCAAAAGGAGGAGCCCATGTACACGTCAAAAGGGAACGTGGTGTGTTTATTGTGCCCATGTGTGAGCAGCACAACACAGCTCATAATAAGGATTGGTTGTCTGTAAAGAAAGGCACCATTGCCGTTCCCGTTGACCAGGGAGACACAACTGGACCCTCTGGTACTTGTTTTTCCAAAAATCAGTAAAATTCTATTTAAAAATTGGGTAAATGATAGAATTTGATTTTGGGCAGCACAGTAAAGGTCACGAATAACTGAATATAGGTTACATAGCAAACAAGTCAATGTATTAAGGTCTCATATAAACTGACCCTTGCTTTGCAATTACGTTACAATAAGGATCAGCAAAGTCATTAATGATAGTTAAGATAAGTTGCATAAGAAGTACAGTTAATAAGATAATGCAGAATTGTGAAGTACATAAATAATCTCAATGTATATATTAATAATCACTATTTCCTGGTAATGTTTTATTAAATATTGATAATATTATGAGAAGTAATGTGTTGTGATTTAGATCACAGAACATGCTACCAATTACGCTAATTGACCTAATACGTATTTCGGCTCAGTAAAGATCAGTTCATATCTTTCCTGCAACAAATCAAAGCCGGAATGGTTCCACAAACTCACACGCATATAACGGAGATAGTTTCAGTAATACGATTGAATGTGCACCATTCTGTTGGTAACGTGGTTAACACGTCTGTTGGTAACGTGGTTAATGGTATCCCCTTGGCCCATGAGTCTTATTTTCTTTCGTCTTTATTCATGAGAGCGAGGCTCCCAGGCCAAGAAAGTATTCGTGACGTAATTATCGAAAGGGTGTATTACATAAACGTGTTCCTGGGATCCAGTCCCCCGGTAGGCGCGACCTTTTACCAAGAATCACAGAATAGGCTAAAGTCGACGTGTACATCAGAACTCTCTCTTACTCTAGAACTTTAATACTAATTAACTACTTTTTTCTTAATCGAATCAGTCAAACCTATTTTGGGTTTATATAAATCACTTGGATTTCATCTTATACAAAAAGCTGCGAAGAAGATGAGCGGGTAAGTGTTTTTAATACTTGAAGTATACAGAGTGTATAAAGAAACGGAATCCATCTTTTATGCCTAATAATTTCCAATATAATAACCTTTATACAATGATTTTAGTCTTGTTTTAAAGCTCGTTCTTTTCTCTTTCCAACAAGTGGTCATTTGTGCTTTTAGCGCAAAAAATAGCTACACAATACCATATTGGCTAACCGAAATTGTATTGCCAAACTTACACAAAGGACGCCAAGCGAACTGAATCTTCCCGCTCAAATTTTAACGGATTATAAAGGCAGTAGAAAAATAAATAAAGCCTCGCGGGAGTATAGAACTAGTGGTTTTTGCATCGCAAGCAGAAAAGCGAACGTCTACACAGCTGTTTATATAGCACGTGCCAGCATAGCACATGTCGAGTATGTATAGCGATGGCTATAAATCCGAGCTATAATCGACTCGGTCTCGTTCTTGATAAAATCTAGCTCTTTTGGCTTTAAATCTACGTTTACTTGCCATCAGATACCGAATATAGGGTTGTTTTACCAAATTGGAAGCCTATATACAAGAATTGTTACATTAAATAGTCATGTATGATTTAAGACATACGCAAAACGAAACTTGATATTTTTAACCATGATTTCAGAGGCTTCCTACTTTCATACAGTATTTATATATATATTTAAAAAAGCTAGTATATTTAACATTCATTCAAGAAGACATACACGGATTAATATTTTCGCAAATCAGTACGAAGGTATATGTTTGTTAATTATAATATATAAAGTCATACTTTCGGTTTCATTTTCGGTTCGACAAATTTACACGTGCATGCTACTCAAGATTTTCAACATAGAAAAATAAGTGTTGGCCGCTTTTAATGTTTGCCAAATTAATATCGACTATAGTTAAGATCCGATAGACGAAGAAAAACTCATTAAATCTACGAAAATGCTTCGTAGAATGGACCCATTTCGAAATTCATATTTTATACTATTTCGCAAAGTCCAATATTACAAATGACCCACATTAACCATAAATGACCCTGACGCATATTCAATAGTTATCCCATGGAGAACAGAAGCTCCAAAATATCCCTACATGTACACGAGAAAGCGTAAGTCTACGTTTTGTGTCTCAGTCGCTTAAAATAGTATTTTTCATAAACCAATCGTTCAAATGTTTAAGCTTTCAAATGGACGTAAATATTAAGGTTTTACGCATGCTCTCCATTTTTTTACATCCTTTGTACCTAAGGCTACGTACCCAGGGGTAGGATTTTCTTAATAACATGCAGTTAAAACGAAGTAAGCTTAGTGATATGCATTACATCTAAATATTATGGGTAGGAAATTTATATGGAATGGAGGCTACATAGATGTTAATTAAGATCTTCTATTTTTTTTCAAGCTGTACTGTAGTGTGAAAGGGTGGATGTCTACCCTGGCACAATAATATTGACCTATTCATACCAAAGCATTAACATCATAACTTTAATTCTGACCATCAAAAATAGATAAAATAATATGCATTTGAGTTCTAGTCATTTAACACAGGGCATGACATTTCAAGTTATGTCGCATAAATTACATGGTTGCCGAGCACTTGTATACGTATCATGAGCCCCTGCCTGGCTCTGGCTTGAGTGAATTCGGCAACCACACCCAGTGTTTAAATCGACTTTTTCATGTTTCATTGTAGACACGATTTGACATTGCCAAGTGGAACTGAAGTGAAAAACATCACAGGCACTAGTGCTTGCGAGCCAAAAGCTTCTTCCTGGAAAGAATTTTACGAAGAACGTCATGAATGGCCAGGATCGTGTCGAATACAGAACTGTAGAAGATCCGCCGATGGTGGGGGCCATGTAAGAATCAAAGGGAAACCGCACGATGTATACATTGTACCAATGTGTGCGCAGCACAACAACCCTCATAACAAAGATTGGTTACCTGTAAAGAAAGACACCTATGCTGTGTTTGTTGACGAGGAAGACGGAAGTGGGCCACGTAATGTCTGTTATTAGCAAAAGACGCTGAAATGCTTTTGGCACTACAGTTTGTTTATACAGCAATTGAATACACTCTTTTTATGAATAACTTATTAGGTTACATGGCAATCAAGTCAATGTATTTTAGTCACATATAAACTGACCCTTGCTTCGTAATTACGGTACAAAAGGGATCAGCAATGTTATTAATGTTAGTTAAGATAAGTTGCATAATAAATACATTGTCAATAATTTAATACATAATTGTGACATGTTAATGTATACATCTACAATCGCTTTATGTTGTATTAAATATTGATATGAAAAGTGATTTGTTATATGATTTAATAGATCACAGGACACGATACCAATTTCTCTTGCAGCCAATTCTCAATTAGATTTACATAATTTGCATCATTCGTGTTTCAACTATAAATATTGTTCAGTTCCTGTTCAAAGTTCCTAGTTGCATTACGAGCATGAAGCTCATCACAACCATATTTTTAATTCATTGAAGTACGAAGCTAACAAGCGCATTTTTACGCCGCACTTAATATTATTACCTGCCTGTAGCCATGGTTGGCCAATGTTCTTCAAGCTGTCGATAAAACGTTCGAAGGTCGAACGCACAGGCCTCACATATTAATTTTCATACATGACTATGCAAGCTGCTTCGCTTTTCTCGGCAGGAAGTAAATGCGTACAGGTCAAGTGATGTGATTAAAAGTATGTCCATATACGTTTGTATAATTTCTTGGAAGCACTATTCATGATAGAACACTGTCATCTGACTCCGCCACGCCATGTATGGTGTTACTAGCATTGACATGCCAGACAACGAAGCCGAGGCCCCTAATATAAATACTGGCTGGTTTTGGTGGTGTGTAATTGTCTGAAAACTGTACTGATTGTGAAAATATATCGTCGCGTATTTCCCAAAATGTCTTGCGCGCGCTCGCGTTTATGACCTCGTTTTCATGTTAGCGCACCTGGCCATATTGTTGTAATCTGTCTTTGAAACACTGAATAATCTAGTACCGTGTACTAATATTTACTCACTCTATGTAGACATCTGAATAGTGTTGAACAAATCATGAAGTAATTTAAATGCTAATTATATTTTGGACACTTATCAGTTTACCTTTCCACGTATCCGCATGCTAACCTTGACCTGTAGTTAAAGAGTTTAACACTTTCGCGTGGCAAATACACATGTAATATTCTTTTGGCTGTCTCTCTATATTCTCATTAGCGTCGAGCAGGAAACAGGCAAACAAATGCATGCTTTAATTATCTGTAAAACATTTTGCGCAGCTCATCGGTAAGTGTGGTGAACGCGCGTTCTTGTTAAAAGTGAGAAATTACTGACAAAATTATTAATGGTGTAGAAACTAGGATTGATTGATCACCGGTTCCATGAAGCAATGTATTTTTAAACATTGCACATTCGCCATCTTAACTCGTGATGCATTGTGGTTGGATATAGCTAAAGTATATTTGCCATAACATACATACAAATGCGAGGGCCAGTACAGTGTAGGCAGTATTATACAATAAGCTGGCGTGGTTTGTTTCTGAACTACTTGATAAAGGATTAGGATCACTTCGACGTTTCGAACGATTTTTTTAACCTGATGACAAAGTGCCTTCGTTCCAAACATTGAAGTGTTGTCAAGCATTTTTCAGGTAGCGCAGACACAAACCACGGCAGTTGAATACAAATAAAAACTTTCCAAATCACCTAACCTTGTATCTCCCTTCCTTTTGCCAGAATTATGCTCCAAAGATTATGACCTCTGATCCATGTTTTCGTTTTGACAAACTGGCAACGGAAGCGCTTGATTTGATTGGGAAATTAATCAAACTCAGGTATGCGAAAACTATGCCTTTGTTTTGCTCAGTATATAGTACGTGATTTTTTTAGCTGAAGGAGTCCGCGATGATTTTCAATGTGAAAATCTATTCAAAGATATTACAAATGCAAGCATTTAAACTATTTATTTAGATAGATTTTTGAGACTCGACAAAGGCGTGTAAAACCTTCAATAAAATTAATTGTATGAGGATTGATTGTTTGCAATTTGCAAACAGTGAATTGACCAAAGCTGTCTTTTACGTGACTGAGAAATTTCTGTATTGAGACAATGGACACCATTGTCGTGCGCGTTGACCAAAGAAACACACGTAGACCCGCCGAGACTAGAAAAAATGTCTGTTGTCAGTGTGTGATTGTCTGAAAACTTTAAAGATTGTAAAAATATGTATATCGTCGCATAATTCCCAAATTGCCGTGCGCGCGTGAATAGTGATGAACAAATCAAGCTATTTTATACGACCCATTAAATTTTATTTTAGGCCCTTATTTTTACCTTACTCTTTTTTCCAGCGTTTTTACCACGTGTAGCTTGATTTCCACATATACCTGGACTATAACCTTGACCTGTATGATAGTTTAATACTTTCTCGTGGCAACTACACATGTGATCTTCTTTTGGCTGTCTTTTCTTATTCTCATTGACGGCAGCCGGTCACAAACTGACAAATATCTTCCATGTAATTCTTTTTCCGCAACCAACCTCTGCCCGCCAATTTGAAGGCAATGCCTGCGGAGAGGGCAATGCCTGCGGAGAGCAATAATATTAAGGCTAAAAGCTGTACTGTATGTACTCTTCATTACTGGGCATGCTAATTAGTCCAAGCAAAGCCGTCTTATGTGACTGAGACATCTTCTTAGGTTCATGTTCTGTCTCGTAAATACTATATTTTGATGTTATACTTTACTTAGTTTGAGCTCTCGCTCGAACCCATCTTGTCCGCTCGCTTCACAGCATTATGTCCTTCATTAATATTGGCATTTGTATTTCATTCGCATCCTCCAAATTTCGATAATTTCTCGCACCTCACACATCAATGTTCTTACATGAAAAGTACAAATCATTCTTTGCATGCGTTACTACCAACCGAACCCTGACCAAAAGTGTGAATATGCCTTTCGTCTTCGGCTCCCAGGCCAAGAAAGTATTCGTGACGTAATTATCGAAAGGGTGTATTACATGAACGTGTTCCTGGGATCCAGTCCCCCGGTAGGCGCGACCTTTTACCAAGAATCACAGAATAGGCTAAAATCGACGTACGTGTACATCAGAACTCTTTCTTGCTCTAAGTAACCACTAAGTAACTACTTTTTTCTTATTCGAATCACTCAAAACCTATTTTGGGTTTATAAGCACTTGGATTTCATTTTGGAAGGAACTATAAAAAGCTGCGAAGAAGATGAGCGGGTAAGTGTTTTAAATACTTGAAGTATACAGGATGCATAAAGAAACGGAATCCATCTTTTATGCCTAATAATTTCCAATATAATAACCTTTATACAATGATTTTAGACTTGTTTTAAAGCTAGTTCTTTTCTCTTTCCAACAAGTGGTCATTTGTGTCTTTAGCGCAAGAAATAGCTACACAATACCATATTGGCTAACATAAATTGTATTGCCAAACTCACACAAAGGATGCAAAGCGAACTGAATCTTCCCGCTCAAAATTTGACGTATTATAAAGGCAGTAAATAAAGTAATAGAGCCTCGTGGGAGTACGGAACGAGTGGCTTTTGCATCGCAAGCAGAAAAGCGAGCGTCTATGTACACAGTTGCTTATATAGCACGTCCAGCATAGCACATGTCAAGTATGTATAGCAATGGTTATAAATCCGAGCTATAATCGACTCGGTCTCGTTCGTGATAAAACCTAGCTCTTTTGGCTTTACTTCTAGGTTTACTTGCCGTCAGATAGCGAATATAGAGTTGTTTTACCAAATTTGAAGCATGTATATTATACAATAATAGTTGCATTAAATAGTCATGCATGATTTCAGAGGCGTTCCTATACTTTCATACAGTATTTATATATTTAAGGCAAGACTATAAAAGCTATAGTATATTTAACATTGATTCAAGGAGACACACACGGATCTGCCGGATCAATATTTTCCCAAATCAGTACAAAGGTATAAGTTTGTTAATTATAATATATAAAGTCATAATTTTGGTTTCGCTTTCGGTTCGACAAATTTACATGTGCAACTCAAGATTTTCAACATAGAAAATAAAGTGTTGGCCGCTTTTAATGTTTGCCAGATTTAATATCGACTATATAGTTAAGATCCGATAGACGAAGAAAAAGTTATTAAATCTACCAAAATGCTTCGTAGAATGGACCCATTTTTGAAATTTATATTAACCGTACTTCGCAATGCCCAATATTACAAATGACCCACATTTACCATAAATGACCCTGACGCATATTCAATAGTTATCCCATGGAGAACACGAGTAACCTGGCACGAAGCTCCAAAATATCCCTTAGATGTACACGAGAAAGCGTAAGTCTACGTTTTGATTTGGGTCACTGTAAAAATACAAGTAGTGATCCTGCCGTAGTGATGTAAAGTTTATAGTAATAAATTGAAAGTAGTTTACAAGAAGTCGTGGTTGCTTGGTTTTTAGTTTTTGAGTTTATTTCAGGGACGCGTTATTATTGCATCTCGAATTGTTAATTTTCCAATCTCGGTCGGATAAATTAAAATAGTATTTTTCGTGAACCAATTGTTCAAGTGGTTAAGCTTTCAAATGAATGTAAACATTGAGGTCTTACTGCTCTATTCAATTCAAAATTTATATTTGAATCGAGGATTCCGTATTTTTATACACCCTTTGTACCTAAGACTACCCAGGGATAGGATCAGATCTTCTAAACGAAGTAAGACATATTTATATCAAGTAAGTTTGATGTGCATTGCATTTACTCTTATGAGTGGGAAATTTATATGGAATGGGAACCTATACAGAAATGTTAATTAAGATTTTTCAAGCTGTACTGAAAACGTTTATAATTTTTCGAAAACGGGAACCAATTCACAGGCAGATTTACTAGAAGTGTAATGTGAATGGGTGGATGCCCACCCCTGTGTATTCAAAAATTGATAATATTGACCTATTCTTACCAGAGCATTAATACCAAAATTGAATTGAATTTATCTCAACAGTGCGCTCATATCAAGAAACATATTTCTGACTATTAAAAATAGATAAAATAATTGCATTTATGTATTTCTAGTTATGTTACGTAAATGACATGGTTGTCGAGCACTTGTATATCTATCCATGAGTCTCTGCCTGGCTTGGACAACCTCACCCTGTGTTTAAACGACATAAATTTATTTTCTCACCATTTTTTCATGTTTCACTGTAGTCGTAGAGACGATTTGACTTTGGCCAGTGGCACTAAAGTACAAAACATCCTGGGCACTGGTAAGTGCGTGCCACGAAGTCATAGCTCGTGGAAACAACTTTACACGAAAGATTATGTATGGCCACCAGACTGTCGCGTTTATGGGTGTACCAGTACACCAAACGGTGCAGCCCATGTAGTGGTCGAAGGGCATAATGGTGTGTATCTTGTACCCATGTGTCGGAATCACAACAGCGCTGGAAGTACGGAAGTGTTAAGTGTTAATAAAGACACCATTGCCAAACGCGTTCTCCCGGACGACACACATGGACCCGAGATCTGTCGTGGTTGTGGATCCATTTAATGATAGAATTGGTTTTTCGCAAGATAGTTTAAACTAATAAATACATTGTCAATAATTTAATACGGAATTGTATACATCTACAATCACTATTTCCTCATGGTAATGTTGTATTAAATATTGATATGAAAAGTGATTTGTTATGATTTAGTAGATCACAGGACACGGTACCAATTACTCTGATTGACCTAATAAGCTGAAGACTCAATGCATTGGAAATTTTTGTCTAAAGTCATATCTTTTCTGCTACAAATCAAAGCGAACGTTTCCGGAAACTCACATACATATTTATGCGGAGATAATTTCAGGATAATAAGATTGAATGTACACTATTCAAGATGGGTTCCCATACTAAGATTTTCAATACGTTCAGGGCGACTTCCTGCCTGCTAGACATTAATTTCCACGATGCACTTTCCCCGCCTTTGAGCTTTGGCTTTGCTTTATTATAAAGAAGCCAAGGGTTTCGACTTCTGCAATGATCACAATGTGTGCAGCCAATTCTATTAGATTTAAAGAATTTGCATCATTCGTGTTTCAACTATAAATATTGTTCAGTTCCTGTTCAAAGTTCCTAGTTGCATTACGAGTATGAAGCTCATCACAAACATATATTTAATTCATTGAAGTACGAAGCTAAAACGCTCATTTTTTACGCCGCACTTAATATTACTACCTGCATGCATGCAGCCGGTTGACACAATGTCTGCATGCTGTCGATAGGTATGAGAAAGTGCCTCGCACAAGTTGTTTTCGCTTCCTCTGGAGGAAGTCAATGCTTACAGATCAAGTGATGTGATTAAAGGTATGTGCATACGTTTGCATGATTTCTTGGAAGCACTGTTCATGATAAAACACTGTCATCTGAGTACCACCAGTCCATGTATGGTGTTGCTTTAATCTATTTTCAAATAATTACGCAGGGAAATTCCCAGATACGTCATTCAAAATGAGTATTTGATATCACGACAACCTTGGATCATAGGCACAGTTTAATAAAATTGAGGTTTCTTGGTGGATTTGTTGAGAAAATATTCATCACATTTAAAAGGATGAGGTACGTCCAATGTATGTCTATTGTGCGCTTTTTCTCGTCGCCTTTAAGATATAAAATTCGTTACAATGTTTCAACATTCGAAGAATTTTTGATCGATTATATACAAGTTGATAGATTATTTCATGATATTTACTAATTTAATACACATATGAGGGCTTTCGAAGAAGACCGTCTCCAATATTGTACTGCATTCAACAAGCAAATGAATATGAAATACACGATATCTTATAGTCTATACGAGTATATTTTGCGTCAATTTCCTGCTATATATACGGGACAGGTTCCAGCAGGAATACGTATAGTTGAATAACACCTTATCGAGGTTATCTGTCTAGAGGTTAAAACGGCAATAAAGTAAGGTTTGTATAATACTGTGTGTTACAGTATAAACCATACAACGTCGAAACATTGCACTTCTGAAGTGTTGCAATTATACTTTCGATTTCTGTATGAAATGTATTAGCTTGAATAATTAATCGTAGAGATACTGTATACTGCGCATGTCCAGCATAATGTATCCCATATGTTGACATTGCGTAATTATAATTTATTTACAAAATAGAGGACCTATTAATGTATATTTTCGATTTTTCAAAGTTTCAATAATGCGTCAGTAAATGCAAAAGCATCGTTTGAGGTCGCCTTGGTAACTGTGATGTGTACCGGGTGTCCCAAAAAAAAGTATCCGTGTTTGATTTAATGTAGCGCAAAACCTGCAACAGATATTTCACTCAGACAAGTTGTACTGTATTTAAAAAGGGCTAACTTAAATTTTGGTATATAACCCTTGAATTTTGATGCAATATTGACCGAGATACAGATGTTGCAAGTTGCGGTACGTTTTTAAAATTAGTGAAAAATCGAGAAGGCTTATTAAATTGATTTGAAAACAGTTGTCATTTTATCACGAGTATTGTCATTTTCAATAAAGTTAACTTTAACTTCACATTATTTCCTAGTAGATTTACTATTTTGCTAGTCTTTTGTAACCCTTGGGAATAAAAATGGAATAATAATACACATTGAAATAAAATTTAATTAAAAACATTGAAGACAGCTTTGTGCATGAGGCAATTGTTTTGGCATGTGAAACTTTGGATGAAGAACTGATCCAAAATTCTTTTGGCATGGTTTCCAGAGCAAGATGGTGTATTCATGCGCAAAGACGAGAATTTCCAGATGATCAAATCTTGATCTTTGGAACAATATCGTTGTACATGCGCATTCTTTTGACCACATAGAAGTATTTATCAAGTCTAACCAAATAGACATTTGATGGGGCCGTTTTATGCTAATTTTAGCAATTTCAAAAATGCTTACTCAACTTCAAACATCTGTATCTCGGTCAATATTGCATCAAAATTCAAATGTTATATACCAAAATTTAAGTTAGCCCTCTTTAAATATAATGAAATTTATTTAAGTAAAATACATGTTGTAGTTTTTACGAAATATTAACTCAAACAGCGATACTTTTTTTTGGGACACCCGGTATACATGTAAATCAATAGGAGGTCTTATGTAGATTTGTGTTGTGCTGATTAAAAGGAACTTGAAAAGTTTCTCATTATCCTTACTTGAATTGACAATATTGAACTATGTGTATATCCTAGTCTGGTATGCACGCATCTCACATAATAACATACCATAATATACTATACTGTATATTATCAGTGGATTAAGAAAAGCTATAAGGAAATCAGCTCCCATTTATAACCCCACCAGGATAGAGGATTTTACCCCATGTTAGCCCTTTTGTACCCGACACAAGTTAGATTGACTTAATCTACTCACAGGGTGGGGCTATTTGAAGTTCCAGAGAGCAACCATACACAATTATTCCAAATAATACATACGTACGTGTTATATCTACTCTTAATGAGTCAATAGTCGGGGTAGAAAAATGAGAAAAATATAATTATTTAGAAAAACCACGCAATGGATGCGGATTCTTTTTAAGATATTGCGGTTGCCCTGGAAATGTGGAATTATTTAGCTCAAAATTCCCTTTCATTCCCCCAACAATAGAATTAAACACTTTTTGTGGTGGGTTAAGGAAAAGTATGAAATCTTAGCTTGTTTCCAATATAGGTTGAGCTATCGGACATTAAGTACTACTGACGATGTAGAAAATAGTCAGTATAAACATGCTCCAAAGCCAAGTGGTTTTAAATCATGGAAAAAGTATTGGTGTGGCAAGTCAGGCGAAAGATGGCCGCCCAAGTGCCGATATCGTGGTTGTGGCAATTATAATGCAGACGGAATTGCTCATGTTATTGTAAACCATGATGAGGACGATGAGTATATTATTCCTATGTGCAACGACCACAAAAGACCAGGATTTTCAGAAATCTACTCGGTGAATTCTGACACTTTTGCTGTCTGTATTGACAAAGAAGAAATTAGGGAAGAGCTAGTGGGCAATCTTGTTGATAAGTGAGTTTCGTTAGGCACGTTTTTGCTCTGTACTCTAAATGCGAATTTTTAGACATAAATTACACAAGATTACTTACGATTATAGGTACAAGCTTTGTGAAACCCCTGATCATATTTATTAAAACAGAGTAAATTATTTTACCCTAATTTTTTTCCATGTTTCACAGTTTATGCGTGTTGCCCTTGGAAGCTGGCGATCGAGTGCAAAATGTTACGGGCACTGGTGTTGACAAATCACGACATTATAAGACATGGAAGAGATTGTATCTAGCAGTGGTTGATCGTAAATGGCCAAGTACTTGTCGCATCAGCGACTGTACGGAACACGCAGAGGGAGGAGGCCATATACACGTCCAAGGGAGGCGTGGGGTGTTTATTGTACCCATGTGTCAGAAGCTGCACAACACGCCTCATAATATGGATTGGTTATCTGTTAAGAAGGGCACCTTTGCCCTGCGCGTTTGCCGTGAAGACACCAGGAGACTAGAGAACAAAAAACGAGAAACCAACGAGACTAAAGTGGGGACAGTGGCCAATGACATGCGCCACGAAGACCCGCCAAAGAAGAGTGGACCCGCCAAAACTAGCTTGTTTGATTATTGTGTAATTGTCTGAAAAACTGTAAATATTCTGAAAGTATATCGTCGCGTTGTTCCCAAAATATCTTGCGTGTGCTCGCGTTTATGACCTCGTTTTCATGTTAGCGCACCTGACCATATTAAGTTGTTTAATCTGTTTTTGGAAAACTGAATAATCTGCTGACTTATAATAATTACTTATGTAAAACTTATCGTTTTAAAAACTCTTTTCTACCTCAAGTCATTTCAAAGGAGAATAGTAGGTCGTTTAATATGTAAATGTTTTTAGAATAATAATAGTTATTTTTAATATATTTTCACCTAATATGTAAATATAGTATAACAATGCATGGTTTATTGTAAGAACTTTGTAATTCGGGTTACAATATACAATAATCTAAATTATATTATATATCTAGTAGCGTATCCTAATATTGACTCACTTTGTGCAGACATCTGAATAGAGATGAACAAACCATGCTAATTGAAATGCTCATTATATTTTGGACACCTATTTTACCTTGCTGTGTTCCTCGGCTGTGTTTTCCACCGTTTTACTGCGTTGTGCTTTGATTTCCACGTATACTTACGCTAACCTTGACCTGTAGTTAAATAGTTTAACATTTTCGCGTGGCAAATAGACATGTAATATTCTTTTGGCTATCTCTCCATATTCTCATTAGCGTCGAGCAGGAAACGGGCAAACAAATGCAGGCTTTATCTGTAAAACATTTAACGCAGCTCATCGGAAAGGGCGGTGGACGTGCGCTCTTGTTAAAGGTGAGAAATTATTGACAGAATGATTAATGGTTTCGAAACTGTGACTGATTGCTCACCGGTTCAATGAAGCAATGTATTTTTAAACATTGCGCATTGAATAGGTATATGAAAATTGTCGTAAGAATTGAATTAATTTATACCGCGGAAAATTGATTTAAAATATAATAGGAAACCGTGGACTTTGATATACTTTTAAGCGTAAAGAAATTAAAGAAACTCTTGGACATTTCAAGCAAAGGCCATTCTAACATAACATAGCATATAACATTTGTCAGGAAAGTCTTTCTGTCTTCTCGCAGAAAATTCTAGGGAAAACAAGGCAACCTTTTGAAGCAACTATGCTTGCATGTCGGTATATTAAATATGTTTGACCGAATTTAAAAGATCAGGAAACTTGCAAGGCAGATTGAAATGTTCGCTAATTAACGTAATGATTTCAAGGCCATTCATTAGTCGATCACATGCTGAGTGGTGGCCTGTTTTCCTGAATAACAGTAGGTTGGAGATTATTATATTTTAAACAAGAAGAAAAAATAGAAAAGGCAAAACAAACAAACAAACTGAACAAAATTAGAAATCCTTTAGTTCAACGAGGAATTCAAATTGAAGACATCACTTTTTCTTGATAGGGTAACTCAGGACGAAAATTATTACAAAAGTATATGTTCATCAAATTATTGCTTCTAGTTATTTTCTTATTTCTTCTCTCGAAACCGTATCTACCCGCCAAGAAAGGAGCTTTATTTTCGTTTCCTTTTTACCCTGTCTACCCGTTCCTTGTCTGCTACTTTTCATGACCTGTTTAAATGGAAAAGTAATTATATTTGAAAAGAAAACAGCGTCTGAATAACTACAGAAGGCACTCAGAGACTCCATTCCTCCACCAGCAAATTAAGTCAAATATTCATGCATAAATTATACATGCCCTAATTACGCATTCCAATTTTTATCCAAATCGAACCAAAATTTCATCGATTTGTCCTTTGCTCATGGCCACTAGCTCCACAAATTTTCGTATTAAAATGGTTGATATTTTTTGAGTTATTGTGTTCATGCGAAAAACAAATCCAGGTGAAAACATATAACTTCCAGGCGAAGATAACAATAGGTTAATCGTGATGCCGGTGGATTTACATTTGTAAACGGTTTCAGGTTTTAGTGGATGAATTCACCATCATTCAATTCTAAATTTCAGCTCTCCTCCAACGCGTAAGGTATCGAAACTGCGGAAGACTCAATCGAAACTAATTTAGTAAGATGTTTACATATAGTCCTATTTTCGGAAAGTGTTTCCAAGTGACCAATCCTTTTATAATTTGGCAGTCCGAACTTCCTTACCGCCTCAATACATTAAGGAACTAGAAAATTGTGCGGTATTCTCAGGTATTGGCAATGGATGCACAAACAATTTGAGTATATTTCCAATAAAATAAAGAAACGACATTATTATAAGTGTTATTTTTACAACAGTCGGAAACTGTTCAACAATACTTAACAGCTACTTACTTCCATGCTCTCGAAATAGCTATAGACTGGGGCTATTTTCTTAGCTATTTATAAGCTAACTAATACAGGCAAAAAGTCTGGTTAGGAGCTTGATATATATAGGGAGGGTTGTATAAAATTATCTACAAAGGGGTGGGTTTATTTAAGAGGAGGTTTATTAGATCCAAATGTGGTCAGGAAATGAAGGATTAACCATACTTGTGAAAACAACTTCAGTGAAGTACAACCACAAGCGCATTTTATTTCAAGCACTGTTTAGTGCAAAGATGGAAGATGAATCTTTTTCCAGTATCGAAGATGTGGGAGAGCTTTAAAAATTGATTGATATTGGGGGTACTATATTATGTTTAGTGTATAATCTTCCTTGTTGATCTTCTTCGAAATGGGTCCATTCAGATGAATATTAAGAAAAGTACCATATGCAATATATTACACCTTTCTGGCACCAGTTTAATAGCTGAAATACTTCTTGGTGTAAACAAGGTCAAGATATAGCCATGGTCAAATTTATGTTGGTCATTTAAACGCAATTTTTTAAATAGAAAAGGCATTCGATTTTGGAGTTTTACTGATTGCTAATTGCTAGATGAAATGCTAGTACCAATAATATTAAATTGCCACTTTATGTTTCAAACATTTGCAACAAACTAGAAAAATTGAAGTGTCATGATTGACTTTGGCATCAGAACAAGCAATT
The DNA here is from genome assembly GCA_016169945.1 of Trachythela sp. YZ-2020. Taxonomy (NCBI): domain Eukaryota; kingdom Metazoa; phylum Cnidaria; class Anthozoa; order Malacalcyonacea; family Clavulariidae; genus Trachythela; species Trachythela sp. YZ-2020. The sequence goes on from JADLSH010000157.1 coordinate 3,537,999, forward strand.
AAATCTACTTGAATCTTTTGTCAACTGAAAATTTTTCCTTCTCTAAAATATCTGATAGATTTACCAAATATACTCTTTTCTTTATTTCTATACAGTTGTTTTTGCAGATCTGGCTGTTTTGGTTACTTAAAGGTTATATTTGTGTTGATAAAAGGCTTAACATTGGTTTTAGCTCTTTTCTATCAAAACATTCGTGGATTCCAAAACAAATGAAAGATTGAATCAATCATGTTTAATTTCCTGCAATTGTCAAGTTAGTTCGTCTAGTCAGCAACTCCTACGTCTTGACATTAACCCACGATAAGTACACATCATGTGGCCAAAGTAAGTTTTGATAAAAGTATGTGATCAGTCAATATCTCGAACGTGTGGTGAGTGCCCGTGACAGTGTAGGTAGCGTCTATGATAAGCTTCAGGTCTTTAGGATCAATCTACCTGAAAAATACAACAAGAACTTCGACGTTTCGAGCGAAGGCCTAGCTTCGTCTGAATCCAATTAAGGTCAGACGAAGGGCCTTCGCTCCAAACGTCAAAGTTCTTGTTGTATTTTTCAGGTAGATTGATCTTCATGACCCGAAACTTATTGTGGTCAGTTAAACCTCTTTCAAATACACAATCTTAATTCAAAAGTGTTTGAGTGTATAAGTTTGATTGCAACACGCTTAACAATGTCAGTGATTTTCAGATACCTCGAGAAATACTTCATAATGGTAGTTTTAAACAATCAATAAGATATCTTAAGAAGAACTTATAAATTAGGGTATCATAGCATATCCTTAGACTGTACTTGATTACTTGGTCATTGTATCTTTGAAGACGTAGATAGTACTAATTGCAGCCATTAAAAAGCATGACGCACAAATTCCCACGCAATTAAGCGCGCAATTAAATCATACCAATCGTGTTATTGGCCTGATCTATTTTATATCCTTAACCCATTCGCCCTACTTTAGTATGTTACTCTGTCTAACGCCAGAGTGTTTTACTCTGTCTAACGCCAGACGATTTTACTCGTCAGTGCTACGGTACTGCCAGTTAATGGGTTAATGTGCAAATGCTACATCATATAGACCTGATATGGATGTATGAAAATTCCGTGTCACATGTAAATTGTCCGGGAATATGATCCAAAGTGGTTTCATTTTCTGCAATAGCGAGTTCATTTGATGATCTTTAAAATATTTTTGACCCTCTTGGAGTAAGGTGACCCTATGCCTTTCTAAAGCACCTCACCCAAAATTCAGCTTGTTAAAAATTCACTTTGAATGGGTAAAAACTCGGTTAGAAGATTTGGCCTGAGTAACGGTTTGGTATAAGTTAAAACTCCAATCTATTGAATAAGAGAGTAAGCTTTTTTAATTTATACTGTATTTGTGTCTGTATTGTTTCAAAATTTGATTACATAACATTTCTCAGAAATTGAAATTCCAATCTATTGAACTGAGAGAGTTCCTTGCTTTTATTATTATTATATAATGCATGTAGCTCTCATGGTTTCATCACAAAGTTCCCGAAGATGAACATGATGTTTCTGGAAGATGATGTTTCTGGCACCCTTCTTTATTTATATACACTTGGAAGCTTTAGCGCTTTAGCAAAGTCTGTGTAGCTGTTAATCTAGTCTGAATATCAATTTCGCTGCTAAGCTTGCGTTAAATCGCCTCCGGAGTTTTAAAAAACTATTAATTTGATGCTCGGAAGATGCAATCGCATCAAACTCGCGAAGTGTTAGATCTTAATTGTTGTGTTCGCGCAAACAATTCTTGTTGACAGATGAACGTAGATTGTCCTCCAGTCACAACGTGGCTGTTTGCCATCCATATTCAAACATTCATGAACAATTTATCTTCGGCGACCTCGTAATTTGGAGACCGCCACCTTTTAGTCATCTCTGTATGGGGCACATCTTCTCACGGACTTCCTAATTCCAGATTTTACCGAACCCTCTCACAAACACACTGTTCGGCAAGTTCGGCTACATCAAACTTCATCGCACAAAAATGATTTGCTTTAACCGGAAAGAACCGTTTGTCATTTAAGGCTGCTCCTCCCCAAATATGTTCGGACCATGACTAATGGAATTATCATTGTAATTGTTTTAAACGGCTCAGCGACACCCTCGGGAATTGAAGGTGGACCCAACAAAACTGTATGACTCACCCTAACCCTAGGATATATACACTTTTATTCCAAGAACACCAGTTTGGGTGAATGCGTGCAATCTCGTAGAAGCTGTCTTAGTGAGTGTGGAATTTCCTTAATTCTTTAACGATCAACTCGGCCGGAGGAAATCAAATCGCGGCTATCAACACTCGAATTAAAATTACCAAAGGATTTTGCGAGCACTTCCTTCTCACCAAAGCGCTCGCCCAAAGGCTACGTATATAAATAGCGCTGTCCGCTTTTTAAATACGCCATAATCAAGCACGCTCGTAAACCTTGAGGGGAGCTATCTCAGATATAGGTACATAGCGACGAAGAGTAAATACGATTACCTAGACAGATGGATTTGGTCGCCTGCAGTGTCATTTTACTTTTGTAAGTATACTTTAAGATACTCTTAAATAACCATAACTCATAATAGCATCGACTCTCTAAGCTTTATACAAGTAGTTTTGAAGAATTTCCTTGAAATGTTTAGAAACACATTCATTGTGTTACAATAATTTTAATCTCCTTCGAGCTGTTATATGCACGGGATGAATTTGTGTGTGCAAATGTTGCAGAAAGGATTACTGTATTCATAATGATTTGTACTTTATGCCGTATTTCTCGCCATGATCAATTGTTCTACGTTGATTTTTTATGAACTGTTTGCCATTGTAGGATATTTGGAAGCAACTTGGCGGCAAAACATGACTCGGTGAAGGTATGTATCAAATTTAAGTTTTATAAATAACACGTCTAGCATTTTCACTATAGTAATATACTATTAAGACAGTTCCTTGTGGCCAAATTCCTGCTAGCAAATACAGGTTGATCTAAAGTTTCCAGCTGTACTAGCCCTTCATGTTATACAGCAACTTAGTTGACAGCGTGGAATCAGCCGCATTCATTTGACATCGATTTTTGGTCTTCATATCGGGCTATCGGCGATGAACTTAAAAGACCAATTTCTGCAGTGTTCTTGACCCGAATTTATATCTGTTCTTTACACTGTCGAACTTTCTTGAATCAATAAATGCTTTAATCAAATTGAATGTGTGCGGACCGTGTCAATCGTGGTCTAAACCTCATGTTTTAAAACACAATTTCCCTGAAAAATCTTGGAGTTAAAACAGTTTGATGACCCCCCCCCTGTACAGTGTAAAACAGCATTTAGTTCAGCAGATTTCGCTATTCTGTAATATAGCGTGTTTGTAAAGTGAAAATATATCATTTCAAGTGATTGTGAGGTATAACTCCGGTGGCTGTGTCATTTGGCATAAGTGCCGGATTTAGACCTCTTAACTTTTCTGGAGTGTATGATATGATAGCGTACAAAATGGTATGATGTATATACAAGAATCCTTTATGCAAGAAATCCTTCTGTATACTTCAAGACCGCAACCTCGTGGCCGGGCCAAGAACACTAAGAGCATGCGTTTGAAAAACGTTTGTGGAATGTTGAGTGTTATGAACGAAGCATATAAAACGTCTCTAAACTATCTTCATTTCTTCTGGATAGCGGGGCTATATCAGTTCAGTAAAGCCAAAACCACCCACAAATTATCGACCCACTGTTACTACAGGAGGAAAGTGGAACACCCTGAGAAAATCCGCGGTGTTGGCTCATGAAAATCCGCAAACTGGAAGCAGTCTTCTCAAATGCGACTCGTCCTATATTGAAACTATTCGAGGCATTTTGTTATTGTTGACTTATAAACACAATTATAAATGTAAAGCGAGGACTGTCAATGACGGTCATTCCATGATTCAGGCTTGCAATGAGAACAAAATCTCGGACATAATCATTAGCAAAGATTTCGTGTTATACAAAAAATCTGTAGCTTGCCTTGAGTTTCATCATAAACATATTCACATCTTGTTTACGTTGCCGTTGTTGGGTGATACTCGACATAAGTATAAGTATTCGTTGCCTATTTAAAGGCAGTATTTTTGGCCATCATCCTGATTGTGTTTCCGCCATACTTGTTTATAAGCTCCTTAAATAAGTGAGAGAGCATCGCTACTGATTATGTTGTCCAGACTGACTAAAACAAGATTTTTTGCCCCAACGAAGACACTTGTGAGCATGAAAAATCCACTTTACCATCAGGGATTTGTTAAGTAGTGTTATAACAATTAATCCTATTTTCAAGTAGCCAAAATCTCGACGTTTGACGAAGTGTAATTTTTTCATATATTTTTGTTTTGAAATAAAACTTGTGAGTGTAACTGTTAAAGTTGGAAACTTGATCACAAACGTTTCGCAGCCAATTCATTGCATAATATTACAACACAAAGCCCCTAATTATCAACGTTCGTTTTTTCAGGTCCAGTTCGATGAGTTGTATAAAAACTTGAAGAATGGTCGGAGTAAAATAGGCTACCCAAACCGTCGCCGTACTCAGCTATATTCACGAAACACTGGTCGTTTTATTCAAGTGATGCCCAAAGGAAAAGTGGTGGCACAAGGAATGGATGGCGACAAGTATGGTAGGTGGCAAGGATTAATTTGCATTATAATGAAGATAGGCCTGCTCTGGGACGGTAACTCGCCGCGAGATAATGCGAGTTAAGGCGATTTAAGGCAAGATAATGCAAGTTAATGCAAGTTAATGCGATTTAAGGCGATTAAGGAAAATTGGGACTTTTAAGCGATGCGATTTAAGGCGAGTTGAGGCCCAGAGCAGGCCTGAAGATGCTGGAAGCGCGACCAGGATTATTCATATTAATGTTTTGAAACGTTCTCTGATCGTAAATATCTATTTTAACACGAGCTTTCGACTGCCAGTCTGCAGTCTTCGACAAGTGAAGCAATATGGAATAAAACAAAGCCTATAAGCTAAGGAGTGTGACTACGGTTTACAATTACAATAACCATTTGTTAGTCGCAAATGTCGAATCGATATGGAAATGATATCACTTCCATAGCATTTTGTTCCATTTTCATAGGCTTTTGTATAAAGTCTTGATTGTTTTTTTACGTGGGTGAATAGCAATCTTTGTGATTGATCTGATAACAATGTTTATATTGGTGTGTAACAGGTTATTTGGCCTGGTTAACCCTAATTATTGTAATGATAAAGTTATCACGTCGTTATTAAGGCGGGTCTGGTATATCTAAACTGGGACATTATGTCTTCAAAACATGAGCAATTAGACATTGCGTCTCCCATACCGCACTCTATATGTAATCTGCGTTATATATGCAAACATATTGCACATGATCGGCCGGTTTCCTTCGATCTTGCGGGCGATCTTGATTTCGATTCCGCCGTCTCGAGAAGTTGGTTTTCGTTTTTTTCTGGGCCGCGCAAAAGCCTTGTTTTCAATTAACGATAATTTTTGTTGAATATCCTACAATCTTATCAGGTCGGAAATTTAATTATCGTTCAGTTGTTTTGATGGACGAGAGAATAACGAGCGGAGAAAAGCTGTCTTTAACCCCCTTGGGCTTGATATAGAATGAGAGAGTGAAATCTTAATATTGTATAAATTCTAAAATAGACTATTTCAGAGTTAATAGTGAGACGCACAAATAGTAAGCGTATAAAGAATTTAAAAAAAATAAGATTGTATCAAAAATATCTGAGTTTAATCTAAGTTCGCTAATAATCAGTTTCTATATGTTTCTGAATGCATAGGAAGACAATTGACTTAACTGATTTGATAAATAAGCTAGTCGTCCTTCATCAAGGCATTTGTGAAGAGCTAATCTACATTAATTCAATTAATTAGAGTAAGCACAAGAATAACATAAACCGTAGGAGTATAAATATTGTGGTTACGGTTGAAGCAGCTGATTTATTATTATTATTAAAACTTTTTTTAAACACGCTACCCTCATCATCTAAAAGATGGTTTTCATGAGCGGCGTTACACTATTTACAAGAGTCTAAAAACTAGTCTAAAATATACAAAAGAATAAAAAGTTAAAAGTCAAAAATACACGAAAATACACGATGTCTGACTCAGTTTGTAACATTTATCTAATTAAATTTTTGAAGCTGCTAATAGAGACTATCAGCTTCGCCTCTGTTGGTAAATTATTCCATAGCACAGTTCCACTATACTTAGCCTAAAGCTTTTTTCAAATATTAATGCAGTATTAGGCTTAGGAACAGTGAGATTGGTATGGACATTTCTAAGATTGTAGTTATTTAGATTTGCCTCCTGTTTAATAAATTTATCTGTTAAGTTTGGAGCAGAGCGGTTGTTTAATATTTTATAAACCAAAACTGATTTATTTAATTTGTCTCTCGTTCAAATTTCTCCATGACAAAGCTTGGAGTAAGTCTGACGGCCTGACATCATAACTGGCACCTGCCATAACTCTTGCAGCATATTGCGCAAGTAGAGATAGAAACTTCCCAGCTGCGCAGAAATATATATTGAAGGCTCATATACAGCTGGTAGTATATGATTCTCATCCTGGCGTATGTGAACGAATAAACACACGTAGAAATGCAACATTTTACTTTTCGACTGTAGACCTGATTGTATATATGCGTACTGTGTCACATGTTCATTTTCATACGCCAGAATGACGATCGCGTAGCTGCATATATGACGTGCCTGTCAATCAAGCTTGCGCGTGCTGAAATGATTTGTGGGGAGACGTGATTCTTGTTTGGTTAATGACTGGACAAATTTAATATCAGCGCAATGATCTTGGCTGATTGCGCAGACGATGTTTTGAATAACTTGTTTCACACCTATATAAACAGTGTTATCAAATCAACAATGCCGGGACTTGATGAAGATGACGATACCAAAGTAATATGCTCATAAATTAGCCTAATTTGAAATGTCGAAATTCTCATTAGTTCAGGACACTAAGGTCAAACCTGACACAAGTTTTTAGGTGCGCTGAAAGCGTAAACCATTGTTTATAGCATGGCATCATAATTAGTTTTCGAACCATCTATGTCACTACCGATCTATATAAAGCAATATGTACGCACAATGTGGTTTAAACTGTACAATACCAACGTTTTTAAAGATATACATAAATGTACAAATTATTGTTATTTAGAAAACGTACATACACGTGCATACATATGTGATTCTCTTTATATTTTGCGATATTACGAATCAACTGCTATTGTTTGTTCAGTCTTGCCAAACATTGCCAAATTAATCAACACAAGAGTTCCAAATATGTCTAAGTATTTACCCTTTGTTTGGGCGAGGTCATACAAATATTGACAGGAACAAGCAAACCTCCAACTTCTTATTGTGATTGGTTTTGTTAATGACTTTAAGCTCTCTAAGTTTCTCAACTTAGAATGAATCTGTTTTTCTTCAATTTACAACCGTGTAACCTTCATTAATGAATTATACATACATAATACATATACAAATATAGGGAGATGTATTTAGCTTATGTCAATTCAAATCCTAAATGTGTGGTGCCACTGTAGCTTCGCGTCATTAAAGATCAAACTACCTGAATAGTTCAACAAGAACTTGGACGTTTCGAGCGAAGGCGATATCTCATGCATATTCGATTTTGCAGAAAGTCCTCTGTTCTCTTGTGCTATGCCCAAAAGCTCCCTACCAAGTCACCATACGCACGCAAGGATATTGTTATTGTTGCTTGTAGAGCATTCCATTCGTTCTCTAGAAACTTGTGTGCCAGATTTGCATGACATCCGCTTGAAAGGATATTGAACATTTCTCGCGAATTACTTACTTGTCGGTGTTGAGCGACCGAATGCGTTTTCTGTCCAGCTTTCAGGAAGCGAAAGGATTGCTCAATGATGTTTCCTAGTAAGTCTCTACAAAGGGTCCTATTTTAAGAAGCTATAAAAACTTTCCCTACGGCTATTCTGGCAGAATATATAGGAATCTATACAATGGTCGAGTGTCGAGTAGTCGAGGATCCTGAAAACCCCGTATTTTATTATTCGACTGCAGATTTTTAACCGTAACGGCCAAATTGTCTCATTTCACTTTATCTCATAAAACTCGAAGTTCTTGTTGAATTTTCAGGTAGACCCGAAGCTTACTATTATTGTTGTATTGTAACTCCCGAAGTATATTATATACTACGCTGAACATAACTAGCTCACCGACTTTATTTATAATGGAGGTATCCAGTAAGAGACATGCCTTATTTGTCCAGTATTTACTACTGTACAGGTGGAATTGCGTATAAATAGGGGAGGAAACCTTCAAGTAGGTATGGCCATGTAGTGATCGCCAATATTGGGAGCCGGCCGGCCATCGAAATTTTGAATTCACAGAAAAATTCTTCCTATTTTCACAGCAGTAATTCAGGGTAAAGCAAATGTCAAAATATCCAAAACAAAGCCACAATCACGAAAAAATTGTAAAGTGGATAATTAAAAACTTTAACTAAAGTTTCTTCCATATTTCATCACATAGTCTTTTCTCACTTTCTGATTTGTTGTCTGGCCAGCAGTCAAATAGCTTAGATAAATGATTGTATTTATATTCAGCTAGACTTTAGAGAGCGGGAGAAGGAGTTTTAAAAGGGTATATCGACATTTTCATAAGTGTTAAAACAACGTCTTAAAATATTAACCTAATCTTAATCCGTCACAGAGGATGACTTGTATCTTCAAATCTCATTTTATTTATTAGGTTTTCCACATAATTTAAGATACATAACATTATCCATAACATTATTACTGTATTATCCGTATACAGTTTTGGTAACAGTAAAAATATAAAACTATACGAAACAGAACTCATGTAAATTAAATATGTCTTGCTCATGAATTATTCGTTAGTTTCAGAAGTAAATTGCAGTCCCCAGGACTTGATTATGACGCTTTATAGAATATTGAATAGTTTGACCTAGAAAAATTCCTGTCTTTTTTATACAGCCGATCTTGAAATACTCACAGTTTCTTTTGGTAAAGTTCATATAAGAAGCTTGGAAAGTTCCCTGTATATTTGCTTTGACAAACGTGGACGACTAATAGCAAAGGTAAGATTCTATTTTTCGTACACAAACATCATAATATTACGAGAATTTTTAATATATTATAAGTGAAAGGTTTTCTCAGTAAATCATTATGCAATGTCCCATCTTAATGATGGTTATTTGCATATCAAACATTCATCAAGCTGAAATTAAACACTCTTTATCCCCTTATGTAATATAGCTTGATATTCACACATGCTTACAAAAGTAGATTTGGTTAAAGTACTTATATATGCACGGTTGGATGATTTTAGAGCACGCTATCCGTAGGTACTGAAGTGTTCTTGGTGAATGATCGTGTAATGTAACAGCCAAGTGTTGGTCATTTGCATATCAAGCATTGCAAACGAAATACCATTTGACTTAATTTTTCTTTTCCATTGCAATCATGTACCAGAGGGCACTCAGAGACTACATACCTCCTCCAGTCAATCATGCATGAATTATACATGCTATAATTACGCAATTCCAGTTCGGCTCAGCCGGTGAAAGCAAGACAAACTTTTGTAAATTGTCATCCTAATTGAACCAAAATTTCATCGATTTGTCCTTGGCCTATGGTCATTAATTAGCTCCACAAATTTTCGTATTCAAAATGTTGATATTTTTTAGTTATCATGCTCACAGACAAACAAACAAACAAACAAACAAACAAACACACCCAGATGAAAAGTGTCGTGAAATGTCGTTGCATCTGAGCACTGTAAATCATTCATTACAAGTTATAAGTTAACAACACTACCTCAAAATCCATGATCTGATTAAGCTCGTGGTACTCAACTCATGAGCAGTTTGCATTCAAAGGATATTACACTATGTGCACGAGCAGTTCTTCCAATATTATCAAGTGATCTTTTCCTGGATTATTCTTAACACTTTCAGGTTAAAATTATTCTTACCAAGTAAACAACACTCAAACTGAAAATCCATGATCTGATTAAGTTGTTGGTACAGGCCTCACAAGTAGTCATTTAAAGGATATTACACCATGCACGCGAAGAGTTTCTTTATAAAAAAACATGATACTTTACTCAAGTGGTTTCTTCCTGAATTATTCTTAACACTTTTCAGGCTGGCAAAGGAGTTAAGCATTAAGGAATTATGGAGGATTAAGAACGAGTATTTCGTGCAATGCTAATTTTAGTGTAATATCTTGTTCATGTACTGTATTGTTAATATGGCATGGTTTTTGAGCACAAAGAGGCTGTTTACGAATGGTGAATGTTTACGAATTTATGAGAAACATAAAAAATTAGAAGAAAATAGTTTTTCTCCAAACGGTACGAGGGAAACAAAGCATTTTATTGTCTTAAATGAAGTTGATATGAAATTGATATCCCATACTCCATATACAACGTATAACATGGTTTCGAATAAAATGCGACAAACATGAAATATCTTAATGAAAAATTCTTGAAAGGAAGTTGCTTTACAATTTTTAAAACTATTTTCTTTGGATAAAATGGAAAGTTCGTTTCATATCTGCTTCCCCTTCTTTCACATCTTCATTGCTGATGGAACATCTTATTCAGGTCGAATTATCTCTTCGTCTCATTTCTGTCCTCCAACTATCCTTGATCCTTCTGTTGGCTGACCCCATGCCTAGCTTTGCTGGATCTTCCACCTCTCCGTCCAAAATATAGCGTGTCCAAAGCAGGCCATCCTCGCTTCTTTTATCTATTCTTTTCTCGCAATATTACCAGCCAAAGGCCGCGGAAGCATCTTAAAAGTAGGGGGCACCGCCAAAAATGGGCACCTATCAGTGGTATACCCAGCATAATTTTTGGGGGTCAGAAATATCTTGATGGTACAATGTAGGGAACAAGCCTTGTGGGTGGGTCCGACGGTATCAAGAGAGGACTGAGGAAAACCCTTCTTAATTATTTGAAAAAAGATATACATTTATGAATTCAAACTTAGCTTAACTTTGGTGTTGTTAAGCTGTTCAGAATGCTCTAAAATTTGAAGCTTCGCAAAGCAAGAAGCAATTGAGTATATGTGAACAACCATTTGGTGTTTCAATTTCAATTTCATTACACTTTTTTAGAAACGTGAAACGGCCAGATGTGTTTTCCGGGAACAACATGGAAAAGACGCATACACTATGTATGAATCTGAAGAATTTAACGGAAAGTTTATAGCTTTTAGTAGAAGAGGAGTCCACAGATATAAAGCCGAGAGCAAGTTCGGGACAAAAGCTGTACAATTTGTTGAAAGACCAAGATCGGAACTTATTAGAAAGAACAGCAGACATCTGAGGTTTGTAAAAATTAACACAACTACTACTACTACTACTACTACTACTACTACTACTACTACTACTACTACTACTACTACTACTACTACTACTACTACTACTACTACTACTACTACTACTACTACTACTACTACCACTACAGCAACAATGACGACGACGACGACGACGACAACTACTACTACAGAAACAACTACTACTACAGAAACAACTACTACTACAGAAACAACTACTACAAAAACAACAACTACTGCAGCAACGACAACTACAACAACAACAGCAGCAACAGCAACAACAGCAGCAGCAGCAACAACAGCAGCAGCAACAACATCAACAACAGCAACAACAGCAAAAGCAGCAGCAACAACAGGAACAGCAACGGTAACAACAACAGCAGCAGCAACAACAACAACAACAACAACAGGAACAGGAACAACAGCAACAGCAACAACAACAGGAACAGCAGCAGCAACAAAAGCAACAGCAACAACAGCAATGTTAAGAACAACAACAACAACAACAAACAACAACAACAATGTTAAGAACAACAACAACAACAACAACAACAACAATGTTAAGAACAACAACAACAACAATATTGATGACGAAAACTACAACAATAACAACAACAACTCCTACAACAACAACGTTTTTAACTCGAAGCTTTATATTATTCTTGTTTTAGATATTATACATCCAGAAGTAAGAAAGGTCCTATAACGCCACGGATGTTTGCAAATCATAAAATGGCTGCACAAAAGACGGGGCGTTGGCGCCATTTATATAGCCAGAATAATCCGGCCCTAAATCCTCTACACAACGGGAAAAGTACTAAAAAGAACCGAAAGAACAAGCATAAAAAGAAGAAACATAGTTCCAAAAAATCTGAAGAGAAAAATATCAATGAAAAACAACAAGAAGAGACGAAAGACAATGAAAAGTTCCCGCCAAAAGGAAGACTTGGAGGCAAAAAAGAACAGAAAGATTCAGAGTAAAATATGATGAAGTACAAATGCTGACCAAGATTCAATTATCAGCCAACTACGACAAGGGATTTATGATTCGATGAAGATGACGACGACCGTCGAGAATGGCGAATATTTGTTTTGGAGGACGAGACAAAACCTTTTCCAAGGAGTTTTATTTATTGCAAAATGATTTATTGGGAATATATTAATATAAGAGCAATACTGCTACTGGGAATAGTCGTCAGATAGAAATCCATTTTCAGATTCAAATTGCTAAATATCTTGTGAAATGTATTTCATTTTGTTACTAAATTTATCATGGACTTGTGGTTTCCATCGTTAAACATATTGACAAAGTTTCAAATAGTTTCATAAAAGAAACAGGAAGAAATAAGTGATTAAATACAGCAAAATGGATTTCTATTCTGTTGCTATTTCCAGGCCCTTTGCTGGCCACTAGATCACCTGGATTGTGCACAAATACGTAATTAACTTTTCTGAAAACGGGAGAAATATTTCTTGAAGAAGTTATTGGACTATATATAAATGTTATAGAGATGCCATATCGAAGTTCAAGCTAGTAAGCTGTTATTTCATCAAATCAATACTAGAATGTTCGTATATTTAAAGAATAATGTGGCATGTTTTAAGTAACATATAATAATGTAATGTTTCATGGCATGGTTCTTTTCTATTTATAATTTGCAGAATAAATTTTTACTTTTATACAAAGAGTTATTATTTATATTTATTTATCGGTATTGTTACTAGTACTTTTGTACTCTCAGTTAGTTATGGTTGTGGGAAAAATGCATGTTTATCCATCATCATCCCTAATTGAATATCGTCATCCCTAATTGGCCATCATCATCCCTAATTGACGATCACCATCCCTAATTGACCATCATCATCCCTAATTGACTATCGTCATCCCTAATTGACTATCGTCATCCTTAATTGACTATCGTCATCCCTAATTGACTATCGTCATCCCTAATTGACCATCATCATCCCTAATTGACTATCGTCATCCCTAATTGACTATCGTCATCCCTAATTGGCCATCATCATCCCTAATTGACGATCACCATCCCTAATTGACCATCATCATCCCTAATTGACTATCGTCATCCCTAATTGACTATCGTCATCCCTAATTGACCATCATCATCCCTAATTGACTATCGTCATCCCTAATTGACCATCATCATCCCTAATTGACTATTGTCATCCCTAATTGACTATCGTCATCCCTAATTGACCATCATCCCTAATTGACTATCGTCATCCCTAATTGACCATCATCATCCCTAATTGACTATCGTCATCCCTAATTGACTATCGTCATCCCTAATTGGCCATCATCATCCCTAATTGACGATCACCATCCCTAATTGACCATCATCATCCCTAATTGACTATCGTCATCCCTAATTGACTATCGTCATCCTTAATTGACTATCGTCATCCCTAATTGGCCATCATCATCCCTAATTGACGATCACCATCCCTAATTGACCATCATCATCCCTAATTGACTATCGTCATCCCTAATTGACCATCATCATCCCTTGAGTTGACTTTCGTCATCCCTAATTGGCCATCATCCCTTAACTGACTATCATCATCCCTAATTGACTATCGTCATCCCTAATTGGCCATCATCCCTTAACTGACTATCGTCATCCCTAATTGACCATCATCATCCCTAATTAACAATCACCATCCCTAATTGACCATCATCATCCCTAATTGACCATCGTCATCCCCAATTGACTATCGTCATCCCTAATTGACTGTCGTCATCCCTTATTGACCATCATCTCTTAACTGACTATCGGCATCCCTAATTGGCCATCATCATCCCTAATTGACTATCGTCATCTCTAATTGCCCATCATCATCCCTAATTGACTATCGTCATCCCTAATGGATCATCATCCCTTAACTGACTATCGTCATCCCTAATTAACTATACATTTCCCCCACAAGAGGGAAGAACCTGGGAACAAGGTTGCAGAAGGCCCTGGGGAAGAGCTTGATGTCTAACTTATATTATAATTAGTGCTCCAGCTTTACTGTTTTGAGATCAATTGCATTTTGAACTGATTGATAACACATAATGCTGTATTTCCAATTTTTTACCCCTCCCCGACCTTGATGTTAATTTCATGCTCGCGTTTTGTACTAGTTGCGAAGAGCATCATCTCTGCAGCGCTCTGCTATGCTAACTCCCAGCTAGTCGTCAAAGAGGGTATGGCAATCTCGTACCCAGGTTTCTCTTTCTCTGTCACACTCTGGAGCCATCCATGGTTGGGGATATTGTATGGTAAATGAGGATCTAATTTTATCCTATACAATGAAGGAATATACTGTATAGTTTGTATAATCCAATAACTCGTTAATCATTAGAAATTCGTAAGGATTTATATAGCCTATCAATATCGGACGTGATGTCCATCTTCTTATAAAACATTCCTCGTTGGCATTCCTTGTACAAAGAATACTTCAAAAATACTAATACGTAGTTTTTGAAGCTATTTAATTAGTTCATAGCACGTACTTATAGTCTAAGACCACTCGCCATTCGCGAGTATAAAATTATAAAATAATGAAAACTCCGAACAATTTCATTTCTAGATCTGAGGCGATCTCGCCTAATATGAATTCATCATCAGGATACTTATTAGTGTTTTGATAATGATTTCCATTATTTTGTATTTTATTAAGACAATTAGTGGTCACCGAAAAAATCCAAAATACGCGAGTATAGTAATGATTTATTGATACTGATATTTTTAGTGAATTGTAGGGGCGGTGTTGCCCACCAGGATATCGGCAGATTTCCTGGTGGGCGCTCTCAGTATTTGCCTAAAGAAATGGGTTTAGAATTTCAAACACTTTAGTGATTTCAATTCAGTTTCCTTCAATAGAGTTTACACTGCCATACCCTTTAACCAAAGCATATTTTGATAAAACCCGCCTTTATAGAGAGGGTCCCTTGTATTTGAATTCCCGGATATTCCAGAGATTAAGTCGTCTGGGCTTTTGAAGATATCTATTTTACAGATTTTGATGCGTATTTTACATCCTTAAATTATCGGCTAATTCTTGGTCTTTAAGACTCCCATACGCTCGTTTATATTAAGGAGTACATACAATCTTTGCTTTGAATTTTCATTACCAAATATTAAAATCACATATAGTGTATCGTCAATTTCTCTGAGTGATATGGCTGGGTCAATTTTCACATTAACATCTTAAAAATTTAAATACTATAATACTTAGAAATTCTTAATCACGTCTCAATAACCTTACAGTTGTGCTATGGGTTCTGTTAAGTTTTTAGCAAATTAACTTTTTTGTAATAGCCTGTTGTGTGATGTATGGATAGCTATAATGACATGCATGAGTTATATTCGACAGGGATTTGAATTCTGCATATTTGCACTTGTCTGACCCTGATCACAGCTAGGTTTTCCTTAGGTACTCCAGTTTTTCCTTGCGATAACACTACTACACTAGATAGACCAATAAAGGATTGCTCTTAAAGGGAGAACAGTTTAGAAGTGATAGAGCTATCTAGTATAAATCACATTGATTTACTATTATCAGAGAAGTGGCCACTAGAAATTACTTTCCCGCCCCGAACAAAGTGTCACATAACCCATATACCCAGATGTCTTTGACTATACACGTGTTTTATGGTCACAACAGGCTTCTGTCTCTGCCACCCCTTTGCGCACCAACGTCAGGAAATGATCAAATATTTAATCTTTCGTGTTGTTATTATTTCCAATGTGTGGACGGAATTTACTAGTGTTGTAAAAATACCCTCACAGGATGCATTGTTAAACTCGTTTGCAATTTAATTCTCTCTAATTCTGTTTTAATTTAGTGGCCCGACGGAAATTCACCTAGGTGACTGGCGACTGTGTGTCTGTGGCTAATGTTTAATGATTGATCCACTGCTATGAATACGCATCCGGTTCAGACGAATTGCTCATATGGCCTGTTGAAATAGGTTGTGCAGATTGGAACTGGACTCAAGTGAATGGATTATGGTGTGGTGAATGAAAGGTACATAATTATTCAAGAAGCGCACATGCGCTGTTGTTAAATTAAACCAATTCTATACTGGGTAACTCTATCAGGACGATACCGAAGTGCCCGGAGAAAACTGGAAGCTTGAGTCGCTCGAAGTCGAAGCATAATTCTTTTGATATATGATTAAGGTGAAATTATATATAGTCCACCTGACTACTGCATGTTACGGGGACCATGGTCATTGGTAGCTGAGGCAAAACGCACAAGCTATGCCACCACACACTGTATGACCGCAAAACAGTATGGAAGACATTTTTGAACATTTAATTAAAAGCAGGCACTTAATGCCACCTTTTTCCAAGAGGCATGTGTGGATGGGCAAAGCCAATGTACAGCATTTAGTGTCTGATTTAACACGAGGCCTGGCTTTCGTAAACTTTGTGTGCCTCGTGCTTTCCAATGAGGAATATTCCATTCTTGCCAGACTGAAAATGGTTGCAAAAACTTTAGTGCCCCAAAGGGCTTCTCCCGGCGAAACGTCGAAAGGTTTTTAATTAATTATATTCTGGCGAGACTCAGAAACAACGGTTTCATACCATTAATCTACACCACAGTCGATGCTAAGCCCCTTAGGCTTAGTTTAAAGATTTTTATGCAAGTGGGAAAACAAAAGTCTTCTTTCTGCACTGAAATTGAAAGGTGACTGTGCGCTTTTGGCATTGATCAGTGGAAAAGTAGCAATTACTTCTCGTTCGTGGTAATGAACTAAAGTGTGTCCTCATGATTATAGCTGTTATCCTTTTAGATGTCTTTCATTTGGGTAAAATATATAATCAGACATTAGAGAGAGTAAAAATATTATGGTGGGCATTTATTAAAGAAAATTTAGTGTGTCTTATGGCCATCTTACACGAGGCAATTTTAAGTCCTTTAATTAATTAAGCTTTCAATGAAGCTTTTTGTGAAAATATTTTTTGAACAGGTAAAACTGATTTGAAACCTGAAGGCTGAATACAGTGTGTATCTTTATAGAATACAAATGAATGGGATACTCCCATAAATATTATAGATTTTTGGCATTTCGCTCTATATGTAGAAAAGCATGTGATATAGGATTTTTCAAGATGGAAATTTTGAGTGAAAACTTTATTCATATGTTAGACCTAACGGCTAACCAGGAGCCGTTGCTCCCCATATGAAGGTTAACGTACGTTTTGATTCAGTCAATTCATGAGCAAATTTAGAAAATTGTCATATCTATGCTTCTTCATAGTTGCCAAGGTTAATGACTGGTGTAAGTCGTGCCAAAACTTTGCGGTCAGTGTTCAATAATTAAAGATCGTTAAACCGAATTGTAAAGCACCAAAACGCCCTAAATTTAGTAAATTGAAGTTTAATAACGTTCTTAAGGTTTCTTTTCTACGCAAGTATGATTGCACAAGGAAGACGTAGAACGTCCTAAGTGCTTCTTTGTTGCTTTGTTTTTACCCTTTTCCTTTCCTTTGTCGGTTTAAAACGATTGTTAAGTAGTCTGTGTGTTTTTAAGATAATGTGACTTTATATGTACTGTTTTATTCGTTAAGTACCTGGCTTGCTTGCGTGTATGGTAGTGATAAAACAGTGGTATAAAGAGCAAACAATTATTTGAAAATAGTTTGAACGTGGTTTAAATACTTTGTTATTCCCTGTCTTTTCTTTCTGTTTCCTGTGAATCATTATAGTTTCTCAGTTCTTCAAGAAAAGGAAGTTTAATAGGACAAGACTATCTTTCATTAACTTTGATATTAAATTGCACTTATTTATAGCCACAGTTTATACACAGCTGCATGTCTGTTTGAAATCAAATAACTTCAATTATAAGAGTATATATATATATATTCTTTGTCGGTTTTGAGCATTCGCACCCCCATGGCACTAAATATGATAAACCCTGTCTCATTTTCTCTTTGTCTCCTGCTTAGTTTTGTACGAAGGCGTAAGACATAATTATCTAATATTTTTTGCATCAAATTGGCATGTTAAGTTCTGCATATGAAATATATATATCATACTATAATAAGTAAAAGGATTAGTATTATAGCCTTTATGCATTATTACAAAGATTCGCATTTACAATGAAGAGACGGCGCACTCTTTGCCGAGCAGATCTTTACACGGACTACATGCAGTATTGTATATAGTCTGAACAGTTTCTTATATATGTACAGGCAATCTAGTGAATTGAATCGCTTCGCAGCAGAGTACTGAAAGTATTTGTGTTGGAGCTACAGTAGCTCGGAGATTTCTACCAAGCTCAAAGCTGTACTGTTTCCAGTTGCACGGGTGGCAGCTAGATGAGGTTAGCGCGCTGCTCATTACCTCTGAGTTAAGCCTGCTATACAGCAGGTCGAGGGCAGGGATTTACTCAGGTTGGGTAACTTCGCTGTGCTTGATAAACTCATGTAACTAAGTTCAGATTGGTGCTTCTCTCCTGTGGCCGTGCTTCGAGGGTTTTTCTCCGGGTACTCGGATTTTCGTCCCTCGCTAAAAACTAACCCTAAGGCATTAACCTTCACTAACCCTCGGAACCTTTGTCAATTGGGTTACCACCTCAGAGTGATAAACAGCGATCAGTATGCAGGGCTTTGAAAACACACTTAAGAGTAGTCTCGGAGATCGTGAAGAGGCAACCAGCTCAATTTCAATATATCAGCTTTACTGTTTACATAGCGTCCCAGAACAAAACTAGTATAGCATACTGGACATGCGCATTGTATGCTTTAGGTTGAACAAATCCTAAAGCCCGGATCATATATATCATCAATGCAAATAATTAAATCTTATAATTATTAAGGCTTGTATTATTATAGCTGATGGTTATCCGAGATTACGGATGGTAAACATTGCTCAATAAATAATCTGGTCAGTTTTCCACAAATGACAACATTAATACGGCGTCTGATTTTTCGAGAGAAGTATCCAAATCATGCAGTAATATATTCGAAAGAGGCCGATATTAAAGAAGTGTGGATTTTTTGCTAAAATATTCATCCGGAATACAATGAGAGTAATGGTACGTCATATTTAGCATGCGTTACGGGCGTGCGGGTTGAAGGCTATGCAAGCGCGACGATTGCGGGTAGACCGACGAAAGTTGACGCAGGCATTGCAGGTCACACTGAAAATCGCTGACTAGCATGAAACTTTCGAACCGAATTCAAACAAGCCATCATTTTTGGTAGTATTCGTTTTGTAGTAGAAGTTTGCAGTTGATTCATAATGTCTAGAGTTGTAGCCTTGAGTTCTAGCCTCGAGTTCTGCAGGGTGGACAGACGAGCGACGAAGGTGCGAGAACATCTTGGGGATCTTGCGTTTTGGGTGAGATTTTGCAAAATTCTGAACGACGCAAAATTAAACGTCGTATAAAATACTCCAAAAGGACTTCAAAATTATTACTTTTCAACTAAGAGATGAGTAAGATAGAGTCTTAAAATGACCAAGAGACATATCTCACAGTTCCGTCATATTTCAACTGAAGTGTACTGAATAAGTATGGCGATTATTTTGCGAACTACACCAAGACAACATGGTTTGCACCCTACCCCCTCCCCCGCCCCAATACCACTTGCAGAAAACTGGCGTGGACATGTCCATGCCAGCCTATATGCCGTTATATCTAACTCAGTTGTAATTGGTTGACTGGTACAAGCTTACCCTTACAAAAATTTCTCGTATCATTTTCACATGTGAAATTCTGTGTGGAATTGGAATTGGAAATTCAGAATTTTCACATGTGAAATTCGAGTTTCACATAGTATATATTATGTGAAAAGGTTTATATGTGAAAATCTATTTCACACGTGAAATTCGAATCACGCAAAATGAAGGTTCATATGTGAAAAACTATGTTTCATATGTGGAATTGGAACAGTTCACCCCAGGGAATTATTACTAGCAACACAGCTTAGGGGTGAAGAAAATAACATGGGGAATATCAATTTTTGTTTGCTACCAGTACAGACTTTAAACTTGGACGCAAATTTACAACTTTTAATATGTTAAAACAGAAAGTTTGAAGTCAAATCATTCAAACATTGGAGGTTTTAGAGAGCCCTGGCGACGAGGTTGTACTTTGCCACTCCTATCAAGTTGGAAATGGGTAATTTCAATTTTCAAATGGTCTTATGTGCATTTAGATCCATCAAACTTTAAAAAAGTTTATGATGTCATAATGGTTCAATATCACAAAGAAAATAAATGAGGCTCAACTCCTTCCAAAACTGGAAACAAGAGTTTGACAGGGTAGACACCGGGCCCCACATTTCGCTACACATTTGACTAGACCCCCAGTTGGTTTCTATTAATTTTATAAGGCTACATTCAGTTGTATTCATATGCATCAGACTAAGTATTTGCGAAGTTCCCCTTGTGGTCATGTAACATCACAATGATTGAAAAGAATATATTTCTAAGAGAATAATATAAATAATTACGCATATCAACAAAATGCCCCAGACCTTCGATCTTCTTGTGATATTTTTACTTACAATATTGTTTTGCCGTCGGTATTTCATTAAGTAATGTTAATATCTCGTATATAGTGTTAACAGGAAATGAACAACTAAACGTTATGTATTTGTTCTACACTTTAATCCTTCCTATTTAGATCCACCACTGTTACGATTACTCAAATAATAGGCTTAGAGAACCCACGCGGCTCTGTTTTATGGTACCCTATTACGATTAAGCACCTTTTTTTATGCAGTCAATTCTTGTATAAGTTGAAGATACCATACTGTACTAGGCCAATATAAACATTTTCCCACTCTTTCGGCATTTAATGGCATGTGTGATTTGATATGAACATACAATTTTTTTTAAATATTTTTGTTTGCCGCAAGTTTTGATTGCTGCTCTAGTGTTTTAGCTTTAGGCTAGGGAGATTGAAGAATACACTGACCGATGACTCTGTGGGACTGTAGTACCATTTTCCTTGCACAGAACCTTCCAAATGATTTAAATATATGTGTAGACATTACCAGATATTAGCTCACAATACATTGCTGTATACAGGGGCGGCGTGGTCCAGCGCGATACAGAGGTCCCCCGGTGGGCCCGCACGAGACAAGAAATAGATCCTGAGGAAGCCCCACATGCAATCTACGAAACTGGGCGGCACCATTCAGCGAGATCCACGCCGCCTTTGTCTGCGATTTCTAATGCCAGATCATTTTAATCTTCAATATTTCCACATGGAACATGCGTTAATTAATGCCTGATACCCCGGTATGATGATAAGATTATTGTATCTTCATTTCAAGATTGAAAACCTCGCATTTTTGTAAACTAAATATATAACCTTAAGTCTAATGCCAGATATTTTCATTCATAGAGCGTGTTGCCTCCTGAAAGCTACGAACCGTAAACAGTTAGGAAATTTGAACTTTTCCACATATAACAATGACTTTATAGACAAGGGACTGATTTGATAAAATAATTTGAAAACACGTATAGGTGACCTTTTTGTTTACAGTTCCAGCTGAATATAAAGTCGGTCCCAAAGCTCTTCTACTAATATGATAGTCACTACACAGTGTAAAGGATTTTGCGAGTGGCAAATTCAAGTCTTTTCCCGAAGCCACAAAACCCTTATGTGAAAATGCCTCTTCGGTTGCAATTCCACATAATTATATGAAATTACAATTTCACATGCGAAATAGATTCTCACACATGAACTTTCATATGTAAACGATCACAGAGATGTGAATTTTTTCTTTTAAAATGCCGTTGTTTAAAATTAATCGTGTCAGGGTTAATGAGGAATTGCCATCGTTTCCTATCGCGATAATGTTTCAGCAATATTTTGGGCGTGTAAAATGATAATGCGTGACCCGGAAGATCAAGGTTAATTGGTCCCACCGACAGCAGCCGATATATTTAATTTGCTTCCTATGTGTTCATTCTTTATATGCAAATTTAATGTAATGTGCGTCAATGTAAAAACAATGGCGGTACCATCAGACCCAATATTTACGTCATTCTTGCAAGTTCTAGTGTGTTTGAGAACGAAGGAATGCGTGCGTGCGTGACATGAGGTGACGGAAATATGGTTAAAGCGTTTTAAATTTGCGGTTATTTGCTTGAAGCAATGTTGCAACAATCAGTCAGATCGCACTTGTATCAAGTATTAACTTAGGTTTCTAAACCTGCTTTGTTTCTGTCGATAGCTCTATTAGTTCTAGACTATTTTCTGTAATGAGGTCCAGCAATGGCGATCCCTGTAGTACCATTAGAAAGCCTGCAGTGTTTTGTATTTTATATGTAATTGCACTGTATATGCTTTCTGTCTACTGACACCTTTTAATCAAAACATCGAAGCTCTTTGTATATTTTTGAGGTAGTTCTGTTAGATCCCAAACCTTCAAGAATAAATGTATTTGCCCTCTAAAATAGCAGTTATATATATATAGCCATTCGATTTTAACTGTAAAATATAATATACTAATAAATATAATAGATTATACCGTGTAAAATCAAGTTTTTTGTGTTGCAATTTACTGGACAACATATACAAGTGTTCTTAATAATAATAAAAATGAAAATAATAATTTATTATTTACAATTTAAATTAGATTACTGACTTTTATTGAGCTAGTTATATCTTGCTATTGTATAACTGGCTGCAATTCAAAAAACGCGGCTATATATATGTTGCGTGTTGTTCACAGTAGAGAAGAATACACTCTGTAAATTTTAACCAATTTGTTGTTACAGTGTAGCGGAATACCCGCATGACCTATTACTATATACACACACCTCAAAATATTTTGGATAACATTTTTCAGCTCGCTAACCAAAATGACATATTTGCAGATAATATTACCTCAATTTTATTGCTCGTATGTTTCAGGAAGCGTGTCTAGTCTCACCAATTAACCAAGGTTAAACACAAAAATTTAACTGATGTTCATTCGTCATAGCATGAAATAGTCCTGCCCCTTTTAATATGGGAAATATGAAAACGTAAATAAATGCTTTTAAGAATATTTCCTACGGACATTTGCACCTTCTAAGGAATTGTATGACTAAGTTTCGGGTCTTTAGGATCAATCTATCTGAAAAATACAACAAGAACTTTAAAAATGACGTTTTTGTTGGATTTTTGTCCCCGTAGAGTCTGACAAAGATTGAGAATCGTGCATGTCGATCGAATATATTTGATATTCTCATCTTTTGAATTGTGAGAGAAATTAACTAAACTTTATTGCCAATTATTGGGGGGAAAAGAAGCAGATTCCGAAGCGTTGATGAGGTCATCTTGAAGAATCCAATATATATATGAACTGAACAAGACGTGTGTTTGAGATTATAAATCAGTTCAATTTTTACTAAACCATGATCAGACAGAATATTGACTTTGAAATAGAGTCGAGAATTAATTCACATATTGAATATATAAAGACGATCCCTTGTTTTTCGGGTCTGTTTCTGTATTTTAAATATTGTCACGGCTAGCCCTAGCTTTTATTGGGGCAGTCCACAGCAACGTCACAGTTTATATAGATGTATACCGCTCACATATTAATAACACTTCACCGATGCAGAATAAGACTATTAGTATTGCATAAATCGTATTCATGAGCATATATATTATATGATTGATATGACTACTGTCTGCTATCATTTCCGGAAAATTTTATCCGATATATGTCTGGATTGCGATATAGGAATCCTGTATCATGACGGCGCAGTATTAAAAGAATGCAAAACTTAGGAAATGGAAAACAGATTTTGTAAATCCTTGAAAAGTTGAAATATATACAAATAAACAACTGCCTAAATATGTCAGTAAATTAGCTTATATGGCTGTGTTTTGTGATTGATTTCCTGAAACAATTTAGTGATATTCGTTTGTGACTCTTCTTTAGAAAAGTTGCATATATTAGCACATGTATAATTTGATCTTCTACCGCTAGAAATCCGAACTTATCAATTATTATTTATGTCATTAATGATTACTTGTCTAATTAGGTCATTAGAGTTCATTAGCCCGAAATCACGGACGTGATCTATGTTACTCAAAAGTAATGTTAGGCAATGTACACAGGCAGGATTTTTCGGCTGTTGTGAAAAAGGTCATTGATCAAGTTATAAGCAATTAACATGTCAGTTAGTTCCTACGGCGACGCTTTAATATTTAACCATCTGCAACTTTTGGCAGCTCGAAATATCGGAAGGTTGGCCATTTCACTGTTCTTTTCTCTTCAAAGCTTCGTATTTTGCCACAAAAAGATGAAAGACAATTATATGCGTTACTTCATAATTATATGTTGTTGGAATGTGATAAATATTTAATATTCTTGTTGATTTTTTTAAAGGGATGATTGCCAGACAGAGACTGTTTTTGTGTATTAATATTGCTTTACTTTATTTCAATTAAAGCAGTGAACCATACAACGCATGCGCAGGTAAATACGCACCCAAGGGCAAGGTACGTGTGAATAGCTCGAGGGGTAAACGGACTGCGAAGAGCCTGAAAACGAAATATCTACTGGTTCAACGCGAAAACGTAGAATTGACGTGTCATTAGGATTTATAATTTTTTATGGTCAGTTAGTTAAACTTGTTGCACGACAATGTTACTTGATTTTCGATTGAACGCGCAGTTCTCCCCTAAATTTTATGCATTTTTTTGCCTTCGTTCAGATTTTATTAAGGTTTTCAGTGTAAAGTCTGTAAATGTGAAATGGTCATAAATGTAGTTAAGCTGCCTATATTAGTTCCTTATCGCCAGAACCAGCCGACGATTTAAAGAAATAAAGTTCACTGCAATACTGCATGGCTGACTTGACTTAATAGTATATTATGTAGACTGTTTCAGGTTAGGTCTCAAATTATAGAATCATCCTCAAAGATAGGAACAATCGTCTCGTATTAATTCTGACATTAATGCGTTCACTTTGATAGCGGATGCTGGCCGCCGGTCACCATCTAATTTGCTGTACAAAACAGATGGCGAAACGCACTTATCAATATGAAAGCATTTTAGGCCTCAAAATTCCAGATGCTTTCCGTTTTCTCAACACGTAACCACAAGCTTCTAAAATAGGCTTGGCGCACACGCACGTACGAATTTAACCGATCAATTTTGGTTCACTTATGTGAATAGTAAAGAACAATTGAAAAAAGATTGGGACCCAAAGACCGTAAATCCGACCATTAATTCTCGTTGTGAAGTTGATCGTAATCAGAAGTCAACAGAGTAAACAAAATACTATCACGTACGCCTGACCTAAGCTTACGAATTACTGTGCAATTTTTCTACAGTGGAGATTTAAACAAGCAAACTTTGGCTGAAGTTATACCATCACCATTACAAGAAAGGCCCCATCACCCCACTCCCTCCCCCCCCCCTCACACACACACACCTCCTCTCCTATCTAAGAGAATGAGCCGCCATCCGCCTGTGGTATATTATACTATTAAATTCTTAAAAAAATATTAAGAAACAACATAAATTTCTGAACATGCTGCTTGGGGCTCAGTTGGTGTTACGGGAAAGAAGACTGTGGTCACGGACTTCAAAACATTTTAATTAAGCAAAGTAAACTTGAAATTGCCCTTCTATTTATTTGACACCATGTAAAAAACTACTAAGAATTTACATCATTTTCTCATGCTCTCATAATAATAATTGCCGCGGGAAGCACCACTGATCTGTTGCA
Source organism: Trachythela sp. YZ-2020 (assembly GCA_016169945.1). Classification (NCBI taxonomy): domain Eukaryota; kingdom Metazoa; phylum Cnidaria; class Anthozoa; order Malacalcyonacea; family Clavulariidae; genus Trachythela; species Trachythela sp. YZ-2020. The sequence goes on from JADLSH010000157.1 coordinate 3,564,072, forward strand.
CAGTGGTGCTTATAGTAAAACCACGGCCACGAAAAGGTTAACAAGCTATAGTTTGTTTACCAACTTATGAAGGATTAAACCTTGCGGCTGAGAACTAATATGCATATCTTGTAAGCTATTATGATTCTCAGCAGGCATCTACAGATTTCTATAAAGGCTTCCGTTCACAGGCAGCCAACACGCTATGCCACACAATATATGGAAACATTGAAAATTCACAGGATATGGCATTTGAAAAAGGAACAATAACAAGCTATGTAAACATGTGAGACAACCCACGTCCAGCGAGACGGGGCTGTGAACTCGTGAGAGGAACTACCAAGGACAGGATTTTATGCGTTTCCTTCGACTCCATTCCAAACACCAATGTGACGTGCATGCGTGTGGTTGTCGCGGCATGCTTGCGAAAAGGAATAATTTGTTCCAGGAAATTCTTTGATTTGTCAAAGGTTTCAGTTTAAAAAATCAAAACATTTAGGATTTAATTCGATTTACCCTTAGGAGAAGGGTTAGGATTAGGGGTTAGGATATATCATAGGGTTAGCGTTGGAGTATCTCGAATCAGTGAATGAAAGGAAAAAATAGAATGTTCCACTTAGGGAGACATTTTGATTTACAAATATCAAAAGTTTTAAGGAATCAAAGGTTTAGGAATAGGGCTTTGGTACTGTTAGGGTAATCACTTTTGTACTGATATAGTGCATGAAATACTTCAATCACAATACATGATAATTATAATAATGTTTCAGTGGTATATTTTCTCCATCGGAAAAGTATTCTATAAAATTTAACATTTGATCAAGCGCCCAACAATTCTAATTGAACCCAACAGAGCGTTAGGAAAACTTTATATGATAACTGAATGCGGCTTTGGCTCAATGTGCATGATTTGATATATGATATTTAAATTACACTATTAGCAACAAGTATTTTGTATCATATATATTAAACTGACCATGCAGGCTATATGTTTTATGTGCTCTAAACTGCTCTTAAATATTTGTTTTCCAAAGTACTTGCAGCCAGTTTACTTACCAATTTATTCCTTACACAATTTATTTCTTACTTCTAATTTATTTTTTAATCAATCCTTTTCACTTTAATCAATCCTTTAATTTCCACTTTAATCAATCCTTTTTTTTTGCAGTCAGTCCTGCTTTACAACTATACCATTTTTGCCTTCATAATACTAAAACGCCATATATACATGCAGGTGCTCAGTGGTTATCTACATAGGGTGCTTAAATTGCCACGAAAGTCCTTAAGTTTATTGAACCTTGCATTTATACTGCATGGATAAGGAAGATGTATATACTCTCTCACATTCTCGTTTGCAGACACATCCGTGCCGTTGAAAGGCACAAAGAGACATACAATCAGTTAAATCGCTCCATGAACCGCGCACCTATGTATAGTCCTTAAAATGACCTTAAAATTTATGTTCAAATCACAGCAAGCGAGGATCCGATCGGCTAGATTTGACTCAATATACGAAACATCGCAGGGTATTATCCAGGCACTCGCCTTTGTACTATTTTAATGACACTGGTCAATTAGAGATGACCCTTACTGACATTGATAAAGTTATCGAGTTTAAAAAAACTGAGAGTTTATCTTACGGACAAGTGTGCGGTATCAGGTCGTCTGAATGTCTGATATTGAACAGAATACGGAATATGGTTTACATTGTAAAGGATTAATGTAATCACAGAGTGATAAAAAACATTTACCCTTTTACTTATATAGCACTGTTGAATTAAAAGCCGTGTGTTTAATATATTCCTGATCAATGCTTTAAGAGAACTTCGATGGTGTAAAACACCACCTTACAGCAACGTAAAGCTTAGTTTAATCTAAGTTTGTTCAAGACAGTCTTAACCTAAATAGTTACACATTATTGTACATGAATCATGATTGCAGAGATATATCGACACTCTATTACAATTTACAACGGCTACCTGGATAGGTTGCGTACCATCGCAACCTATAATTGAAACCATGCAAGCCAGTTATTAAAACAGGGTGGAAATTTTCATTGAAAATTTTGAACATTGAAATTATCCTTAATGGTGTCTTGGCTAGTAAAAATTGATAAATTTTCTTTGACAAGCAGTTTGTTATAAGCCTGTCATGAAACAAGAAATTTAAACAAGAAATTTCTCGTTAAGTAAATAATATACGCAAAGCATATGTTGTTCATATATTCGGGGCTTAAGTTATAATCATTCTCTTGTCTCCTCTAGTAGAATGAACGGGTTGAAAAAATTAAACAAAAATATTTCAACCTATAATTTCCGTTCATTGGGAACAATTTGTTGTAAAGCACCTACAACAGCCCACAGACATGCAGTTGTATATTTATTATCATGTGTGTTTATGAGCGGAACGGATTTACACCGGGGCCAATAATGATTATAATTCTTTACACCAGCGTCCAGCACATTATCACCGTGGCTTCCTCTATCATTGTTATTAAACTCAATTGCTCAGGGCTATTTTTTTCATTTTACCCAGATTCGACCATTTTTCACGCGAAGGAAATGAGTAAGCATGGCAAACCACGCTACGATTTGAAACTACGACTGCGAATTTCAACCCACGAACCCGCAGACATTTGGCGTGCGGCCAAAAGCCGTATATATGTAGCTAGGTTAATTTCGTCGTTTAAAGCTTAAAGCATGTTGACCTGGCGGCTTTTCTTAGTCTTTTCAAGCAAAATTAATATGGGATTTGTGTGCTTTTGGTATGCCTTCTGTAAACACACAGTCTGCTAAAACAGGAACAGGGTTGGCTCTAAAAAAATAGAAAGTAAATTATAGGTTTAAAAAAACACCAACGCATGTACTATGACATAAGTAATTCGCGTTCAGATAAAACGACCGATTTTATAACAAATTTGACAAGGCATTTCGTTTCGTACAAATGTGGCACTCTTTAGATAAAATTAATTACTTTTCTGCATATAAAATAGCCATTGCAAGCCATTTTGTTTGAAGAAAGGCTATTCTATATTTGAACAATTCCACATCTTTGTGGTACGAGAATAAAATTTGTATATACTGACAGTGTGATAGTCTGATGCCTCGATGGTCATCTGCTAACATGCATGCATGCATTTGTACGCGTAAAGCGCACAGTATACAAACACAAAAGCATGTATCACTCCACAAAAGGAATTTTATTTCTTTTATTTACATCAGCAGTATCACAGACACTATATAAACTATTTAACATTTATGTACACGGCAGTCAAAATATTTTACAGCACTGTGTGTATATACTTTACAAATATTAACTGCGTGCGAAATATATACACAAAAATTTACGACAGCGTTTGTGATATAATTTACTATAGCGCTTAGCCTTATAGAACTTAATATCTATACTTATCTAGTTAAATACGACGGATTCTCGAGTCTGTATATTTATCAATATTAAGTTACTTCGAACGTTTTAATATAAACATAAATAGTTTTGTACCATTATTAGCGATATCAATGTGGCCATTGTATTTATTCGTTTCATTTCATTGAAATAAGATATTTATAGACTTATAGATAGCTATATTTTACCAAGAGCGCCTTGCAAGGGCTTGTTTTTGAAATGACACAGTAGGCCGAATCTTTGCTGGGCAAATATATATACAAACAGAAATCCTTTCTCGTTGGTCCAAACTTTCGAACACAATGCGTTCGTTATTTACTCGCCTTTTTATCTAGAGTTTTACTATGCGAACAGTTCTGTACATTGCTAAGTTTTTTACATCCTTTTATAGGTAGGTAACACCATAAACACGGGAAGACCAAGGCGAAAACGCCAAGACAGCCCCAGCGTGGTAAACATTGACTCAAAGGGCCAGCACACGAACATGGTTGATCTGCGAGATGTCCCTCGTTGTCGCTGTCCTTTGTGAAATGATAAAATGCTCCCTTCACAACGCACATACACGTACAATAGTCTAACAGCTCTTCGCTGTCTTCGTTCTCGATCAAGCTGTGCTCGGATTGTGGCGAAACAAAGCCATTATGGCCCACAAATTTAGTCTTTTCAACGTAGTTGTTGTTCTTCGCGAAATCGGGCGATTGGCGCCGACAGCTCGTCGGTTCAAATGTCAACACTCGACCCGTATTTTGCGTGAAATCGTTATTCAACGCACGAAGCACGCTTCTTGGGACGGGGGAATGGGGATTTCTATTGCCAAACTGCGTATGAAATGGCGGCGACGAAGGCGGTTGCGCGACCTTACAGTGAAGGACTTCGTATATCCCTTCATCTGTCGTACCGTACGCGTCGAATTTAGTCGGTTTAAATCGCGCGTCTTTTGTCTTAAGTTCGGATTCACCGTAACCCGGGTTGCTGACAATCTTTAATTTATCCTCTTTGCCGTAAACTGTCGGGTAATATATACATTCATCGTCTTCGGGTAAGGTTTTTACCCCTTCCCTGTAGTGGCCGAATTTTGTGCCGTAAGACTGAAGTCGTCCGATTGGTTTCGAATACGTCTGCCAGCCTTTTGATTGCGCGTCGAATCGTCCTGCCATGTATATGAACTCGGCGAGTAAATGTAGTAAGTTTCGATACAGTATATGTAGGAAATTTGATGCGGTGTCTTCGGCCCAAGAGCAGTTCATGAAGCGAACGGCTAAACGTGTCTGTGATTAAGGTAAAATGTCAGCAAGTCGCGTATTAATGGGGGCTTGCCTTCCTTCGTTCCTTCCTGGGTTTACACAGAACTTCCGCTGATTCGATCACAAAATCTCGTTCCCTCTTTGTGCCCGCAAGTTCCTTTAATAATAAACCACTGTTTTGTGCCACGATTCAAGCATCAACGTCGCTCGCTACCTTACATTAGTGATACGGCCACGACACCTGAAAGGACTCACACCCGAAGCCGACTTCCGAAGTCCGAATTTTCCAAACAGTTGAAGTTAGGAGATCACAGTAGGTTAGGCAATATAATCTTATGAAATAGCTCAGGATGCCCCCATTCAGAGCTCAAATACAACACCCTTTCAACACCGTGTTGGGATCCGTACACCGGGCTTTCGCTTGTATTAAATATTCTAAAGTTTTCTTGCCTTATTCGTCGGCCACGCTCATTGTCCTTCTTTATCGACTCAATACTTATGGAACTTTTAAGCATGTGAGAGCGAATAAAATGTTAGTAAAGAGCATTTCTTTATCACAGGAAGTGCTGGTATGCAAAAGCGATGTTTCCGGTGTTTGGTTAAATAGGTTCAGATCATATCTCGTCAACAGCTCATTTAGTCAGCAGCCTGTTAAAATTCAATGAAATTTGCCATCTCGGTGGCTGTCACTCTTAGCCTACCCCGCGCTCACGGCATACGCGCTTGCTACGACTGCGGAAGGTTGCTTGCCTCGTTTCACAAACGCGCTTTTCAACACACTCGCTTTTTATGTCGATGACGGCCTTCGCGAGTGTAATATAGGATTCATCGAGTCGAGTCCTCGGGTTTGCTTTGAAAGCAACGAAGCAACAAAGCGAGCTTTTTCAAATGTAGACATTGCAATATCGGAATATTTAATATCAGTTAGGGAAACACACGTCACACGTGGACGATTTTTCACGACTTGGATAAATATAATGACTGTGTGGTTTTATCAAATTGTGTTTCCCCCGCGTTCTGACGTGCTGCGTTGTGGGCTAAGGAAATTATCAGCTGAAATGTTCGGTGTTATTTTGAAAATGAACGCAATTTCCCTATATCAACGGGAAACGGTGTATAGCTGTTAAGAACTCGCTATTCGCCGCCGTGTTTTCAAAATGAAGTCACTCATTACTCATTAGCGCCCTATATTGTTTATGCTAGAGCGAACAAAAACAAAGATTACGAAATAATAATGTCTTTAATGAAATATTCCGGCAGCAATGAATTACTATGATTGTGAATAGAAATATGCCTTCTGGCACGAAAAAGCACTTTCGATAATGTATCGTAACTGATTATCTGAGATGAAAATTGGTCTTTAAAAAAGTCTCCTTGTGATATGAATAGCGTAACAAGTCGTGAACATCCTGACTTTTAATATTAAATACTTAAAATTGTCTTTATAAGGCCAAGATGTGAAATCCCACTTGAGACAAATTTATAAAATATTGTTTGAGCGAGTTAAACTGCTGTAAGTATAATGATTATCTGATGATGAAATTGGTCTTCAAAAAGTGTCATGATATGAATAGCGACGCGTAACGAGTTGTGAGCACCATGACTTAATACTCAAAATTGTCTTTATAATTATAAGCCCAAGTTGTGAAATCCCACTTGAACCAAATTTTTAATATATTGTTTGAGCGAGTTAAAATGCTATAATGATTATCAGAATATGAAAATTGGTTCGCAAAAAAGTGTCCTTATGATATAAATAGCGTAACGTGTCGTGAGCACCATGACTTAATACTTGTCTTAAATAGTTGTCAAATTTCACTGTAGATGGAGTCAGATTTATAAAATATGTTTTGATTTTGACTGACTTTGACCTCAATGTCAAAATGTATTCAAATCTTGCTCATACATATATAATTATGATAATGATCTGACGAGTTCAATTGTATGGCGACACGACTTTTCCAAATGTGGATTTTCTATTAATCAAAAATATAGATTTATTTCTATCTTATCAGATGTTTATAATCTTAATATAACTTATAAGACAAACTGATTCACATTGCCATGGTAACAGTAATAAGAGATCTTGTCGGAAAGCGTATTTTGATCATAATATATAAATCATATACATAAAATCATATTCATGGCTATGATTTCCATCCATAATCGATGCTATAATGTACATTGTCATTATAATCTTCTGAAAATGAATAACTTGGGATTTGGCTATATATTAGAATCGAGGGGCAAATCACTGATTTAATTAACCTCGTACACCTTCAGAAAATCATACTGAAAAAAATCGCAAAAAAATCACAGAAAATTGATATTTCCTGTATATAGAAAAGCTACGAATTGATGAGAAAGTTTTTTATATTACTTTGACCCTTTGAAAATTTATAACTTCATGCAAAGATCAGGCATCTTAATCAAAAAGACCCACAGTTTTTTCACGACAGATTTTGTTTACCTTTGCGCTAAATTATATATGCTATACAAGATTTCAAGATTTTCGTTTGTTTAATAGTTCCAAAATCTCTTTATTCTATATATATTCTTCAGTTGAACAAGTGCCTTTAATCCGACTGTAATTACGACAGCACTAAAGGGAACTTGGCAAGTGCCGTGTTTATATTTAACCAATCATTAATTTGTAAATATTGTCTGTAATTCTTTTTTACCTTAGGCTAAGACTAAATACAGAAATGTCTTCAAAGACATTTTCAACTATAAAATAAATTCTGACATGGCAGAGAACGACGACTTGCTTTCGTGATTAATTAAGAATGTAATTGGTATAATCCCATGTCAAGAATCCTGGCCATACTATTCCATTACATACATAGCGAACTATAAGAATATTTGTGGCTAAAACAAAGAAGATACTCAGTGGCGTGATCCTCAGTTGACTGAAACCATTTTTTCTGTGGTTACATGTGTGAGAATTCCTTGCATTTTTTACAAACAATGATCCTCCTAAGTCTAAGATAAAAATGTGTGAATATTATATTTCACGCAAACGTGTGGGGGGGGTCCAAGTTATGCGTAGTATTATACATGCATAAAGCTGTTGCGCTGTAAAAACGGATTGGTTAAATTTAAATTGGTTGTCTCAGGTGCATTGTATTTTTATTGGCGGCAATATTATTTGGTCAAAACAACCGAATATTATTTGGTTGTTTTAACCAATAAATGTGTGCCTCTGGCTCTGAGACAGCCAATTTATATTAGAGACCTTAAGATTGACGTATTTTTACGAATACCTCAAACCGCAAACCGCTAGCGATCACGTGACTGGACTCCCGCGGTCGAATTTGCGGTAAATTTTCAGGTTTTCAACGTGTAGAAATTGTTTTTCGCGTATGAATAATCCTCAGGATATTTTCGAAAATATCAACCTATATTTTTTAGTTACTAGAATAAAATAAATGTTTAAAACATCATCATTTAGAACATATTGAACTAACAACACACAAAATAACAATAAAAAAAAAAAAACTATAAAGCACAGTTTCAAGACGAGATGGAGAGTTATACTCCAAAGACATCTCAGAGTTTGTACTTCTCTAATCTTCTCCAATTTATTACCTATCCTCTGACGTCCTCAAAACTGACTGCAGTTTGAGAAGTTAAAAAAAATTTTCAACGGTCTCTAATGGTTATTTTAACCGGCAATCGGTTTTTACAAGTGTGTGAAGGTTTGTGTTTGAACTGACTAACTTGAAGAAGGTTAAAAACTGACTTGGACGTTTCGAGCGAAGGCCCTTCATCAGGATATTAGTACTAGTATAATAGCGGTCAAGCACATTCTTACTGACCTGACAAAAGGGCCTTGCTTTGCTATTTTCAGGTAGCTCAGACGCAAACATGCAACGGTAGCTTATTAGTTATTATTAGATAAATACTATACTCTATAGTTCAATTTTTCAACATTTGCCACCCCTTCATAATACCATTGGAAATTAACATAACATAATTTTGTAGATATATAGTATGTCTTAGTTTTAAGTCCTTGTAAATCGGCTTTCTGGTGTTAGTTTTTTATATAGTTTATATTCTTGTACACGCCCCTTGTGGAAAACAGCTCAGATTGACATGGTCAGCGTGTTTAAATATAGTTTTTACTACTGCTTACTACACCGTAAGTCACTAAGTCTAAGGGATTGCTTGCTATATTTTACAAGCAATTATCTAATGGACTATATATATCTATGTAATAAACTTTTTAATTCAATTTTAAACGATGAGGATCATAAACTTCGTAATTTACCGCCACCTAAAGTGACATCTAAATATAATCTTAGGAATCATAGTCTTTTTAACATTCCAAAATACCGTACCAATTGATTTAGAGATACATTTATAATATCAAGTCTAATAAATTTGTAAATGGTCGGTATTTTAATACCGTACGTATCAATAGTTTAGTGATAATTTTATAAATGTTTAATAATTTTGTAAATAGTTGTAAAAATGCTTTGTATATAAATCATGTAATTCAGCTCTATTTGGCTGCTAGATGATTTCATTCTATCTATCTATCTATCACCGCACCCAGCTTCCGATGCCAAGCTGAGAAAAATGCTTTAGGAATGGATTTTCCCGTTTTGATAACGTATGGGAAGCTACCAGGAGGTTGTTTTTAGTATATATATGTTGAATTCCCGCCTACAAAAACAGGCTATATATGCAGGGCGCCATTAGTCGGAGTCCGATCGTGCCATATTCCACATACCTATATCTTAATTATTAAGATGTCACGTAGGACTCGCTCAAAACCGGATATGACTGAACTGATATACGCTTCTCAGTCAGCAAAAACACTTAAAAAGTATATTGAGGGCACAATCTATAAATTTATGCTAAAATAGACTAATAGAGAGATTTTGGATGGTACGATGTTTGAATTTGAGGTATACAGCTAATTCAAAAAAGGTTGTCCTTTGCAAACCTTAAACTCTAAAACCTTAAACTCTAAGCGCGAAAAGCACTATGGGAGCGCAAGTTTCTAATATGGCGGCCACTTGTGATTGATATAATATCCTTGTAGGGAGATATTACTCATTTCACTCACAAATGACCGCCAAATTCAATTCCTAAACTTTAAACTTGCGCTCCCATAGTGCTTTTCGCGCTTAGAGTTTAAAGTTTAAGAGTTTTAATAGAGTTTAAGGTTTGCAAAGGACAACCTTTTTTGAATTAGCTGTATATAGTTTGGCATTCATTGCTGGAAATATGCATGGCTTCAATATTATTGTCATTAATATATATAGTTGCGTCGGTAGTTTCATTACGAAAATTTGTTATTGTTTGATAATCGCGAAATACGTTTAAAAAGTAAAACAGAAACAATTCATGGTGGTTTATCGGCTCAATCGTAGCCTAATATTGTTTAATTTAAACAAAAGTTTGATCAATGACTTTTCCACCAAGACCATATAGGCAATGGTAAATTAATTATCAGTTTATACATAACTATCATATTCAGTTTATTTCATTTTAAGTTATAGTTCAATGACGAGAAAGGCTTCCCATCCGTAGATTTCTAACTTCCATATTAAATAATTGAGCTTTTCAACTCATTCTAAAGGAAATCCAACTGATAATATATAGCTATGCATAGCTTGCCAAGAATTCAGTAAGTGCATGTCGGCTTTGGCCAGAATCCAGCTAAAAACTGATGTAAACTCTTCAATAATTTATATATATGGGAACTTGCCAGATACATTGATAACCTTGTAAATTATGCATCATTATATCATCCCACACATCAATTAAAACAAGTTGTCTTTAGTTAAATATGGTTTTCATTCATACCAACACACTAACCTCAATGTGTTTGCTTTCGGATTTAACAAATGCTATAGAATTATTATGGATGTCACTCAACTGAACACTATATAATTCTTAAGCAATTGATAACAGTATAGTTGATATCAGTGGTTGATACTTTTACATTAATTATATACGTTTGTGCATTAAATTCATTTTTTGTTATGATACATTATGCATTAATCTAGATTTAGTGAATTTTGAACTTTAGGTTGTTACCTTGTTTATATATATTGTAACTATAATAATGTTACTATGTGTAATTATCTTCGAAAAGCCTCTTTTGGGGAAAGATAATAAATTATGTATGTAGCCTATGTAGCTATGTATATAATATTATTTTCTGTTTAAAATGCTTAATGTGTGTGGGCATTAGCAGGCCAAGTAAAATATATAATACGGGGTTATATTTGTTTAGTTGTAGGATTTCTCTTCAGGTATAATAGCTACTATTTTTAATATATATGGCCGATCGGTGGGAAGACTGAAATTTTTTTATTCATTAGTAAATATGTTTTGAATCACTGGAAGTCTGGAATACCGTTATGTTGCGCAATGCATGGAAATTGATCTTAAATCGTTCAAGTTGGAAAGAGCTAATAAAACATATATAATGCAAGTTATGTTACATTCCTCCATATTTGTCTTCGTTTAAAATCTATTCCCGAACGGCACTTTGATGGGATTGATGTATAGTTATTTCTCGTCAATTTTTAGTTCTATTATATAGTTTATGTGGGCAACAAAATCACTTAATAATATGAGTTTGTTCTGTTTTCAATGGTTGAGAGCCGTACGATGATCTATTAGAGGATCACAATGCTGGATGGACGTCATTTCAGATGTAAGCTGTAGCTATATTTTGTTGAGAAATTTATCTTCTGACATACATCTAGTGTTGACCCATCATATTATTTCTGTTTGCTTTCCCAAAATAATTAGCAGACATATAAAATCCGCCATGAAACCATTTCCTCATAATATGTTGTTTGTTTTCACAGCTTTTAATAGTTTTAATCATATAACGAAGCTTTGTTACGCATATTATGACATTTACATACAATTTTGGTTAATTAATGACGTGCGTGGACATTGGCAAAATTGACTTTATTAAAAGAATTTAAAAACAATCTGAAAATAACTAAAATATCTGTCATTCTTTATATTTCTTTTTAATAATGATTGGTATATCAGGAAGCTACAGTAAGTATACTTTCCGTCACTTCGGGCCGTTATATACGTCCGCGATAGAAAATAACATAATTAAAAATATTAATCTCCTAGCTATATCCAAAATGACACGTAATGGATATTTTTATTCACTTATAGTCTAGATAAAGTATTCCATCTGATTTGCTGTTACCTGCATGATAGGGTCATGATAGTATATAGATTATATAGGTCCAATAAATGTATAGCTATAATTTACACTCAATGGTTTCCATCTACAAAACCCTTCAATTATTATTCAATCGAGTGAGATGCCAACAAAATCTAGATATTTACCCACAACTTAACATGGAATATACATGAACTTGTGGTTAGAGCTCGACAACTGGACTCTGTAGCTCAGCTGGTTAGAGCGCTGCACCGGAATCGCAGCGCCGCAGATTCGATTCCTGCCAGGGACCTATAGTTGCATTTTTCGCAGCTGGTCCTGGTTAGGTCTAATAAATGTATATAATTTACACTCAATGGTTTTCCATCTACAAAACCCTTCAATTATAGATTATAATCTGATCATCCGCAAATGTTACGTTACTAAAAATACTAAAAATTAGGATTTACATCACCATGTTACACACTGTTACAATTTTTTAACTGTTCTGCAACGACATCTCTGCACAGAGCTGTGTTGTATGGTGAAAAGAAAAGTGAAAGAAAAAGTGAACATGGCGTTTCACACCCACCGATATTATCATTCTCATTCATTTGTTTGTTGTCTTCTGGGCATGTTAAAAGAAAGGCAAAGTAGAACGAGATTCATGCTCGCAAGTCACAATTTCTCTGCGAATATACTTTTTACCTAACATCCGAAATTGCGTTTTATTAGTTGCAGCAAAAATTGCCACGTGCAACGTGGCCTTAAATAAGAAGCAGCTTTTCATCCATTATAACGTGACGTTAGAAAGAAATTTCCGACAATATAAAGGGATGAATATACATGTAGTCTGGAAAAACTCAGTCATATAGTTGAGAAAATATTGCGTGCTTTGCCGCAGATGAGAATACTCGTGCAATACAGGGACGGGCGTGTATGTGGATCGAGGACCTGGCGTGATCGAAACTCGTAAGGTCAGGGTCAAGTGTTGAGAAGTAGAGAGACTTAATAGACAGGATGGCATTTTCATGCCTTTGCATGGGGGATAATGCTTGAAAACCATTTGTTGTTGTGCAATGAGCAATATTCCTCTATCTCGTGAGTGTTTACAATAAATCAAAGCGTAATAAGACGTGATTACTTCAATGTATATATGTTGAGGGCAATATAGCATGCAGACACGAGTCTACAAGCCAACGACTCAATCTCTAACCAGTTCAAGTGCTACTTGGGATACTCATGGTTACTTTAAGTACATATTTGCTTATTGCATATAAACTATATTCTACCTTGTATCCATCTGCATTGTCTTAAACAGCTTAATGCATGTATAACAATGAAAAACAAACTATGTCATTATATACTTTTTCTTTTTCATAAGAACGCATGTTAGTATTTAATTCGTGCGCATAAATTACTCGAATTACTCAGGGTGCTTCACGTAACGGACCTATTAGGTTTGGCTGCGTGTCAAGAGTGAAAATTTTGAGCATTTCTTATTATTTTGCCAAGTTTATCGCGGTTCGAGGCATTTCACTATTTTCCTAGCCGACTAACATGCAAGAAATTGATTAAGAAATTTAACAGTCCAGCAAAAACTATAATCTTGATAATGAAATTTAGCGTAGAACTTTCAACAGTCAAAGAAAAAGATTAAAATGCGTTAGAATTCTTCAGGCAATATGGCCGACTAAAATTGAATTCAGTCCAAACACTTCAACCCCAAGTACCTGCAGTAGAATGGTGTGTTTAATCAGGAGCGCGCATTCCAAAAAAGTTTGGGGTGTCCATTTTTCAGGGACCGACTTTTTATATTTGTTTGACCACATCAAAACATGTATTACGAGTTAATGTAAAAATATGTGTAGTGCCAGGGGTGTGGAAGGATTGTTAAAACATAGTGGGCCGGCTTTTGAAAAACTTGAGTCTGTAGATCGTCGGAAATGGCATTTTCAGAGTCTTCTCTACCTCGTTCGTTATATGCCCTTTCATTAATATATATAAGATTTCAAACACTCTAGTTTCGAATTCAAATATTTCGCTGAAATTTTCATTAAATGCAGTTATTTTAATAAAAACGCCCCCCAAAACGTAACCTTCAACATCGTAAAGACCCCATTAGAAACTGCATTTTTACAACAGAGTTGACGTGGAAATAGAACTCGCCCCCCCTCCCACACACACCCACCCACACACACACACCCTAATGTGCGCACCTGTGTTTAATACTGGCTAAGCGTTTAGTTTTAATACGTAACAGCTCGCGCCGGCGCGCGCCCTGCATTAAATCTTTGTTGTTCTGCACAAATATATCGAGACATCTTAAAGCAGATATATTAATATATCTGCTTAGGATGTCTCGATAGGGAATTTTCCTTTTTGCCGCAACAACGCCATATATCCTAATTTCACCATATATGCAAAATTACCTGTCTGTTAAATGTCCGGAATTGTTTAAACATGATAGTCTCCATGTATTGTTTATTGAAGTTATAAGCTATCAGAGAGTTCTTCATTAGAACTGGGGTTCAGTCGATAACAGTATTTTAGTACTGAAAAAGTAATCTAATATAATTAATATCAGGGTCGTAGGAACGTATTCAATATTGGGGGGCCCAAGCTCACGAGGCGCCACCATGGTTGCCATAATCAACCACCATGGTTGCCATGGTTTATTCAAAACAATGCGGCGCTTTTAATCGAAGCACCGTTAGACGGAATTGTTCGAGTTGAAAACTGAACTACAGTACACTGACCTTAATCTTCAATCACGGCCTCGGACATTTATTATCCTTTGTGACGATTGAAAGCGTCATATCTATAGGCGATTCCCTGGAAGTCAATTTTCGTGCCCTGATTTGGGGGTTTTCAGTCAATTGTTGCGCACTTTGTTTCAGTTTAAAATTGTTTACATTTAAAACACTAGTCTTAACGATTGGAGAATATTTCAGTATATACTATTGAACGTACATCTGCATCCTAGTGTTTATTGGCAAAAAATGATATTTCATCATATTATTTCCTGTTGTTTTGGGATTTACGCAATTCCGCGGTCGGTCAAGACTCGATTGCGAAGGCGAAAGTGGCACAAACTGTTCCCAATTCTTTACCACGGAAATTCCGCTTGTAATTTACCTAACCTACGTAAGTCAAAATGACGTCATATATATATATATAGTAATTATACAGACATGACACACTGAACCAACAATTCCAACAAATTCGTGCGACCCAAAAACCGAAATTAGTTTCATGAAGTTACATTTTGCGCAAATGTTTGAAAATTTTGACTGGGAAATGGTCACAAGGGCGACAATCCATTTCAAAAAGCGGATGGACGGAGCCAGCCTAGTGAGCCAACAGACGCAGTTTGCAGTGTCTGAGTTCCCTCTCTAGTTTATACTTTTTTATTAGAGTAAGAGTAATATATACATGAATATGAGGGGAAAATTGATGGGTCAGTTTATATCACTAGGCAGTTAGGTGCCAGCCTCCTCCAAAGGTATCTCAATAAAGGTGATTGTGGGTTGGAAATTTTCTCAGCTCTGACACACGTGATCTCCACTCAGATGTCTGCAGAAGAAGCTAATGTATAGTTCACATATACTGTATATATATAGTTCACAAAAATACCCTTAATTCCTTAAACATCTGACGAACTTAGAAGGAACTACAAAACATTCAAATGAACCTTTCCAAACTGCATAACTTCAAATGAGAAATTGAATGGCTATTTGCAGCCAGGCATAAAATTTAACATATCACGATTAAGACAATATTAGCTTGATCGTGAATAGTCTATTTTTGTGCACGAGCATGTTTCCTGGTTTTGTCCTTTCGTGAGAGCTTCAGTAAAAATTCAGTCAACAATTCATGAAAAACATCAGGTTGTTCCACGTAGCAATCACGACCGGCATTCTTGATGGAATGGATCCTTTCCGAATAATTCAAATGATTCATACTTTCCAAAAACTCCCCAAGGAATGCTGAAGCATCATTTTCCCCGTGGATTACTAATGCCGGTAGGTGGACATTCTCGTACTTTGATGCGGGGTATTTTCCCGTATACGCCGTCGAAACAAAAACCACACCTTTAAGCATCACTGACGCGGACATCACCATGGGAACCGAATATAAACCACTTTCGCCGGGGGATACGAGAACTCGGGGACCTTTTGGGGTGACAGCCAACATAAATGACACTAGTAATTTTAGTTTTTCGATACTGGTGACTGGCTCCGATACGTTTATCGACTTGCCGTGTCCTGGTAGGTCTAATGCAACGACCTTGTAACCGTGTATTGCTAAGGCATACAAAGTCCCAACACTTAACCAAGTTTTCGAATCGTGGTGGGAATCGTGTAATAGGAAAATTGTCAGTTTATTTCTGCCCGCCCGCAAAACCGGTGACACTTCTCTGTAAAAGATACCAGAATTTGATTGCCCTTTGTAGTAGAAAATACTTTCGTTGTACGTAATGCCGAAATTTTTCATTTTTCGTAAAAATATCTCGGCACGGCGATTGAGAGTGTTTTGATCCATCGAACGTTTGGGCTGTTTAAATGATGCAATGTTCCGCCTTGTTTCTGTTACTTGCGTTTTTGTGCCAGCCATGTTTGCTTTCGTGGTTACTTTATAAGAAGTTCTGAATGTAATACTCTTTTCTTTCAATTGAACCAAATTATCTGTTTTCCTCGTTGGAAAGTTTACTTTTAAGCTTGATGTTGTATTTGGTTCAAACAAGTTGCCTGGATTCCTCGTGGTTGCAGGTGGAATACCATTATGCACATTTGGTTTCTGATTTCGCTTTGAAAGTGCTGGAGTCTTTAAAATAAGATGTTCTCGCGTTGTCGACTTTATTGTGTTTGTAATTTCGTTTTCATTTCTGATAGATAATTCTTCAGTTGGAAGAATTTCAGTAAACTTATTGACACTTATACTTGGTTTTTTGTCTTCCTTTGAAAGCACTTGAGTTTTTACCTTAGAATTTTTCCTGACAGTTGAATCCATTGTGCCAGTAATGCTTTCTTTTCCATTTCTCATATTTAATTCCTCTTTTACCGTCGTCTCTCGCTGTCCCGTAAAAGCTTGACTGGTAGAAATTCTTCTTTTCAACGATTCATTGTCGCCAGTATGTATGGGATTCTTTACCGGCAATAATTCACTCTGTTTACGATCGTTTTTATTACCTTCAACCACAAAAATATCTTCCTGTCGTTTTTGGTGAACTTCTACAAGAATTCTTGTTAAGTTTTTCAATAGTTTTTCAAACTGACTTTGCCTTCGGTCTGCTTCGAAATTTTGTCTTTCTGTGAACTTGGCGAACACCTTAATAAAATCTGATTGGCTTATTGAAAAATCATTCCCTAGATCTTTGAGTTGTTTGTTTTGAACCTTAGTTGGTTTTGAGACTTTCACATAAGTGTCGCGCTCATTTGAAATCTGTGCACGCATTTCATCTTTTCTCTTCAAATAGGACCCGCTGTCTGATTCCAAGTCGTTTTTGTTCCACGCTTGTACATCAGCTGTGTCGTTTAAATTGGATTTCAACATTGTATTCAATTGAGGTAAAAGCTTATTGAATTCATCGCTAAATCCATCAAGTTTTTTCGATAGAATGGGCACAAAGTCGTTGCATTTTCCAAACAAATAACAAACGACGACCAATGTTGCCAAGCATACTGCAAGCTTGCATAAACGTTGAGTGTTTCTTCTCATCCTATCCAATATATATGCGGTAAATTGTAACTTTAGAGGTTTAAGAACGAATATATACAGTATAGTAACTTCGATAATATTTTTGAACCCGCAATTTTCTAGGACATTAGCCAAACACAGACACTTGTCTACCACGTTTTGTAATCTCTTTCAATTGCTAATTAATTTCACAAAACTGCCGGGCAACGGCCATTTAGCATACTGGGCATTCATTGAGTAATACCCTTTGTAACTTTGTTTAATTGTTTAAACAATACACGCATACGTGTATTTTCCCTCACTTAGATCATGTGTAAATGCTATCATTTTTGTTGAATTTATGTAATTGCAAAAGATTCAACTGATTTCAAAAGATTCAATAAACAATATATAAAACCACGCTTTCTTTGGCACTGTTACGTCAATTCTCTAATTGGTAAATATTTATAATGACAACACATGCACATACTGTTTTGTCTAAAATATTTCGAAAACTATTCTAAATCTTTGGAAAAGCTATTAATGAGTACTTGGGAATACGTCATGTCATCAATTTTAACGCTTGATCGCTTTCTAAACCGTGTCTCAAGACCGTTTGAGTTTGAACGGTGTTTTTAGCCTGATTACGAAAAGCGTTTAAGTACGTTTGCCCATGAAATGTCACATTTGTCAGAATGGTCGAATTTTGAAGTAAATTTCATTAATTGATGAAAAATTATTTAAGAAACTCTAGACTCTACAGCACTATTTTAATACAGTTATGACAAGATTAGCTAGAATATTGTTATTGTAACAAAAATCTCATGCAATTTTTGAAATGTTAAAACATTACAAGACGGAAATAACAATAGATTAATGATTTCACTTTTCATCTATAGCCATGCATTTACTTATAAATAATTAGTTGTGATTATACGTTAAAAATATCTTTCAAATAAGATTATCTATAGTTCGTCACGTTGAGAAGAATGCATCTTTAATTTATCCAGAGCTTTTTCCATCGATTTAACCACTAGAAGATATCATTGATAAATCAATTTAAGAGTAATGCATGTATATTATAGAGGTTAGCTTTATCGACTGATTCATTTAACCGAGTTGAAAGGATAATACAATGAAAATATGTCTATAGAAGTTTTATTCGTAAGACAATAAATCAAGGACCTTCTTACATTCTCGGCAACAAGGTTTAATATTCGACCAGGGATTGCATTAATTTGGTTATACCAGAGTAGTGTGGTAGACGTCGTTGGTGATTTGTCATTAACAAAAAAGAAATAGAGTGGACTTACTTGTTATAGCATCCCAATAGTAGTATTTATTCTCCTTGTATATGCTTTCTGAATTGTATATATCAACCATGGTCTCGCCAGATGGATCTATATAGATTTCATAAATGTGATTACTCAAAATTTTGAGAATGTTTAACAATTACATTACAAGCCGGTACAAGAAAGAGCAACTGTACAATAACAGAGTACATGACAGTGACTTGAGTAACTGTAACATAGTAACAATAAAAATGGAGTAAACGATATAGAAATGATCATATAAAAATATATTTATACTATATTGATGAGTATTACCAATAAAATAGGTTCTCGGAACATAACTTCCGTCAATATCAAACAGTTCATCGTCAGGCTCTTCGTCATCCTTTAGGAACAGATCGATAGAATGATATCATTGTAAAGAAACGACGTACAACATGAACATAAATTATGAATATCATAAACATGTCCAATGGCTAGTCGTATATAATTTCAGATCACCACAAAAAGATTTACCTCAGAGTTCACCATAACAAAGCTTTTACTCATTTCAGCGAATTTCGTAGAAGCGGCGACCTTCTTCTTTAATGCTATATATCATTATATATTACAAGATCCAATAGAATGAATTTTATATGCAATATGACGAAACTACAAATATTATTCACAGTATATATATAAGTGTTCTAGCTACCTTTGCAAGCACTGCACCATGTTTTATGGAGAATCAGCATCATTGGTTTGTCACTAAAAGAGATAAACGACAATCCATAGTTACAAAGTAGTAGTACTCTTAAATCAAAATATACCGTATATATGCAAATTTCTTTATGGAAATAGATTCAGTTCACGTTATATGACTGAGTGCATGTTGTCCTACAGTCTCTCCCATAATACACTGCAAAAATTATGTGTAAATTTTACACAAAAGTTAAGTAAATTCGCGCCCACAGCAACACATTTAGTTGTGTAAATGTTACTCAAAAATATCGGTAAATCTAAACAAGGAAAAATTAAAAATTCATCCACAGCAACACAAAATTGTATGTAAAATTTCACTTTGCGCAAATTTCAAAAATTATTTGATTTACGCGAAAACTTGTGTAGATTTACACATCATTTTTTGCAATGTACTAAATGTCCCCAAACAAGTCGTTGGTTTGAAGAACAATTATTGATTACTATTTACCTTTGCTTGGACAGTTCGACGCCTTCTTTGTAACTGACCCAGTCGATATTTTCACCAAAATCTAATTTTGCACAACAAATAGTTATTCATGCAGTGAGATGATAAACGAAGATAATTGTAAATGTGTAAACACAACTATATATAATTTTTATCTTCTATATAATGAACATATTCTCACCGTGTCCATGATCTGACGTTTTAACCTTCCTGAATCTAACCATCGCATCATTCATCACACGAATAACTGAAATATCAAAAGTATCTGTTAATATCGTGTATCGCTTTTTATTCGACTAAAATGACAATATCTTTGCAAGAGTAACTTACTTGACATCTCAGTGTTGTAAGAAAATTTATATTGAAGAAATTCTGGATCCATATTGTGAAGATCGCGTTGGATAACTCCATTTGGATCTGGAATTATTGGAATGTTTTATATGACAATGATTTCTCAGTAAGTAAGTAAGTAAGTAAGTAAGTAAGAAACTGAATCTAAGAAATCGACCCTTTATATAAACTTTAAAATGTCACACCAATGAGCGAACGGATGGCATGGAGAACAGTGGGATTTTCAAAACAATGAAAAGACAATGAGACATTCCGATCACTACATTGTGACTGGGTGGCACCAATTGTTATCCTAAGTATTATGCAAAGAGTCCTCAGCTTTACAGCTTCATATTTTAAACTGTAAATATTTTCTTACCTAATATAAACACCCTAGGATAATATTTTCCATCTACATCATACAGATTGCCTTCGGGTTCCTCGTCATCCTAATCAAACAAACGTCATCCTAATCAAACAGCCATGAAAATGTGTATCGATTTGTTCAAATTTTATAAATCAGTTTATGTTGCAGGTAAATTTTCCATTGTTTCCAAGATCTTTTAAGGAACATGTGAAAAATTCAACTTACCTCAAGATTGACCATAACAAAATCTTGGGCGTATTTAGGAAGTTCTGCAGATTGATTGAAGATGCCTTTCAAATAATTGCAAGCTCCGCACCATGATTTGTGAATAATCAAAAATATTGGTTTCCCCCTAGGGTTTCAATGAGACATGATGAGCTGCAGGGATCAGTTGATAAGTCAAGGCTAATTGGTATATTTGGAAGGGGCCCTACTTGTTTCCTGCGACCACGGTTAATCGACTTAAATTACTTGTTAAACTAGTTAAAATATTTTATGTAATATATCATATCTGACAATGAGGACTCAGTATTTCAAAATAAATTTGAGTTTAAAGTTGACGAAATTCTATGCAAAGTAAGATCGCATATCCAGTTGCCATCACAGTGCTGATTTCCTTTGTCAACTGCTCATTAATTATTCATGTTTGGGGTTGGGCGTACATGCAAAAAGTTACCAGTCTACTTACGATCTAACAGCTTGACTTGATGCACTCTCCATTGACATCCATTCAAAGTCACTTCCAAATCCTAAAGAAATAATCCTTTAGAAAAAAGACTATTGCGATTTTCTTTTATGCATATTCTGCACAAAATTATTACCAATTAATACGACGAATTAACATAAAAGTTCAAGAACAGGATTTAATATTGATATAGTTACTCTAGTTTCAGTTTACGGAATTTAGGTTCGATATTCAATGTTATCGATCTTGTCAATACCTCTTTCCAGTGATGGTGGAGGCTGTTTCTCCAAAGCTAACTTCATAGAAGCCACAACTAAAAGTGAACAAATTATTCGTTGAAAAAACATTTCCACATCGTATTAAGGTAGGAAATGTACAAAAATTACAAATGTATTAATCCCTGTTATATATTGACAGACAAACAAACACGGAAACAAACCCAGGTGAAAAAATACCCACCCTCCTGGCGGAGTTATTATAGTGATGGTGATACCACTAACTAATGGTCAAAAGAGTATTGGTGATCTCATGATGATAATCGATGATTATGACGATGATCGATGATTATGACGATGATGATTATCGATGATTATGACGATGATGATGATCAGCATAATGATGATAATGGTGATCATGTAATAATAATAGTTCTATAGTGCATGGCTATGACTGGTATCACAGTAACAACAGTCAAAGTGTTAAAAAGAATGACCATCATGATCCCTATTAATTTCAATTACGCGTACTACAAAATAGTCGAGTATTTTTACCGTCTATGCCATATTGATAAAAGTATTTTGAGCTTTTCTCGCGTCTGTTTTCATTCATCAGTTCTTTATCAACATTTCCATGCGAATCTTAAAAAGTTATGTAAAATAATAAGATAAGCAGCTTATTGTATGCAATAATAGTACCTACACTGGATCCGACGTTTGAAATATACCATAAATAAACTTGGATAACTTAACAGATTATACCTAAGAATAAAATCCTTGGTACGTATGTTCCATCCAAATTGAACTTTTCATCATTGGGAATTTTATCATCCTGTTAAAATTAGAGATTATTATTTTCGGTCGCACACAAAACACCGCCGTATTAACTAGAATAGTTTTCAGTTTGCCTAAATAACTTCATTTGTGACTAAATAATTCATAACAAATCGTACCTTTTTATTGTAGTAAATCGAAACAGACTTTTGTTTTTTAAAGTTGTTGGGATATATTACGTCCTTAGGTTTTACAAAGTCGTCGTCTTCGTTTTAGATTACCAAATCCAAAGGGATATTTCGACAGTATTTGCTAGTTGTTTAAACTACTTTAAAACGTTGTTATCTTTGTTGTTTCTCGGCGTAGTTACATATTTTACCTGAACATTGACCATCACAAAACGCTTGCTAATTTCCCATAAATCCGGAGACATTGCAAATTCTTCTTTTAAGTCTTGGAAACGACATGAAAGAGAGAGAGTGGTGCTGTAGTATGTATAGTATATCTAATTCTAAACTATATATATAAAGAAAAACAATATTGCAATCTCTTCTGCCAACATGTACATTATCAACTTATGTGTAAATATTTCCAAAAGTTTACTTAGTAATTTTGAACATCTTATAGTTGCAATTTTTGCCGGTATAAGATTATAAATTAGAAATAAAATATCTCAAAATATCTTGAGATGAAAGTAAGTATTGTATAGTCACCTCGACTAAACTGACACCAACTTCGATGGAAGATTAACATGATTGGTTTATTGCTAAAGAAAAGAAATCATCAGATTATTTGGGGATGGACACATTAAATTGTGCTTGGGGAAGTCCTGATGAGAAGGACGAAGATGTGAATGTTGAGATTGATCCTTCGGCTAGGGGTTTTACTGAAGGACGAGGTGAAAATTAAAGAGTTCAGAAGAAGATGTGGAGTGGTAGACATTGCATAGAAGGTGAGGGAAGCAAGGCTGAAATGCTATGGACACGTAATAAGGAGAGATAAAAAAGGAGAGCCGATCAGATACATTATGGATTGAAGAGATCAGAAGAAGATGTGGAGTGGTAGAAATTGTAGAGAAAGTGATGGAAGCAATGGTGAAATGGTATGGACACGTAATAAGAAGAGATTAAGGAGAGCCGGTCGGAGATGTTATTGAATGAAGAGATCAGAAGAAGATGTAAGGTGGTAGAAATTGCAGAGAAGATGAAGGAAGCACGGCTGAGAAGGTATGGACACGTAATAAAGAGATAAAGAGAGCCGATCGGAGATGTTATGGAGTGAAAAGATCAGAAGAAGATGTATGGTGGTAGATATTGCAGAGAAGGTGAAGGAAACAAGGCAATAATGGTATGGATATGTCGTAAGAATAAATTAAGGTAGGAGAACCAGTTAAAGAGATTATTGAGCTGGAGATAAAGGGGAAGAGGGGACAGTAAAGACAAAGGATCGGAAGAGATGGATGGGCTCATTGTAAGGAATATCTAAATATCAACGAACTGACTAATTGACAAAAGTGATGAATTGATGGGGGACAAGAATTCGAGCAGCTCATCCTGGATCAGTTTGGGACTAGAGTTGAATAAAAGAAAAATAGAAAGGAGAGAATAAAATAAGTAGTTTGTTTGGTAAAACTTACACTTCCTCAGCCAACTCCACGCTATCATTGAACGACGTCCATTCAATTTTTCCTCCAAAACCTGAAAAGTTGAATGCATTCATAAAAAATACAACATCATAACTCGTTGCCTTCTGATGTTTTTATAATTGAATATAGAAAAGTAATCACCTCTGCTGCGATCGTTTTCGACAGATTCTTGCTTTTCCAAAACTTTTTTCATTGTTGTGATAACTATAATAATATAAAGACGAATATGAATCAGGTTGATAATATCATTCATATAAAATAGTAGTTCTGTTTTTGTCCCAAAAGATTTTCGTCGTTTTCGCATGAGTCATGGGTAAACGTTAGAGTTCACAAAGACAGCAATTGCCTTTGCTAAATTGACAATGTAAAATTGTTACCTTGTTTCGCGTTCCCATACGAATATATGAAGTCATCTTTATAATCCGGACTTTCGTTATGGAATTCTTCCATTATTTTGCCACTTCGAGAATCTGAAAGAGTTGTGAGCGTGAAGTGTCACCGTGAAGATATAGGGAAGCAATAATAAATGGATAGATTACATGAATACAATTGTAGTAAATAGATAAATGAAACTAAATAAATTAGGAGAATAACGACATTTGAATAATATGCAACAGCTTGCTTGTAAATGGGTTAAGAGGATGTAAATGGGATCATTTCAGTAATTAGCCGATTCGCTTCTGACTCTTTGTAGATATTGTTCAGAAATTATGCTTGTAGATTCTGATAAACGTTTGCACAGGGTGTATTATACTAATAGTAGAAGTTGTTTGTAGATCGAATATTCAAAACTAAAAATAACCTTGAAATATTCAATTTGATAATTAGCTATACGATATTTCAACAGATAAAATAGTGGTCAAGATGTAATGGAAATAACCAGCTAACTAAGTTGACCTCTGTTTTATAGATCTTTTAGCAACGGTACAATTCTTACCAAAGAAATACAATCGTGGAACGTATGCTCCGTCCACATCAAATTCCTCTCCAAGTTTTTGTTCGTCATCCTATGAGAATTGGCAAATTATTTTAGGCCATGTATACATATGATTGTTGTCCCAGAATTAGAACCATAAGGAACACGATTATAGAAAAATCACCGTACAATTTGCTCACATACCTGTATATTAACCATTACAAACTTTGAGCTCAGTTCAACAATCTCTTCCGATTTCGAGAAATATGATTTCAAAACTAGAAAAAGTAAAATGGTAAAATTGCGTGAATAACTGCTGCTGTTGCTATTCAATATATTTAAGGGGCCGTCCTACGAACAACAGAAGAACTGCCCACCTCAAGAAGAATCAAATATGGAGAATAAAACATCAGGGAATTTGGGCACTATTCGATTTAATATATACGTGCCCTTTGTCAAAGAAACATTAATTTCTTTTTGGTTTGGGTTTGTCAATTTAGAATGTTCTCTAAAGCTACAAAAGTCCAGTTTAGAACTTCCCATTTTACAATTTTAAAAGCTCATTTTCGAAATGAGACACCTCAATTGAGAAACGCTTAAACTCTTTTGCACTATTTTCGATATAAGGAATATCATAGAAACACTTAGCTAACTTTTGCACGCTTTGCACCATGATTTGTGGACGACCAGGAGCATTGGAACATTCCTAAAACAAACGATAAAATTTGTATATTTTTAGCTGATTGAAGAACAAAAACAATATTGAAGTTCCGTGATTAAGATCCTGATTGCAAATTCAAATACAGCACCGGACTAAAAAATTATTGGAGTTTGTAAATTTTTCACCATCACCTTTCTTTGAGTAAACTTAATCCATTTTCAAGTGATTCCCATTTAATCTTCTTGCCCCATCCTATATGCATGAGATAAAATAGTAGAATCATGATTTAAGGGCAAAAGTACAACTAAAAGTGGTGAAAGATCACACTGCTGGTATATGTTCATTGTCTAATTTCATAATATTACGGATTAATGTACAGTATAGTGGAACTAACCGTTGTGAAGTTTTGTAGAATTATTTTCCTTTGCTATGACCAATTTCATACTACGAACAACTATAAATTGAATCAATGAAACATTCGAGTAAACTGAATATATTCGAGTATGTATGTGCACAGACCACAGTAATAGACTGTATAAAATGTTTAGCTACGATCGAAACCATCCAAAAATCTAAGTAGCAAATTAACTAACTATTTAACTAGGTGAGAAAGTAGCTAATTCAGTGTTCAGTGCCTAAGTAGTTATGTTACTATTATCTAATTAGCCAGTCAATCAATTATTTAACGAACTAATTAATAACTAATTAAGTAGTTAACTTACTAATTACCACTAACTTTTAACTTACTTTCATCGGCTTCTCCATAGTAGTACTTAACATGAGGAAAAGCTGTTCCTTCATTCCATACTTCGTTCATAACACGACCACTGGGCTCTGCAGAGAGACAAAAACAAGTTAGAATATTTTATAATATACTATGATGTTATATATTCTATTTTTAATGCTTCATAATTTCATAAAGTTAATAAATCGTCGAATGTGCTCACCAACGAAAAATATTCTTGGAATATAAGCACCGTCAACCACAATCTTACTATCTTTCGGCTCTTCGTCATCCTGCTCAAATGGATGAATGTATGAACAAAAATTATTATACTATAAAATAGTTAAAATAAGATTGTTGAAGTAGGAACGCACCAGTATGAAATAGATCTTGATCCCTGTGTCAAAATTAACCCCAAAAAGAACCCCTGAAAAGAGCACCTCAATATTAGTAAAATTGCAAAGTTCCAGCTTATAATATGCAATGAAGAAGAAATGGCATGTAATTTAAGATTAAACATTTTCTAAAATTTTCTTAGGATTTATATGGGAGAATGCTCATGATGGGCAAAGCTTTGGCCACCGGAGCATTTGTTCAATCTTAAATTGAATGCCGTTTCTTCCATATTGCAAATTATAAGCTGAAACTTTGCAAATGTTACTAATATTGAGGTGCTCTTTTTGACACAGCTACTCGTCTTAAGGGAGACGGGGTCACGTGATCAATTGTTGCAAAAGGCTTATTCCAATCAGGTAAACATAGAAATCAAACTCGACAGAAATGGGAGATATGAACGTATGCGCATTCATTAACATGTTTTACCAACTCCAAGCAAGCAACGCTTTCGATAATTGCCTCACAAATCTCTCCTTGACCCGGGGGCCTCATTCTCATGATCGTGAGCGAATTGCTTCCTTTCGTCTTCACTCACGAGAGCGAGGCTCCCAGTCCAAGGAAGTATTCGTGACGTAATTAACAAGAAAGGTGTATTGGAAAAGAATGCATATGTCTCAATATATATAATGTCAAAGAATTGACTAAACGCGCAGTTACACGCTACCTCTGTGTTAACCATGACGAAGTTCTTGCTCAACTCCAAGATTTCGTCCGAAGCCGCAAACTTTGGTTTTAAATCTGAAGAAAATTTGATGAACGTATTTAATTTCGTCATCTACATCAAACTCGATATATACAGTACATACTTACGGTACGGTTTTAGGGCGGTTTTGGTATAACTTTTAAAAGTTTGAAGTAATTATTTTAAATAGTATATAGAATCTTACTTTTACACGAACCGCACCAAGTTTTATGAATTATAATCATCATCGGTTTACCACTGAAATTGAACAATATAATGGGTTACCGACATTGTGTTACCAACAAGGGCTTACAGAATTCGTTAATGCATGTATAGTCCAGCATTTATACAGCGTTCATACGTAGCTGTTAGGAGAATTTAAACTTTAAGATTACTTCTTATGCTTCAAATACCACAAAAAGTACTTTACCTTCTCTTGGATTCCTGTTCGCCTTGTTCGAATGTCAACCAATTGACTCTTTTGCCGAATCCTGGAAAGATAATGTATATTTATTATGAAAATCGATTATATAGAAGTATATGGGCTTTCGATTTTTGCGTTTCTGTTGTCAAAGTTCCCCTTTAAATCCCAAACAATCACTACTTAAAGTTATTTAGTAAATGTGATAATATCTCAAACGTGAATTGCCAGTGTAGGTAGCATCTATATAGTAAGCTTCGGGTCTTTAAGATCAATCTATACCTGAAAAATACAACAAAATATCGACGTTTTGAGCGAAGGCCCTTCGTCTGCATGGAAGTTTAACTTACTAATAGTAGCCTTTTTGTTGTATTTTTCAAGTATAAATTGATCCTAAAGGCCCGAACCTTATTTAATAAATGTGCGATATGTTATACCTCCATGGCGATTGTTTGAACTAAACTCCGTTTCCATCACAAGTTTCATACTGCGAACAACTAGTAAAAACAAGTATATAGTAATTAAAGGTGGGGCTGGTTTTTATATAATATGCATGTGTAACGGTTTGCTACATGGAGAGATTGGTTGGAATATTTTCGAGAATATAAGAAGTTTGATAAAACATTTTTGACTGCTTTTTTACAGTGATGAAGAAATTACGTTGAAAAAGATGTTGTACAATGATTTCCTTACTGTGATCAGGTTCTCCATAATAGTATTTAGTATCTGGAAAAGCTGTTCCCTTGTTCCATATCTCGTCCATAACACGACCACTTGGTTCTTCAAAAAAAAAACAAAAAAAACATCAAATGTTGCATGCGGTTCTTAATTATGAGACGGCGAAATCCTGAACATCGAAGCTTAGAGTTTTAACATACAGCTATGTACATTTGGTATTAAGCAGAGTTTTGTGTCTATCTTCGGATTTGTGTCTACCACAGATACCATATCTATCACATACGTACCTACAAAATACATTCTAGGAATATAAGCACCGTCAACGGCGTATGCACTGTCTTTTGGCTCGTCGTCATCCTGTTATGAAGAAAACATTGTTGTGTTTTAGTTCTGTATTTGAAATTCAAAGATGGGCAGATGCAATTCAGATGGGCAGAATGTAAAATGAAAAGAATGCAAAATGCAATGGAAATGCATGAAATGGAAATGCAATGGAATGCAAAGTGAAAATGGAAAGAATGCAAAATGCAATTCTGCCCAAAGATGGGCAGGGCAGAATTGCATTTTACCCCAATGTAGTACATTTATAATCTTTCTTTCTCAGTTCGTGTATAATCACTGTTTAAAGAAATACATGCATTTTGTATTAATGAGAGATGAATAAAGATGAATAAAATTCCTACCTCTGTGTTGACCATAACAAAATTTTCACTCAGTTCTTCTATTTCTTTCGAAGCAGCAAACTTGGGTCTTAAAACTTTAAAACGATTAAACAAATCAGGGAATCAGCAGTCGTGATCATTCAGTGAACTACTGAATGTGACATAATTTGAAGCGGCAATGCGAAATCTATAAGCATATACTTACTTTTACACGAACTGCACCAAGATTTGTGAATTAATACCATCATTGGTTTTCCACTGTAAAAAATATACATTGGCATTTTACCATTCATAACAGCATGGTGGAAATTTACTGCAATATTCATTTCCGTGAATTTACAGTTGCTTCATTTTGTTTATCAGTCAAAATGACGAATTGTTTTACCTTGCTCTCGACTCTGTCTCAGCATCGGAGAATGTCATCCATTTAATATTTTCATTGAAGCCTCGATCGAGTGGTTTTGCAGTTTTCTTTTCTTTTTCAAGTACAGCTTTCATGCTAGCAACAACTAAATGAAAAGGAAATAACACAATTATGCAAAAATTGTCAATTTAATTGGAATGCAATGCATGCATGCTTAAGCATTTAGCTTAACCAAAACGGCTCAGCGCTAGTCGAATTTTGTCTTCAGACTCCGAAGTATATTATATAGATCTTAGCCCAGGTGTGTGCATAGCCGAGAGTCCTAGATAAAGTATGTCAGTAACGTTCAATAAAAATGAAGGTATACTATAGAGCAATTACTGACTTACTATCGTCGGGTTTGCTGTAGAAATATTTGTGTTTCTCCCGTCTTTCGTTGAAAATCGTTTCAAGTAGCTTGCCATCTTTACCTGAAAATTTAACAACAACATAAATTTCATTGTCCGTTAAAAAACAATGTATCTCTGTCAACTTTGATAGATATAGATGCTACTAGGTTATATAAACAGTTGATAGAAGTAAAATAATCTGTATAGCAGTGTTGTATCTATATACTGGTCGAAGCAAAGGCATACTCTTAATGTAACAGATATGTTTTTAATAGTCGTAAAGAATGATCATAGATTAAACGACGATAGTTTAATGAAGTTAATGAACAAATCAGTAAGTTATATTTCTTGATTTGTTTAAAAATCATGGGTTTTGACTGGTTGAAATGAGCATAATTATTCTATTAATTGTACCGCAGTGCAACTATACTAGCATATACTAATGTAGTATATATACTCTATGATAAGAATAATGTTGCAATTTTAATGAGACGATCCACTTCGGCCATACCGTAAAAGAAGATTCTTGGTACATATTTTCCATCAATATTATAATCTGATTTTTGGCTTTCGATTTCATCCTAAATCACAGAATGAATCAGAATACAGTGCGTATATATGGGGCGAATATTCATTACAAAATTTCAATAAATATTTCTATATATTTCGTTCATTATGTTAGTAAAATTTTTAGTTACTCTCCGAGCTGGTTTCGATGCCTACAATATGCGCATTTTTCCGATTGATAGTCTCGTCTCAGTCACTGTGAAAACAGCAGGTACTTCTCTATCAAACATTCAGTAGGTGTTCCCAGTTCGGCTCCTGGTTTTCTCCAGTTGTAACACTGGATCAATAAGAGGAATGATCCTTACTCGATTTCTTGGAACAATGGTTTAGAACGGATAAAGTTACCCAATTAAAATACAGTTAGTTTTGTTGGGGTTTTTTAGTTTTTTTACAGAAGTTCAGCTATTATCGTACATCACTGTTGATCATCACGAAGTCTCGACTGAGCTCCTCTATTTCTTTTGACGATGAAAATTTTTCTTTCAAACCTAAAATAGAAACGTAGAATTATTAAATGTTATTGAAATTTATAAGAACTGAATTATTGGTTGAAAAAGTTTCGTTACTTAGCTTGTATAGTACCTAATGGACAACACGTCTGTTCATCAGTTCACTTTAGATTAATTTACACACGTAAAAATCTCACATCTTGTCAACAAGAAGAGTTCGCAACAGACTTGTAGCAAGCTTGTCAACAAGTTGTAACAATGCTGTCGTTTTATCAAGTTGCTACAAGGTTGTCACTCACAACTTGTTAACAACTTGTTAATTTCAGGATGATAACAAGTTGTTGGAACAACTTGTAACAAGTCTGTTGAGTCAACAACCTTTGAGCAACTTGTCAACAAGCTGCATGGGAACAAGCAGTGCGAACACATGATAACAAATTGTTGAAACAGCATTGCTACAAGTCTGCTGCAGGTTTATTACAACTTGTGCGTTTTTATGTGTGTAAGTTGAATAATATATATTTGTATATATCCGACCTTTTGACAATAAAGCAAGTTTAAGATAGCATATAATTACCATTGCATGCTTTGCACCAACTTTTGTGAAAAATCAACATTTTTGGCTTCTCGCTGCAAATAACAAAATGAACCGTAGAGATCTTATACTGAGCGTCGTCGAGATCTTATACTTTAAATGAACAGACATGCGTTTAGCTTTTGGCAGTTTTGACATTTCTAGTCTATATTGATCGTAAATGAATCCCAACCTTTTCTGGTTTAAAGCCTCGTTCGACGTTTGCCAGTTTATGGTGCTTCCAAATCCTAAATGGTAAAGAACATTGAATAGATCTGATATATAAATTACGTCTGGACTATAGCCTCATGGAAAGCTTTTCTCTGCCGTGATTAAGGTGATTTAATTCCCTTTATGATTATGAAACTGAAAATACAAGCTGTAAATTGCTACAATGATAAAGACGGTGTCTGGTTAATAAAGCTGGTTTACACTAAAATCAGTGAAAGACGATTCTTTGATCACAACCGAGGCGTAATCAAACTTTATCCCGAAGATGTTAAGAGAGATTGTGTCTTTGAAAGAAAGAGTTTTACCGCACAATTTGACACTTCGATAAAGGAAACTTCGATTGGGTAAACTTAAAGCTTCGTTAAATTAAAATTTCGAACTCAATACGGTAGCTGAATAACCTGAAATCATCCGATGCCATTTTTAAACTGCAACAAAATTCTGCCACTGAGCAAACACATGGAGTTCAATGATGCATGCAAGTTGACCTATTATAGTTATATTACAATTATAACATATTACAATTACAACTACAACTTCTTTACATATTACAATATAACATATTACAATCACAAAGCAACTTCTTTAAAGTACGCAAAAATCGCGTGTCTGATGATTTATCTTAAAGATCTAACCCCTCTTTTTAAATTAAGACCAAAAGCAACAACAATTTTAGTTAAAGAATGAAGCGCATACCATTATCAAGATTTTCGCCCGTCGCTTGCGAGATCACCCAAGCAATACTTGAGTACAAAACAAAGCCTACAAGAAGACGAAATTTCATCTTTACTACTTAAAGCAATTTATTTTCGTGTGTATTCGTTGTGAACTCCGTTACAAAGTGATGTCTATCTTCTAGCATAAAGAAACCAGTTCGAAGTCTGACAAAAGATCTAGGTTGTTGAATAAATCTGTTCGTCGTGTTGCTGGTGGCCTATTTTCAAAGAAATTTGCATTTGAGAGGCAAGGCGAGGGAACAACAAGTCAAAAACGTGGTCTGTCATCACAACCAATACAAGTATCGTGACAATGAGAAGAAAAGCAATTAGCAAAATAAAGTTCGGTGGAATGAATTCTTAAGTTTGAGTTTAAACTAGAACCTTCGTCTTGGTCAGTGACAAAACGAACCTGGCGGACTAAAAATTGTCGAGTCTACGCCACGAGATTGAGTGTCTTTCACAATTCAAGAGGTTTTCACGAATGCATAGCTCGAGTATTTAAAGTTTAGAATCAGAAGAATGAATTGTTGAGTTAGCCTGCCACACACGAGAGACTTGGCTGAGCCAGTCACCAGCACGAGAGGTCGTAGTGGTGAGCTCTCGCGTGGTGGTGAGCTCAGCCAAGAGCCCTCGTGTGCGCCAGGGTTTATAGTCTTATATCAAACATTGATAGATCTTTGTCTCAGGGTCTCGCGAGGTGTGTGCGTGTGGCTGATCAAACCGCCTCACGATGTCAGTATACCTCAAAAGAGAGTTCTGGCTGAAATTGGATTCGTCCAGTAGTTCCATTTGTTCACCCGGTAATTCGTACAGTTAGCGCTGCTCGAAATACTCCGAATTGTCCATATAGGTCCATCTCCATATGGGTAAAATGTCCATATGGGTAAAATGTCCATATGGGTAAAAAGTCCATATGGGTAAAATGTCCATATGGGTAAAATGTCCATATGGGTAAAATGTACATATGGGTAAAATGTCCATATGGGTAAAATGTCCATATGGGTAAAAAGGTCATATGGGTAAAATGTCCATATGGGTAAAATGTCCATATGGGTAAAAAGGTCATATGGGTAAAATGCTCATATCGGTAAAAAAATGCTCATAGGTAAAATGTTCATATGGGTAAAATGTCCATATTGACAGTTTATGAAGTAAACATCTCTTCAACCGAAAGAATTCGTTGAAAATTTAAAGAAGTTTCCAAACTTTAAAAGAATAAATTCACTCAAGAGTAATTTTGAAACAAATGAAAGCGATATTAGTTTTATTAAACGACGTTTCGATGCTAAATCGTACATCGTTTTCAAGTTAAAATAATTACATTATTGCGTTGATTTTAATCAGTAATCGGTTCGTGTCACGTTAGCAAATTATTGTGTATTAAAGCAAGCAAATTTTAGAGTTACAAAATATAAAAAATACAAATAGAAATTACATAAACTCTAAAATACTTACAATTTTAAAAACAAACAGTATAAACGAAGATTATAGAACGTAAATTGTAAGTAAAAATTAAGTTCAAAGATGGTTAAAGTTCTTTGATAGCATCGAAATGTCGTTTAATAAAACTAACATCGCTTTCATTTTGTTTCAAAATTAATTTCCAAAAAGTTTTTAATTACTCCAGAGTACTTCATCTTATTTTGATGAAATGTTTATCCATCCAGTCAATTTAAGGAAGATCAGTGGCTCACTGAACTCTATAATAATACTGGATAGAAGTCCTTCACTAGTAATACTTCATCTTATATATATGAAATGGTTCATCCATCCAGTTAATTGAATGCAGATCAGTGATTCACTGAACTCTATAGTAATACTGGATAGAAGTCCTTCACTACTAATACTTCATCTTATATAAATGAAATGTTTATCCATCCAGTCAAATTAATGGAGATCAGTGGTCCGCTGAACTGCATT
Source organism: Trachythela sp. YZ-2020 (assembly GCA_016169945.1). Lineage (NCBI taxonomy): Eukaryota > Metazoa > Cnidaria > Anthozoa > Malacalcyonacea > Clavulariidae > Trachythela > Trachythela sp. YZ-2020. The sequence goes on from JADLSH010000157.1 coordinate 3,598,376, forward strand.
AAATTGACTGGATTTATTATTTTTATTTATAAACTTTGCCGATGAAACATAATGTTACGTTACATAACAGGACAAAAACACGTACATAATGAAATACAGTACATGACCACGGCTGGGTGACCGCAACAGCGTTTAGCCAATTACTGCGGGCCCGACATAAAATTACATTCACTATATAGTTAACTATCATTACACACACACATATATATATATATATATATATATATATATATATACATATATACTACAGGTATGATCTTATTTACAGTTCAACAGCAACACGATATTGGACGTAACAGACTACGAACACAATTACATTTTAGACATATACTCTTAAATGTTCGAGAGTTTTCAGGATCATAATTAATGTTCAGCGATGTAAAATAGTACTTGAGCAAATCCGATTTAAATACAATAAGGCTAGTATCCATAGTGAGGTTCAGTTCATCTGCAAGATAATTCCAAACTCGGCACGCTCTTACGAGGAAAGATTTTTGGTAGGTGGAAGTTCTGCATTTGGGGATGACGTATTTCAGTGTGTTTGATGAGGTTGATCGGGTTGTTCTACGATTGATGAGGATAGCTGGCGAAACGTTGGGATTTAGTGTTACTAAACCGTGTGTGATTTTGAAGAACAAGATAAGGTCCAAGTATTCGTGCCAATAGCTTACAGGAAGAATATTTAAAGACCGTAACCTCGATTTATAGTCAACGGTTGTACTGAACGGTAGATTTAAAATGTATTTAGTGGCACGTCTTTGTGTTCTTTCGAGTTTACTTATCAGTTCTACTGACTGTGGTGACCAAACCTGTGTTGCGTAGCCAAAGTGCGATCTAACCAATGCCATGTATAACGCTCGTCTAGCTGCAGTATTCTTGATGAACAAAGTGTTCCTTCTAACATATCCAAGAATCTTGTTGGCTTTCGCTGTCTGCTCGTTCACTTGCTTTTTCCACGTTAAATCCGATGACACACACACGCCAAGGTCTCTTTCGCTGTCAGTACTAGATATGATAGAGTCGTTCAACTTGTACGAGGAAGCGACTAGTACTCTTTTCCGCGTGAGCGTTTGGTGTTTGCACTTGGATTGGTTGAATGACAGACCAGATACCGTTGACCAATGTTCTAGGGTTCCAAGGTCAGTTTGAAGAGCGGTAACATCGTCCTGTAGTTTAATTGCGGAGAATATCTTGGTGTCATCGGCAAACATTACAGCTCGACTGGACATGGGTGCTTCGAGCAGATCATTCACATAAAGAAGAAACAGTGCAGGACCGAGTATTGACCCCTGTGGAACGCCTGAACAAACTGGTAGTGGCTTCGATGTTACGCCAAGTACAGTAACACGTTGACGACGATCAGTCAAGTATGATCGAAACCATTTTAGCAGGTTACCACCAATACCCGAATTTGCTAATTTCTGCATCAATCGCTTGTGGTTGATTCGGTCAAACGCTTTCGACATGTCAAGGTACACCATATCTACCTGTCCTCCGTTGTCCAGACACGCGCCGACGTAATCTAATGCTTCTATCAAATTAGTCACACAAGATTTTCCTTGAAGGAATCCATGCTGGCAATCATTAATTATCCGAGAAAAGTGGTGTCGAATGTTCATGAAAATACACCGTTCTAAAACTTTCGAAATAATTGGCAGGAGAGAAATTGGCCTGTAATTTTCTGTGTATTCTTTGTCACCCTTCTTATAAACGGGGACAACGTTCGCTAGTTTCCAATCTTGTGGCACCGTTCCTTGTTGCAATGACTTGTTGAACAGCTTGCAGATGGAGGGAGCAATTATTGAGGCGGTTTCTTTTAGAAGTCTGGCTGGGATTTCGTCCGATCCGGTTGCTTTGTTAGTATCAAGGTAGTCAAGTAAACTTTCGACCTCTAACTCAGTTAGGGTGAGTTCAGTTAAAACTGGATCATCTGTTCCGTTAAGATGTTCAACAGGAAGGTTCTCAGATGTAAATACGGAGGCGAAGTAGGTATTGAAGAAGTCAGCTATTTCAGTAGGGTTTGTAGCAATTGGTCTGGAAGGGAGGTTTGACTGTTCAGTATGTGCTTTGTTGAGGAAACTGCGTTGACCATTCAAGGATGTAGTAGTGGGTGACGGAGGCATGGAGACACGATCAGGAATGCTACAAGATTTTGATGTTTGCTTTAATGCGGACCAAAATCTTTTTGGGTTATCTTTAAAGCTGCTGTCGATTGAACCAAAATAGTTCTCACGGCTTTCACGCAACAATTTCTTGATTGCAGAACGGAGGTTCTTGTATTTCTCTTCCAAGTAACTGGTAGGGTTGACTTTCAGTTTCCGCCGAATAGAGTCCTTCTTTTTGATCTTATGAAGGATCTCGCTGTTAATCCATGGTAGTGGATTTCGACCTTTGATTTTCTTCTTGGGTATAAAGGCAGAAACTACAGGAAGAAATGTGTTCTTCCAACGTTGCCAATCATTGTCAATGTTATCAGAATCTGATATTAATGAAGATAGATCTGTCGCTCGTAGAGCAGCGCGTAGACCATCTAAATCTCCTTTCGCGTAGTCGTAGACTGTTCTAACAGATTTCCGCGGAGCTTTAATGAAAGCGGTAAGATCGTACGAAATAGCATCATGGTCTGTAAAGACAGATGATTGTTCTGGAGATAAAATTTCTGTCAAGCAAACATGATTTGGAACACTTGTAATCACCAGGTCTAGTACGTTGTTACCGCGTGTAGGAGTGTTATTGAGTTGGCATAGAAATATGGATAAATATTTCATTTATGTTACATGAAGAATTAGGGGTGAAGGATTTCTATCCAGTTTTATTATAGAGTTCAGTGAGCCACTGATCTTCATTAAATTGACTGGATGGATAAACATTTCATTTATGTTACATGAAGTATTAGTGGTGAAGGATTTCTATCCAGTATTATTATAGAGTTCAGTGAGCCACTGATCTGCATAAATTGACTGGATGGATAAACATTTCATTTATGTTACATGAAGTATTAGTGGTGAAGGATTTCTATCCAGTATTATTATAGAGTTCAGTAAGCCACTGATCTTCATTAAATTGACTGGATGGATAAACATTTCATTTATGTTACATGAAGTATTAGTGGTGAAGGATTTCTATCCAGTATTATTATAGAGTTCAGTAAGCCACTGATCTTCATTAAATTGACTGGATGGATAAACATTTCATTTATGTTACATGAAGTATTAGTGGTGAAGGATTTCTATCCAGTATTATTATAGAGTTAAGTGACCCACTGATCTGCATTAAATTGACTGGATGGGTAAACATTTCATTTATGTTACATGAAGTATTAGTGGTGAAGGATTTCTATCCAGTATTATAATAGAGTTTAGTAAGCCACTGATCTTCAGTCAATGACCGAAATGTACCACCATATTACCAATTGTTGGAGGGGATACAAATAGTGATATTGATACTATGAGGAAAGAAAATGTTTCCATTAGGACATATATAAACGTCCAGATAAAAGTAAACTGTCTATTGGACACTGTCTAACGTATTTCATACCATCTTTGAAAACTTTGTAGAAATGAATATAAAAACATATCAAACACCTGGCAGACACAAATTGATCATGATTGGTGACAGGGTTTGCTTTATGAAACGGCTATTCACATTAATATAAATATAAATATTCAGGCTCGAGGCAGAGACAGTCAGTAAGCAGTAGCAAGTAAGTAAGTTCAAAAAAAAAAAAAAAATATTATTTATATTATTATTATTATTATCTAATGAACATGAAGAAGACATAGATAGTCTTAATTATGCATTTATTAATATTATTATTATTATATATGTGTAATTATTTAGAAAAATTATGACTATGTACAATTCACTCATTAAAATTGTAATATAATTATCAGTTAAAAGTTAAGTTAAAAATTTCATAACAGTTAAGACCTCGTTAAACTACGATTATAAGAATTTATGGCATACACTAAGACACTGTTCTTAAATCTCTCTGTTCTAAATTAAAAATTATAATACATATCAGCATTAGATCTAGTTTCTCTTTGTCTTTTGTCTTTGATACGATCTGGAAGCAGGGTGTGTAGACGGTGCTCAGTCGCAGACATATTTGCAATCAAGTCGACGCAGTGGTTCTCGCGTCTTTCACTTAGCGTTTGCATTTTGAGATAATTTAAAGCTTCACAGTAATCAATACCTGGTAATATTATTCTGAATGCTCTTTTCTGTATTCTTTCAATGTTAACACTTTGAGCATTGGTTAATCCTCCATGCCACAACACGTCCCCGTATTCAAGAGTTGATCTAATTACGCTACAATAAAATTGTAACAAATCCTGCGTTGGCGCCCCATACCTTTTAAGAACCTTAAGAAAGTACAACCGCTTTCTTGCTTTCTTCACAATATAATCTGTATTACTATTCCATTTTAAATTGTCGTCAAGCCATATACCTAACAGTTTAATACCTGACATTATCAGGCTAAACCCTCTATACAGGGCTATTTTATTGATTATGATTTGTGAGTCTATGCTATTTGCTGCAATTCTTTTTATAAAATATTGGGGCCCCCTGCTTCCTACGCCATGTTAAGCAAAGGGAAATATTCTAAATCTGTCCTTGCAGTAATTCCGGGCCCCTAAAAGTTCTCCGGGCCTCGGTACGCGTCTGATCGCTCATTTTGCCCCTGGTTCTAATGATTAACTAGTGTTTATTGCTTAATCTATTGAAGGCCATAGTGACCCAATGCAAATGGGCCCTCACTCAAAACATACTTAACACTGATAGTAAGATGGTGGGAAAAAGAGAATACTGACGACAAGTTATTTTACAGACCTTACCAAGCGGGTGCCATCACATTATCAACAACGATCACACCCCAAAACACCGAGGAAATTGACATGATTGAAACTCAGGAGGAAATTGACAATGAACGGTCTCAGGAATTTGTAAACCTTGAAAAATCGCGTTGTTATTTGTTCACCAGACTGCATGGCAGAGACGCTTACTTGATTACCAGGTTGTTGGTTCGTTTGGTTGAAGCCAATGTGCGGGAATTTGAACTTTCAAAAGGACTGAGGAGAGTTCCGAGGAGTGAGAAAAATTCCGTCAAAAGTTTGTTTTTGAGCGAATATTTGCAAGAAAAATACTTTTTACATCAGAAGACTTCAATGTTTGGGATTCAAATGTGGTTTTCCGATTAGTTTTGACTGTTTTACATCTATCTGCAGCAAAAATGAGGCGGATCGTTATCCTATATGGAAAAATATGACAAATGTTTGAACGTGCCGAAGCAAACTTTGCTCTTTAACTCAGAAAAAAATACTAGAAAACACTTCGGCAGCCCCCAAATTGATTTTGCACCATACTCCAGGTATTGCTTTTTATCTTGAGCTTTTAGTCCTTGCTTTAACCCTTCTAAAATATAAACAAATTGACGATTTTCAAGTGGTGCTATTTTTGTCTTCGCGCCTTCTTGTTGGTCATCAGTGAGCACTTTGAATATGACGGCTGAGCGAGCTTATATAATCCTTATTGTAACTGTCAAAAATAAGTTACTGCATGCTTGAAAAGCAATTTTTTAATGTATCTTATATTTTTCTATATAAATTGTATCATAAAATCTCTTAACTCTTTATGGAAAGTCTCATAACTCAATAAATTGCGCGTGCGTGACGCGTGCGTGACGCGCGAGTGGCGAGTCAAATCGCTCCGTAAAACTGTCAAGTTTTTGCTTTCTTGCTGCGACTCTGGGGAGTAAAACCATCAAAGAATTGTGGATAAAGTATTTATCTTTGGGAAAGTGAAGTTAGTTTGGAAATTTTTTAAATATTTTTTGTGAATTTTATTGGATTACTTGCTGGAAAACGTGGAAAGACCTCTTTCTTACGGCAATAGATCAGTTTGTACCAAAAAAGACAGTTCTAGACACCAATACACCACCTTGGATAGACAGGGAAGTAAAGCATCTAATTAATAAGAAATACACAGCTCTACGACAATATCGAAAGAAACGAACAGAAGAAAGAAAACGCAAATTACGACAGTTGACACAAGAAACCAAGGATTTGATTAGATTAAAGCGACAACAGTATTTGGAGAGAGTTCAAGATTCCCTCACAAAATCACCAAAATCATTCTGGTCATACCATAAACATATCCTTCGCAATAGAAATTCGCCATCATCTAACACCTATGACAACGTAACTGCAACAACGCCAAACAAAAAGGCTGAACTATTTAACGAATACTTCGCCTCTGTTTTCCTTCCAAAGTCCACATCAAAGAACATAAACCTAGACATGACTCCAAAAGCTGACGAGGAAATATTTAATATAGAAATCTCGGAATACGAAGTGGAGCAATGCCTTAGCAACTTGGACACAACAAAGGCTTATGGCCCTGACGGAATACCACCACGTCTACTCAAAGAATGCTCAAAGGAGATATCAACAAGCCTCTGCAGTTTGTTTAACAAATCTTTAGCAACAGGCTGCGTTCCTATAGAATGGAAGCAAGCAAACGTTATACCCATTCACAAGAAGGATTGTGTCGAACCGGTGACCAACTACCGACCTCTTTCTCTGCTGTCGATAGTTTCCAAAGTTCTCGAGAGATGCGTCTTTAACAACATCTATCCATTTATTCGTGTATTAATCAATAATGTTCAACATGGTTTCTTACGGAATCGATCATGCTTGACACAGCTTCTAGGAGTACTGCATGACATAGGTCAAAGTCTGGACAGAAATAAACAGGTGGATGTGTTATACCTCGATTTCTCGAAGGCATTTGACTCCGTAGATCACGACATTCTCATACATAAACTACAAATGCATGGTATAAACGGTTCTCTTTTACGTTGGTTTGAAAGCTATCTGAACGACAGACGACAGCGAGTTGTTATCGAGGGCGTTGCCTCATCATGGTCTCATGTGACATCGGGTGTACCGCAAGGTAGCATTCTGGGACCATTACTTTTTGTAATATTTATCAATGATCTTCCCGATAATGTTTCATCCAGTACAAACTCCGCATTGTATGCAGACGATTCGAAATTATACAGAGAGATAAGATCAGCAGACGACTGCCAATCCTTACAAGAAGATTTAACCATGCTGGAAAAGTGGAGCATTGATTCGAGGATGAAGTTTAACACAGAAAAGTGCAAGGTGTTGACGGTAACAAGAAAACACAAGCCGGTTGAATTTCCATACCGTATATACGGAAATGAATTATTACCATGTAAAGTCGAAAAAGATCTTGGAATTCTTGTATCTCGCGATTTAAAATGGGGCCTTCATATATCGAAGATGGTAGCAAAGGCAAACAAAATGCTTGGCCTCCTCAAAAGAACATGCTTGGAAATTACGAACATTCAAGTCAGGAGGACCTTATATTTGACGTTGGTTAAATCTCAGCTTACGTTTGGATGCGAAGTCTGGTGCCCGAATGGTATTCAGCTCTCAAGAAAAATCGAAGGTGTCCAGAGGAGAGCAACTCTGTGGATATTGATGAAAAAACGTGGAGAACTAACTTATGTCGAACGTCTAACAAAACTAAACCTTATCCCGCTTGTGTATGACAGAGAACAGAAGGACTTAACTTTTTATTATAAATGCAAGTTCAATCTAGTAGATTTAGACGTGGCAAAGTATGTTGAAATTACGGCAAGCAGGACACGTGCGGGTACCTCTCGTCTTTTAAGAACACAAGCTTGTAAGACTACCACATTCCAAAACTCCTACTTTGTTAGAATTGTAAATCTGTGGAACTATGTGTGTAAATCTGCTCCTTCCAACTGCTACGACACTCTCTCCTCCTTTAAAACATACCTACACAAGGCTTACATCCACCTTACTGCAACTTCCTACACTCCTGACCTACCTAGCTCTCACTCACTTATCACGACTGACTAATACTTCCATGTCAGTTTTTCTAGCTCTTCTCTCTTTTAATTTACTGTTCTTCTTGCTTTCCATTCTCTCTTCTTTTTTCTATTCTATATTTCTGTTGTTCTGTTTATACTGTCATAGTCTAATGGTGAGCACCATGCATGGGACCTGGTCTCGTTTGTGCTTCGCCACTTTTGGCACCTTACATAGTGTTATATTTCTATGTTAGTCTGTGTTAGTTATGTACAATAATGAGTAATTATTTGTGTGCCAAATAGAGCTGTTAAATTAAAAAAAATTAAATTAAAAACCAAACAGTTTCGCGCGGTTTTTTGACAAATTTTGTTTTTTTCCAGTAATATTTCAGAAACTGAACGACCTTTGTTCATTGTAAGTACTTGAGTAAAAAGTTTAAGTGTTCTAGTGTAGTCAAAGATAAATAGTGAAAGTATAAAAGGAAATTAAAATTTGCAATATAAAAAGTGTATTTTTTGAAAAAAATATGTTAAAAGGGACTGGCACTACCTACAAAGCACGGCTTCAATTTCCCCCCCTGAGTTAGCGTTCCAGTATACTTATAGTTCACTGGCGAAAGTGGCTTTGCTATAAAGTAACAAAATGGCGGCCATGTTTTCGTTCCAGTCCCCTTCGTGTCGATATAGAGATATAGCCATTTTATATTAAGCGTACCAATTTTCTTCAAAAAATCATGTCTTTTGCAATGGAATTATCGCGTTTTTCTTCAAGAAACACTCTTAAGACTATATTCAATCCAAACATAAGGAAATTCCTATCAAAGGTATGTATTAAAATTCAAAATTTTGATAATTATGTTATTTGTACCCGTTTGCTCAGCACTTGGCTCGGTCGCCACTTGTTTCCATCGACCAAACCACAGAGTATACACTATAAAGAGGTTTCACTGTGTATCAAATCCTAATGTTTTGAGCGTAACCGATGCTTAGCCAGTGCGCAAAGGAGAGGCTCTCACCCCCCCGAAAACATTCAAAATGGAGGGCATTTTTAGACGTAAAAATACCGCAAAAATTCGAGTTAACTATTTAATGTTGTTAATCACAACTTCAGTCAAGGTAAACCGTTATAAAGAAAGTAACAAGGGTTTCTTATGCCGATTATTTTCCGAAAATATCGGCCACCATCTTGTTCGGGGGGGTGAATGCCTCTCGTTACCGCACTGGCTAGGAACATGGCGGCCGGCCGATAATTTAAGAAAATAAAGAAAAAAAACAAATTCCGGAGAATGTCATTTGGAAATTCAAAATAGGAATAAAACAAGACGAGTTTGAGAGACTGTGAATTTTCCACTCTATTTTAAAGTCATCATCAGACAGAATAGCGGCCGGTTACGCATTTTGCCTGAAGTGAGACCTCTGTATAGTGTCTACTCTCTGACCAAACTGACGTTACGTCATTTTTTCAACTTTGGAGTAAAGTTAAAAACTTGTAACTGACCCTAAAACCTACCCTAACCCAAAACCTAACCCAAAACCTAACCCAAAACCTAACCCTAACCAAATTGGTGAAGAAAAATCGAGAAAAACGAATATGAAATTTTTTCAAAATCGGGAAAATTGCGTAACGTCAGTTTGATAGATGGAAACAAGTGAAAACCACTTGGGTCGCCGTGAAATTCACTAAGTATTTGGCCTCGTGCAACCTTGAGTCGAAAATCAGACATGTTTGATATTTTTCGACTCGCAAGGCGCCTCTTGATCGAGTAGGGATGATTATTTCGCTTCTTGATCGAGTAGGGATGATTATTTCGCCTCTTGATCGAGTAGGGATGATTATTTCGCTTCTTGATCGAGTAGGGATGATTATTTCGCCTCTTGATCGAGTAGGGATGATTATTTCGCCTCTTGATCGAGTATTTGATATTGTTATCGGCCCATCCTTTCACTGTTCATATCTATACCAGGGGCGGTATGACCAATAGCAGCGCATTCTTTTGTCACATGACCAAATTAAATATAGCTCAGTATGGCGAACACTTATGACGACTGTTTGGAATTGGAAGAATTACTTTTGCTAAGAAGACTTCGACGTCGCCGTTACAAAGCACGATGTAGGGCTTTATGGACCAATTCCTATAGGTCATTCCTACAGGTATGATATGTTAAAAAGTCGATTCCTATAGGTCATTTTTATATAGTATTATATGTTATACACTAGTCATTGGAAAGCCCCACACCCCCATACCCGGGGAACAGCAGGGCATTAGATAAAGGTTGTGTCCTAAATCATTCTAATCCCCCGTTATATGCGACATTCTTATTATTAAGTCTAAACATGACTAAAGCCCCCTGCTACCCGGGCACCATAAATGATAAATGAAAGCTACCATTAAATAATTGCTTTTATAATTCAAGAAACTATTCTAAAATTTCCCCAATTTTGGAGGACAAACATGCAATCCAGAGTTTGTCAAAACTTTGGCTTTGCCAAAGTAGGTAAATATGTTGCATTTTGTCTGTTAGCTGTATCTTGCAAGTTACAAAGTCAATACGTTATCCTGTAAAAGCTGCTTTTAGTAAAACAATGTTAGGGAAAATGTCGATGAACAAGGTCGAACAGACGAATCCCCGATAATTCCCGGCCCATAATCCCTGGTCATCATGACACATAGCTAACGCTGTCTAAAGCCCCAGGTACCGAGGCATAACAGATAGTTAACTATTTCCCGGCATCTCCCGGGTAGGGGGGTGCAGGGCTTTCCAATGACTGGTGCATTATGAAGCTGATTCCTATGGGTTATCATTTATTCCTAAAGATTATATAATTGACATTACACTTTTGACATTACACCGATTTCCTATAGGTCAATATTGGTATACTATAAAGCCGATTCTTACACGTGACATTTTTTGGAAAAGATTATCCATAGAGGCGTAAATACATGATTATTCCCATGAAATTGTTTCAGAATTTCTGATTCCTATTGGCAAAAATTTCGACACCAATTCCTATAGGATGACTACAAGGTGTCTGATTCCCACAGGTAATTTTTTTTGGCAGAGGTCATCTATAGGGGGGGGAGGAGGTTTCAGATATTAAATGGAACGTTCCAGATGGAGCTCAGCTCTAATTCCTCGCATTTTTCCTCCTTTGAGGAGAACCATTTTGAAGCCTCTCCTTCCAGTTCAGAATGGGCAAAAGAACAGTGTCAAATATTGTTCAAGGGACCTGCCAAGCATTGTTCAATGCATTGCAACGACAGTATATGAAGGTACTTCATGTACACTTTATCAAAGTTTTTCATATTTCAACCATTGTTTATCCCACTAACTGGCAGTGACAGTACCCTACCACATCTATGTGCATTGCAAGCCAATGGGTTACCTCGGCCATTTGTATAATTATTATTTCTGAGTAACACTATATACACATACGGTATTCTCTTGTAATCTGTTGATTTCTTGCTGGTACCAAATCATCAAATGAATATTGTGTTAAGGCCATGTTAGACATGGCAATTTTGTCATCAACTTGCAACACAATTTCTGTACAGACCCATGCTATGTTGAAATATGAGCAGAGTGAACATGTCCCGTGTTTCACTTCATCGATATTCTCATTCATTTCTTTGTTGCATTCTGGGCATGTTTAGCAAGAAAAATGTCAGCAAAGTAAAACAAGATTCATGCTCACAATTTCTCTGTGAATATACTTTTTACCTAACATCGCTCTGTGTCCAAAATTGCATTGCAAGTTGCAGTGAAAATTCTGGTCAAATAAACGTTAAGTTCACCATCCACGAGTGTCAGGAAAGGTTACAAAATTAGACATTGTTTGACAAACTAGTGTAACAACACATGCTAAAACAAGCAAACATCAAAACGAGGCCATTGAGCCATAACTGAAACGTTTGTCAAATGTTGTTGTTGAAGTGACTTAACAAAAGGTTCACTAGAACATTTGCTCTGGATTTTCAGTGGTGTATTCCCCCTGCATTTGGGCATTTCCTGTGTGAATTAATGGCTGCTGCTGACTTGCCCACTCAGCTTGAAGAGAATAAAATAGCTGCTGCTGTGAAAACATTTGTTGTTGTGTTACTGGTGGCGTGGATTGACGTGGGTGTGTCTGATGTTGACCTGGGGTTAGGGTACCCATTTGGGCTTGGAAAAGAATATTGTGGATTTGAAATTGAGCCATGTTTCTCATTGATGGATTGAGTTCTGACAATGTTTTGGTGACATAAACACCAAATGCATCAACAGCACTGTCTTGTTTAGCTTGATTTTGTTTTTTGTATCTCATGCTAATTGAAGATGCTAATCCTTTCATTAATTGATATTCCTCCTCATCACATTTCTGTTTGACAGACTTTGGGCAAGTAGCGGTGGGTCGTTTGGTTGAGTTGACCAAATCTCCTTTTTCTTTTTCATCTTCCTCTACTAAAGTGGTGTTATCGTCTACTTCACTATTATCCAAAACTGGATCAGTAGTTGTGTCACTGTGTGTTGTTGGACTTGGTGATGGCTGAAATTATTTAAAAACATATTTTTTATTATTGATTTTCAGGTTCCAACCTCAGAAGCAGAATGGAAATCCATAGCCAATGACTTTTTCTACAAGTGGAATTATCCCTGTTGTATAGGGGCTTTAGATGGAAAACATGTTGCCATCACACAACCAGAGAATAGTGGTTCAGACTATTTTAATTACAAGCATTTCTTCAGTATTATACTTTTGGCTTTGGTCAGTGCCAACTATAAATTTATCTACATAGATGTTGGAGCTTCAGGTCGTGCAGGAGATGCTGGTATATATAAATATTCAGATTTGAAGGGGGCCTTCGGTGTCAATTCTCTCAATTTACCACCACCAGAATCAATTGAGGGGATACCAGACAGCAAAGTACATTACCGTATAGTAGGCGATGATGCATTCTCACTTTCCTTGAAAACGATGAAGCCCTTTCCACACATAAACCAAAAGAGAATCTTCAATTGCAACCCAAAATTGAATGCAAAGGAACAAAGACAGAATACTTTAACTCTGAACTGGGGTCTGTTCCTTGGCAAGATAGCATAATCAGCCTGTAAATAACTAATTAAATGTAGCTACTTAATAAAAGGAGAATATACTTACTGTATCTAAGTTTGACACTGATGAGCGTTCGGCAATGTGGGGCGCTGAAGTTTTTCCAAGAGCCAATTGGTTCTCTTTGTCGGGGTTTTCCTGGAGCTTCCACTAGGTGGGGCCCTTTTTGCTTTCATGTAGCTGTAATTTCCTCAGTAATCTTAAGTTTGATTTTACCCAGCCCACTAGGAAATAGATAACTTCACATAAAAACATTCATGCTATACCGATCAATTCTAGCATTGCCCAACCCCCAGGCATTTGCACTTTTTTTCTTTAAGTGTACAATTTCCTAGTGTAACAACAGTGACAATGCCCCACCCCCAGGCCAAATGCCCGGCCCACACTGACTCGACAGAATATCATGAATGAGGAAATGGAATGTGGAATCTTAGCTTGTAGGCTATTACAGTCAAAACATAAATACCTGCACACTTCTGTTTCTGTAATTGCTTGTGTATTTCAGTATTAACATTTACACTATCGTTTTCAGAAGTACTGTATCGCCTAAAAAGTATTACGTTGCAATGGATATAAATCGGTAATTTTGTTAGGTACACGACAAGGAATTGTTATACCAGGCTTGTAGACATCACCCTGCGAGTATATTTTGTACAAATTCATTGTTTATGTTTTTTACAGTCGGCTTTGCTTGATAATTTCTATCATAGTTCTGTATCTGCTACAGAAGTTTTGAAAACATTCCTGAATTTGTAATTTAGTGAAATTTTAAGCCCCATAAAGATGAGGATGTTCCCTTGTTTTTAAAAGCTACTATACCGGTAATTATCCCAGCTTTTGAACAAGAAAAATGTCCCCATCAGTGGTAATACAATAAACTAAATGAATGGAATGCTAACAAGGGGGTCTCTCGAAAGAGGGGTGTGACCGGGAGCCCCCTTTCCACTACACCCCTGTACAAAATACTCGGCTTTTGTTAATGATTTATCCCATCGACCCATATTCAAAAAAATTGCTGTGAAATTATAGAGCTCATGTATGCTACAGAAACATCCGGCTGAGGCAAATGCCCGGCTATTTAACAATTCCCTGCACTGGGGAATCTTTGAAAGTATCAATGCCTGGCCCCTGGGCAAAAAAGCTTGTAAATGCCCAGAGGTGGCCCTAAGGGGAGGGAATAGGGACCTTTGTTGGTTTAATATGTACTAATCCATTGAGGATACAATTATCTAGAAATATATCAATTGCGTATTGGTTTGTTACAACTTGCGCGTTTTTACGTGTGTAGAAGAGGTAAGATTTTCAACTGCGCTTGGAAATTCATTTTGATATTTTCATATTTATAATAACTTGCCTGTTTTCTCCAATTCTTTTGCTATTTCTTCATGTGCCTTTTGTCGTTTGTCCCTGTTCTTGAAATCCGGCGATCGAACATCAAACAAACACGGGTAATTAGGCCATAAATCAACGAGTTTGTCCTCCAAAATATACTCGCTGACTACTTCACTTTAAAGTTTAAACATGCCGCCGTCTTTATTTTAGTAATGTGACAAAAGAATGCGCTGCTCTTGGTTATTTATTTTGTTTGGGCTCACTCTACCCACACTGGCACCGCACGTTCGATATAAAATATCCTTGTCTCCAGGAGCGGCGTGGCCCACCGGAACACCGGGAGATTTCCCGGTGGGCCCCCGGAAATCTGGCAATTGTGGCCCCCAAGCATGCAAAGGTCTACAATGTTTATAAAGTTTTGGGCCCTTCATTAAATATTTGGGATAAATCACTGATATTTAATGAACAAAAATTTAATTTTGTATTTAATCCTATTTTTCTTCTCAGCAAATGACACCCCCAACTCTCCCAACGTGAGCAGTGGGCCCCTAGCGAAAGGTTTCCCGGGCCCTATTTTTAAGCCACGCCGCCCCTGCTTGTCTCCTTTAAGATTTAGTATATTTCTGACTCTGAAAAGGCCGTTTCCGATGATCGAAAGACTGTGGCATTAATATTGTTGTAAAACTTTGGTGTTTTAGGTAAATACGAGCAATTATGGCCAAACAGTGCGAGGTTTTGGCGTGCCATTCAGATCTTATGCGTAAGTATTGCATACAATTTTAGTAATGTGGTTGGTCATAAAATTGGGAATGGTACATTTGAAGTGTACAACATGGTATAAATTTATAGAAAAGCTTTTTTAAGCTAGGCGAATTTGTTTGTGTGAAGAGACATTTCCTTTGTCGCCATCACCTTTGTTGACGTAATAAGCGACCCTGACAAAGAAAATGTTGCTTGTGTGAACAAATTCACCTATTGGAAAATTTGCTTTAGGTGGTATATATATCTTGAACGTGTGGTTGGCGTGTGGGTAGCGTCTATATAATAAGCTTCAGGTCTTTAGGATCAATCTATTTGAAAAATTCTTCAGGTAGATTGATCCTAAAGACCCGGCGTTTATTGTTTAGGGGGGTATGTGTGGTGTCGCTCGTCAGATTTTTAAAGCTTGTAATGTCACAGTTTTGAAATGTTGCCATGTCGCTTTCTGAATTTTGCTATCGTTCTTCTACTTTCTTCACATTGCTGTTGCAATTTGGACAAACTTCATGTAATCTATAATATGTTGCCATTTAACACAATGTCACCTGTGGGAATTTACTCTAACAACGTCTCTATGAAGTAATGATATAATTGGCCAGATCTATACTGGTCGTATACTATTTATAGTGTAACACAAGATAAACTATCCATATGAACTAGTTAGAATAGCACGATCTATACTGCATTATGGTCCAGAAACAAACTATGTTGTGGTTTTGTTGTGTATACTGTAATTCCTATATTTCAATGGGTGTCAGATGTTGTTATCCGCGGTAACCTGATTACCTGCAAGTGACTATCTGGGTCAGGTCTCGCACTATTGCATTCCCCGGTATACCATAGTTGAAAATATTGTCTGAACATTTCAATTTTTTCCCAGTATCTTTTTGCAAGTTTTACATTTGCGGTGGTCAGATTTGTGCGATTTTCTCCTGATTTATGTTTCCTATTGCCAAAATCAACTTTCTGAGGCTCCCACTTCCCATTCTGCTGCTGTAGCTCACTCACCTCGCTTGCAATTCACATGCAATGTGGCCCTGAACCTATTCGCAGGCAGGGCTAACTTCACATTGTTTTTGGCTAACTGCAAACAAGCTAAATATACAGGCATGTAAATTTCTGTAGTTCTAAAGTACGAGGAGCAGTTTGTGGTATCGACTTGGGTACAACCAATTCCTGTGTGGCTGTGATGGAGGGTAAAACCCCCAAGGTGATTGAGAATACCGAGGGTGCAAGGACGACACCATCCGTTGTAGCTTTTGCATCTGATGGCGAAAGACTGGTAGGCGCCCCAGCAAAACGACAGGTAAAGAAAAATAATGTCCTGATTTAATCAGAAGTGCAGTTAGTTAAGCTCAAACTTTTGTATAGATTACAAGCTATTATGTGCAAAATATTCAGTAACAACTGGAATTCTCTTCAATAACAGGCTGTAACCAATCCACAGAATACAATTTATGCATCAAAGAGGTATATCGGGCGTCGTTTTAGTGCACCAGAAGTTCAAAAAGACCTGTAAGTATATTTGTTTAGAATAATGCATAATCGTGCATTAGTTACATTAACCCGTTCAATGTTCACGCTGAATTTTTGCAATTGTTGTCAATTTGTTTTTAGCAAAAATTTGTCCTTTAAAATTGTGAAAGCTTCGAATGGCGATGCTTGGTTTGATGTACAAGGAAAAATGTATTCTCCAAGTCAGATTGGAGCATTTGTGTTGATAAAAATGAAAGAAACGGCTGAAAACTATCTGAATACCACCGTTCAAAATGCTGTCGTTAGTGTGCCAGCCTATTTTAATGACTCGCAAAGACAGGTAGAGTGTATTCTATTTCGTGTTTGAGAAAAATCAAACTTTTTTGTATACTGTCTTTATGTAATTGCATGGCTGCGGCAAGTTTTGTAAGACGTTAAATGATAAACAAATTGAACATGTACAAAGAAATGGTGGGTGTAAATGCTTGAGCAAGGAATGATAAATTGTAAACAAAATGAATTGTAAATAAAAGGAAAATGTACCATAACATAAATAGTTAGTGTTACATCGTTAGGGAAAATGTGACAAATAATGAACAGACGGAAGACACAGTAAGATATAGTACAAATCAAAAGGAAAAATAAACTGATGGAAATAGCTAACAGATTATAAAAATATTCCAAGAGGTAATATGTGTTTATCTTTAGGACAACAAATAATAAATACTGAACAAATCAAGTTAGTAAACAAACTTGGAAAAATAAATGGAAAAATAAACAAATGCAGCAGCAAACAAATAGAAATACAAAACTAGTAAAGACGTACTAAGGAATAATGAATGTTAATCCTTTATGCAATAAATAATAAACAAACAGAAATAGTACACTTTAATAGAAAGTAATAAACAAATGGAAAAAGAAATGCCAATGGAATTATACCAAAAATATATGAGTCTGTAATCTAGGCAGCTAATGATGAAGAAATGAATATGAAAAAGATGGACAAAATAGAAATTGATTAAGAAATAATGAATGTTAATTCTTTAGGCAACAAAAGATGCAGGCCAGATTGCAGGTCTAAATGTTCTTCGTGTGATCAACGAACCGACAGCGGCCGCACTCGCTTATGGAATGAACAGACCGGAGGACAAAATGTATGTTTGTTTTATAATGTAAAATAATTCTCAGTTCAGAAAATATACTACTAGACACGTAAAAATCTCACAGCTTGTCAACAAGATGTGTTCGCAACAGACTTGTAGCAAGCTTGTCAACAAGTTGTAACATTGCTGTCATTTTATCAAGTTGCTACAAGGTTGTCAATCACAACTTGTTAACAAGTTGTTGAATTGCAGGGATAACAACATGTTGGAACAACTTGTAACAAATCCAACCTTGTAGCAAGTTGACAACAAGCCGTTGACAGCTTGTGAACAAGCTGGGAACAAGCAGTGCAAACACAAGTTGTTGAAACACCATTGGTACAAGTCTGCTGCAGGCTTGTTACAACTTGTGCGTTTTTTAGAGATGAGCCGATAACGAAAATTGCCAATTACTGAGGCCGATTATTTGTAGGCCGATTAATCGGTATCTGCCGATTATTGTAAGTAGCAAGACGGCGGTGTAAAAACCTTTCATAGACGGCGGTTGCTTTGAAGTTATTTGACCAAAGACTTTGATCACAGAAACTTTGATGGACATAGGCATAGGATATGGTGATCACAAATATAGATGGAGAATATAAAACGTAGCGAACCTAATTGGATTGGTTTTCTTATCGTTCTTAGTTTGGCAGTTTACGATCTTGGAGGGGGCACATTTGATGTGTCAATCTTGGAAATCCAAAAAGGAGTCTTTGAAGTGAAGGCGACCAACGGTGATACATATTTAGGTGGGGAAGATTTTGACAACGCTCTCCTTCAACATTTGGTGAAGGAATTGAAAAGAGAGGTGTGCATTTTGCTTCTTGATTGTATCTATATGCAGTATAAACTATATCTCCACAAGTTTTTTTAAGTCGTCGCGGAATTAATTCGTGCACTTAAAATGGATAAAACTCGTCGCCAATCTCTTTTGCTTCGATAGCTCAATAGACAATAGCTAGAGCGGCAGGCCAGAATCCCGAAGATGCGAATTCAAATCTCGCTCAAGTCAACTTTTACAGTTGACTTTGGCAATGTAAGAAATCACATTGGAATTTTCCTTTCAGCTTATTTATGCTTGTACCTTGTGAAAGACGTGCAGTAAATGATCTATGTGTTTGAAACGCTACAGTAACTGTATTTTATATTTTATCCGCTAAGAGCAGCATAATCAATCTTCATTAAGATTTAAAGTTTATTTACGGTACTCTATACAAGTAAACATTCATAATAACCCAGTCAGGGTTTATTCTTGTCGCTCGTTGGACTTTCAAAACAAGTTATATCGTAGAAACAAAGGTCGCTACAAAAACAACATCATAATGACATTAACCATCCTAAGAAATAAGAAAATATCATAGAACATTGTTCATTTTTTCCTTTTACTAAGTCGAATTTTGAATATATTTTCTCAAGAGATGGATAAATTTGAATTTTTTTTAGTCTGGTGTGGACTTAACCCAGGACAACATGGCAATTAAAAGATTGCGAGAAGCCGCAGAGAAGGCTAAAATTGAACTTTCATCGTCACTTCAGGTACGTAACATACAGTAACTATTTAAACTATAAATTATTATGATTGCTCAAGACAGTACACACAATGTCACTCACAACTTGTTAATAAATTGTCGAATTGCAGGACGATAACAAGTTGTTGGAACAACTTGTAACAAGTCTGTTGAGTGAACAACCTTGTAGGGAGTTGTCAACTTGTCAACAAGCAGGGGAAAAACAGTGCGAACACATCCTGATAACAAGTTGTTAACCGAAGGAGCCAGAAATTTCACGCGATACTGACCAGCGTATACTTAAAAGAAACCATATAAAGGACCAAACTTCATAATTACAAGTGGCTGCATGATTACAGAAATACTTGATTTTTGAAAAGAAATAATTGAATATTTATAGCTTTATTTGAATCCATATTTTAGACTGATATCATCTTGCCATATATAACCGTTGGACCATCAGGCCCTCAGCACATGAACATGAAACTAACTCGGTCGAAATACGAGTCTCTTGTCAATGACTTGATACAAAGGACAATTGAACCTTGCAAGAAATGTATGAAAGATGCTGATTGTACCATGTCTGATATTGATGAAGTCTTGCTGGTCGGTGGAATGACCAGAATGCCTAAGGTTTGGTATATATAATTGTTTTATGGTTAGAAAATACGACGCGAACGCCCAATTTTAATTTCTTCCAAGTTTTAAACCTCTAGAGTGAATTGAGATCCTGGGGCATACTGTATCTCCAGAAAAATTTTGAAATCTACAATGTGTACTTTTCAGGCAGTTCACACGAGAATATCTCGTCATGCTAAATAATCCACCATTTGGGGTGGCAAAAACATCGCGAGCACTCCAGACAGCAGCGATAATGCCGGATTAAATTCGGCAGGAAGTAGCCATTCTAAATTCTCACAACAAGACCAACAATCGCAGCCTTGTTTTGACGGCTCATCGACGGCATTTGATGTAAAGTTTGGTCCTAATTAATTTTAAATATTTGCCACCCAAAATGGCGAAAGCCATGCAAACAAAACATCGCATGTGTACTGTTGTGACGTCACTTGCAAGGGCTGAATGCTGTAGAGTCGTCGAAATGACATTTCCTGCATCTTGGCAAAACATTATTTAGCAAAGACCTTTATCGCGCTATTTCAATTAATATACAGGGTGTATCAAATTGTCTAGACAATATGCAAATTAGGTAAAGGATTAAATTAAGCATGCAAAAGCTGATTTTTTCTTAAAAATGAAAGTTTACGCGACGTTTTGAAGGACTTACACTTAAGCTAATTTTCTGAAATTTTGAACAGCAATGCAACACCCAACACATTTTCCACCCACTAACTCAAAATAACTTTTAAGCATTGAAATTTCGTGCGCAAGCCATTTTTGATCTGTTGGACAAGACACCCCCCCTGGGTTTTGAAAAATGTAACTTTCAGAATTTTTTAGTTTATTTTACATTATAAATACCCAAACAATATATATTAATAAAAAACTTCGTACCTGGAGCCGCTTCGCGAAGTTGAGAGCAATTTCAATTTTGTTCAGGTTTTTTTTATACACCCTGTAGAATTCCATGTTAGCACTCTATTAATACCAGAGTTGAAAAGAGCGGATCAAAGTACACAATAGTATAAAACCTTTGCGGGCTACATACATCTTAAAAACTTTGGCATCCGCGTCGTTTGTGAAAACATAAGAATAAATAGGGAACGTATGGGAATTTTGTTTTGAACAGATGTGTAAATTGACTCAAAAAGCGTGATAAAGTTCTACTTGGTTAAGAAAAAGTGGTTAATACAATGAAACTTGCCCACAAAAGTAGAACACGCGCATTCTTCATATTCATGTGCGAGTCGATTTGGCCATTTGTAAATACTGCAACTTTTCTCTAAGGTCCAACAACTCGTCAAAGAAATATTCGGTCGTGCCCCGAGCAAGTCCGTGAATCCAGACGAAGGAGTGGCTTTAGGCGCAGCAATTCAAGGCCGTGTTCTTGCCGGTGATGTGAAAGACATCTTGTTGTTGGATGTTACGCCACTCTCCCTCGGAATTGAAACACTCGGCGGTGTGTTTACAAAACTTATCCAACGAAATACCACCATTCCTGCCAAAAATAGTCAGGTATTCTTTCTCATGCAATTATATACAAAATAATGAAGCATAAAATAGTTATTTATTTCTGAAAAACTAATCACAAAAGTTGTTACGAGATTATTTGGACGCCAAAAGCTATCAGGTACGTGCGACAACGTTGTGATTGGTCAAGCGTCAAATCAAGGAACCAATACGCGTACAGTATATAATATAATAATAACGAATTTAATACAGCATCTCCACTAAAACTAAAAAGTGGCTCTTCATCTGTACAATACTACACTAATAACATTAAAGCTATTTAAAAACAAATAGTAGTCTGGTAAGTATTATCTATATAATTACAGTATAAACGTAATAATTACCAATTACTATTATACCTATAATTACAGTTATTTAAAAATCTATTTACTAAGTCTAAGAATAGCCTTCTTCTTTAAATATCGGCCTACCTGACCTTTAAAATCGTTAACTGCAACAGAATTTCTGGCAGTAGAAGGCAAAGAGTTAAAAACTTTGGATGTGCTGTCTTGGAAGGTGCCTGATACTAGTGGCACCTTCAATGTTGTCCCTGACGAAGACCTTAGTGATCTTCCTGGAGTATAAATATCTAGTTTAAGATATGACGGCCAGTTAATAAAATGCATGGTTTTAAAAGCAGTAAGTAATAAATGATTTTCTCTACGCTCAACAATGGACAGCCATCGCAATTTATTAAGTATATCGAGCTTGTTCGCGTAGCGTCCGAGAACAAAGCTGGCAGCGGCTAACTGCACACGCTGTAGACGTTTCAAGAGATAGTCTGGGATTGGATGACTTGCAATGTTGTTATAGTCTATTTTTGACATGATAAGGCACTCTACTAACTGTTTTCTTACATCAAAGGGGGCAAGATGTTTCAGTTTCCTAACAACCGACAACGTCCGATAACAGGTTGATATTTTGGCGTTTACTTCATCGTTCCACTTCAGGTGAAAGTCTATGCCGAGCAGACGGAATGTTGACACTCGCTCAAGTTCCTTCCATTTACGCTTAGATTAAGAGAATATTTATCGAGACCATGTACCCGTGACAGCTGAGGAGTTGAAAAAAGCATCGTCTTCGTCTTCTTCGGGTTAAGCGCCAGATTGCAATCTGAAGACCAATTTGATAACCTATCGAGCGCGTGTTGCATTGCTAATTGTCCATTTTCTATCTCAGCTGGTTTACAGTGCTTATAGATGGTCGTATCGTCTGCATATTGATGCGAGTTGATTTCGGGTGGTAGCACTTCCGATAGATCATTCACGTACAGGTTGAATAGTACCGGGCCCAAAATTGAACCCTGAGGTACTCCAAACGTTACGCCGATATGTTCTGAAGAATGATTATCAATTTGAACATCTCTGATCTGTTAAGTAACTTGCTATCCACCATAAGGAGGATTTTGAAAAACCGAGCTCGTGTAATTTAAATAAGACTGTCTCGTAGGCCACAGTATCAAAAGCTTTTGAATAATCTGCCATAACAGCAATGGTCACTTCGCCCCGTTTCATAGCTTTTAATATGTCATCTCTTATTGCAAGCAGAGTTGTTGTTGTAGAGTGGCATTTACGGTAAGCACTGATATTAGGGTGGAAAACGGAATTATCTGTAAGGTAGCCAGCCATTTGCCGCAAAGCAAGCTTTTCATATATCTTTGAAAGCGCCGGTAGGATAGAGACTGGCCGGTAATCATCGTTCGTTTGAGGTTCATCCACTTTAGGTATGGGTATGGGACTGATTCGAGCTGTCTTCCATAACAATGGAAATCACGTCTTGCCTTGTAGCACACGTGTTTATTATATTATTATATAGTTACATTATTTAGTAGTTACATTATATAGTTACATTAATAGTTATTTAGTTATTATATTATTATATAGTTATAATGTTTCGCTTAGTGAATGAGCAATTTGTTTTTCTGCGTAAATATATGCTCTTTCTACCGTGTATGTTCGAGACTCTTTCTTAACGAAATATGTTTTCTTTGCAATGTTAAGGTGTTCTCGACTGCTGCCGATGGACAAACTCAGGTCGAAATCAACGTGTGCCAAGGCGAACGAGAAATGGCCATTGATAATAAAACGTTGGGACAGTTTTCGCTGGTAAGTATATTATTAGATAATTATTTATCGGTTATACCCAATTCACAATTTTGATTTACTCGCATATCTTATTGCTAATGTACAGTAACTATAAGCATTCGGATTGTGTATATAAGTGAATAACTCGTATAAATACAACAATTCTAATTACTATATAGTTATCTTTTGTTCTATTCTACACACGTAAAAATCTCACATCTTGTCAACAAGATGTGTTCGCAACAGACTTGTAGCAAGTTTGTCAACAAGTTGTAACAATGTTGTCATTTTATCAAGTTGCTACAAGGTTGTCACTCACAACTTGTTAACAAGTTGTTGAATTGCAGGACGGATAACAAGTTGTTGGAACAACTTGTAACAAGTCTGTTGAATCAACAACCTTGTAGCAAGTTGTCAACAAGCCGATGACACCTTGTCAACAAACTGGGAATAAGCAGTGCGAACACATCCTGATAACAAGTTGTTGAAACAGCATTGGTACAAGTCTGCTGCAGGTTTGTTACAACTTGTGCGTTTTTGTGTGCGCACTTTCATAGACCAGAACAATATGGTTACGAGGGCTGGCAATGATTTCACATTGCAAATTCGAGAAATGTGTATTCAAATGTGTAATGTTTTGTTCGTTCTTCATAGGTCGGCATTCCTCCAGCACCACGTGGTATACCACAGATTGATGTTGCATTTGATATCGATGCCAAAGGAATTGTGAGCGTGTCTGCTCGCGACAAGGGAACTGGGAAAGAGCAACAAAGTAAGTTTCGGTGTCGACGTTTATCGAGTATAACAAATAAATTCGCTTAATGTAACCCATCATGTGATTGTAGCATTTGATTTATCGATTCTTTTTAGTTGTGATACAATCATCTGGTGGTCTGAGCAAAGACGAAATAGAAAACATGGTTAAACAAGCTGAAATGTACGCAGAAAGTGACAAAGAACGAAAGGTACAGTGTAATTATTAATAGAGAAAGGAATCGACTCCATTTCGACACCAAAAGTGACTTTTCCTACCCTGTTAAGGGCAACAAATAGTAGGACTGTATAATCTATACCATTATATTTTCAATTACCATTATATTATACTGGCACCACTCCCATCATATATACACGAATTTGCGGTTAATGCTCAGCAACTGGACTCTGTAGCTCAGTTGGTTAGAGCGCTGCACCGGAATCGCAGGGCCACAGG
This sequence comes from Trachythela sp. YZ-2020, assembly GCA_016169945.1. Lineage (NCBI taxonomy): Eukaryota > Metazoa > Cnidaria > Anthozoa > Malacalcyonacea > Clavulariidae > Trachythela > Trachythela sp. YZ-2020. The sequence goes on from JADLSH010000157.1 coordinate 3,622,970, forward strand.
TTCGATTCCTGCCAGAGGACCTAAAGTTGCATTTTTCGCAACTGATCCTGGTTAGGTCTAAAAAAATGTATAAGTTATACCATATATATCACCCTGTATAAGTTATACCATTCTTGATACCGCCATCATGTTGTCAGTTGTTCCTGGTTGAAGATGTTTTGCTTTTCCCGCAGGAAAAAACCGAAGCTGTCAATCGTGCTGAAAGTATCTTACACGATACAGAATCCAAGTTTGAAGAATTCAAAGATCAGTTGCCGCAAGAAGAGGTTTGTTATTTCATTTACAGACAGTATGTACAGTATTTGTGTAACTCGTAATTGTTTAGTTTCCGCCATTTTGGGTAGCAAATTCCACTGGGCAAATTCAATCTAATTAAAATGAAATCCAACATGGCTGACATTAATACGTACGCCAACTTTCCTTAATAACTCGAGTTCTAGACATGCTAAAACAACAAACTATACACCAAAAATACTCCTCGTTGTTCAAGGATTCTAGCAAGATACAGCTGGTCTTATAACTCTCAGTATTTCGCAAGATATAAGCGAAAACGGCACTTGGATGAAATCCACGATAATGCTTCCCAAAATGGCGGATTATTTAGTGACTGCAAGACCCGCTATAGAATATGCTAATTTGTCTGACGTGTCAGACTATTTCTATAGAATGTGCTAATTTGTCTGATGCATCAGACTACCTCTATAGAATATGCTAATTTGTCTGATGCATCAGACTACCACTATAGAATATGCTAATTTGTCTGATGCATCAGACTACCACTATAGAATATGCTAATTTGTCTGATGCATCAGACTACTTCTATAGAATATGCTAATTTGTCTGATGCATCAGACTACCTCTATAGAATATGCTAATTTGTCTGATGCATCAGACTACCACTATAGAATATGCTAGTTTGTCTGATGCATCAGACTACCTCTATAGAATATGCTAGTTTGTCTGATGCATCAGACTACCACTATAGAATATGCTAATTTGTCTGATGCATCAGACTACCACTATAGAATATGCTAATTTGTCTGATGCATCAGACTACTTCTATAGAATATGCTAATTTGTCTGATGCATCAGACTACCTCTATAGAATATGCTAATTTGTCTGATGCATCAGACTACCACTATAGAATATGCTAATTTGTCTGATGCATCAGACTACCTCTATAGAATATGCTAGTTTGTCTGATGCATCAGACTACCACTATAGAATATGCTAATTTGTCTGATGCATCATAATGTCCAGAAGCAGTTGCGGCTCGGCTGCAGTGTTGTTTCGGTGGTCAATACTCGCATAACAACCAGGGTTTTTTGTTGGGTAAGTCTAGGTTACTGAAATTTCTCTAATTAGATCTTAATAACCATTTATCTCAAGGTTTCTAGTTTGAAGGAAGAAATCACGAAGGTTCGTGAACTGTTGGCAAACACAGAAAACTCTTCAGCTGAAGAAATCAAAGAACAGTGCAGTGAATTACAACAGAGATCACTTAAACTTTTCGAAATGGCCTATAAAAAGGTACGATTTTGATTTCTATCGGTCATCTTAATGATGCAAGAGTTACAATGTCATCTCTAAAGGTTTCATGTATTTTCTACCAATATATGGGGGCTTCGGTGGCGCAGTCGTCAGAGCAAGCGCCTTTCACCTCTGAGATCGTGGGTTCGATTCTCGCTGGGGACTCATGACACTTATGTGAAAAGAGTCAGTCAATGCTCTACCGAAAGTCGTGGGTTTTCTCCGGGTACTCGGGTTTTCTCCCACAGGGAATGTTGACAGGGTGGGTTGGGATAAGCCCCAAACTAACTCTAACCCTTCCATCGTAGCTGTGCTCCATAGCTGTGAGTCATACGGTGGTAGCCAGAGACGCCTTTAATAAGCCTTCGACTCGATCAAGTCGAGCTGCGTCCTTCGTAATTCAGCTCAGCTCTCATCTGCAAGTAAGGATGATTAGCACATCCCACTCACCTAACTTACCTAAACACGATAGTGCAAAGCCCATGCACCTATTGATTGTATAACATATTTGTATAGTCATATTTCTAAATAATAATTATATTAATTCAAGATGGCGGCCGAAAGAGATGATGGCGCCCAACAAACTGAAGAAAAAGAGCAAGAAAAGAAACAGGGCGAAAACTAAACGATAAAAAGAACTATTAGAGTCGAGATGTTATGGAAAGTTGTTAACAACGTCTTGTAGAACCGAGTCAGTTCTAAAATAATAGTTATTTACTTACATGTAGGTTAGTTGGTTACTTGTCAATTTTTTAATACAAAAGTTTCCTCCCACTAAACGTTCTTGAAACTATTTACTTACTTCAAATTATACCAAGGGTTTGTTTTGTGCACAAGTTCGTTACAAAGTGGACACGTATAATTCGTCTCAAAGTTTTCAAAATGTTTGACAATGCAACTTCGGCAGACTATACATACAATTAAAATTATATAATATTATTTATATTAACAAGCAGTGATTAGTGTATCTTTGAGTTTAATCTATACAACCAGTACAAGATGTGTCCGCAACAGGCTTGTAGCAAGCTTGTCAAGAAGTTGTAACAATGTTGTCATTTTATCAAGTTGCTACAAGGTTGTCACTCACAACTTGTTAACAAGTTGTTGAATTGCAGGACGATGACAAGTTGTTAGAACAACTTGTAAGAACACATTGCAGAGAAGGTGAGAGAAGCAAGGCTGAGGAGGAATGTACACGTAATAAGAAGAGATGAAGGAGAGCTTGTCAGAGACATTATGGAATGAAGAGATTGGAAGAAGATGTGGAATGGTAGACATTGCAGAGAAGGTGAAGGAAGCAAGGCTGAGATGGTATGGACATGTAATAGGAAGAGATGAAGGAGAGCTGGTCAAAGACATTATGGAATAAATCAGAAGAAGATGTGGAGTGGTAGATATTGCAGAGAAGGTGAGGGAAGCGAGGCTGAGATGGTATGGACACATAATAAGAAGAGATTGGAAGAAGATGTGGAATGGTAGATATTGCAGAGAAGGTGAGGGAAGCGAGGCTGAGATGGTATGGACACAGAATAAGAAGAGATGAAGGAGAGTTGGTAAGAGACATTGCAGAATGAAGAGATTGGTAGATATTGCAGAGAAGGTGAGGAAGCAAGGCTGAGATGGTATGGACACGTTATAAGAAGAGATGAAGGAGAGCCGGTCAGAGACATAAAGCTGGAGGTAAAATAAAATGGAGGACGGGGAAGACTGACAAAGAGATGGATGGAATGTGTTAATATCAGGGAACTGATGTTTGTCATAACAAGGAGCAAAACAGAATGTAGAATCAGCCGCCATCGATCCCGAGATAGTCTGGTTTGTATTGGGCAATTTGTATGGGGGGGGGGGGGGGGGGGTAGGCGGGTAAATTTAATATTTTATTAATGTATATGTGTATTTTTGTATATATAACACGCTCCTCCTGTAAATCAACTTATAGTTGTGTGAGGCTAGCGTGTCTCTTTTGAAATAAAAGTGATTGATGATGATGATGATGATGATGATGACTTATCAAATGAATAAAACGGTGAGGCTTATTGGTAATATTACTTTAAATAAAAAATCGGCTACATGGCTTTTTGGTATTCTTAACTTTTGTTAAATATCAGCTTAATTGAAAGGGCGTCAGCTTGTTCGCTAAATATAGAGGTTCAGGTGTTCAACTTTATGTTGTCAATGCAGTTTAGTTGTTACTATAAATATCTGGCTCTGATGATGGTTTTGGAATAGAGCTGTATAACATTTTGTCTAAAGTACATTTGGATAAAAGAAATCTCCTGGTAATTTGCACCAACCATAATCATATAACTTAGGGTCATTCAACATTTTCACAAGGGTATACAGAGGCCTAGGGTAGTCTTTTTTCGCCCCCACCCACTCCCAGAGCGTATACTCTTAAATGTTGATGACGATTGGTCTATAATAGCTCAACATTTTACTGAAAAGCGTACATTAGTCATTAAACCCCTCTCCCCAGTGTACGATTTGTCTACAGTTTATCTTGAGTATGTATCATTGTAGATGACCACTAACGTGTTACTTCTTTTAAAATCTAGCAACAAGTGCCAGTGGTCACCCTGTGAGGCAACCAGACCAGGATCCGCTTAATAACGAGGTAATTTAATTCGCACATACAGTAGCTTATCTTTAGAGATTTCATTCTTGTACCAATAATTCAGTTGTATACAGCATGAGCGTGGTGTATAAATACCGCACCACCATGTTGATTGAAGTGTGCAGGTCTAAGGCCATGTCATGCCTATAGCCTGTTAAGGTCGGTCGCCGATTTACCGTCGAAAATAATTTTTGCAAATAGGCTACGGTCATTTATTTTGGGCACAATATAATTTCATTTGGACGTAACGAAAAAAAATATATGTCTGCGTTCTGAAGTAATGGAGTCTACTGCAGATCTATATGACATCAAGTCCTGATTAGTATCACGGAGTCAAAGTGCTATGAAATGTATGAGCAGTGATTGCAAATTATGTTTTTGATTGCTTCAATTTTTTTGAAGCAATCAAAAACAATTGCAAACCTGTTCCTTAAAACTCGTTCAACATGGTAAACAACTGCTTCAACCTGATGACTTAACTAGTTCAACCCATCACAACTGGTTCAACCTGATAATACAGCTGGATCAACCGGTTGTATATAACTGCATTAATCTGACATCAGTGGTTCAACCCGACGAAATATCTGCTTCAATAATCTGATGATACCACGATACAAATTGTTCAACTCGTTCCAACCGGTTCAATCGTTCGCGTACAAGCTTGGTCAACCTGATGGCAAAGCTCTGGTTTAACCTGTTCACATGCAAATAGTTCAACGTGATTCGGTGATTGTATAACTTGGTAAACTTGATTCGTATAGTTTGTTCATCTTGACTATACAACTGGTTCAACTGATAATGTTAGATCTGGTCGTAGTTTCCCGTTTTAAGACCGCTTTCCACTTCAAACGTATCGTAACGTACCTTAGCATTTTCTTTTGTGTCGAAGTCATTAGTTCTACTCGAGTGTTCAGGAAACAAAAAAATACCGGCTACGTTTCGGTACGATACGGGTGCAGTAGAAAACAGCCTTTATATTACAGACGAGTTACGCGACGAAGTAAAGTTATTTGCTCACTAAAGGCTCTTTTCCACTCGTCGCAAAAACCAACTCGCAAGCTCGCTGCGAGTACTTTCATCGAATCACAATGCTCGACAGTTTATTTTAATTACATGCAAGAACTCGCAGCGAGTTTGCGAGTTGGTTTTGCGATGAGTGGAAAAAAAAGAGCCTTAAGTCCGCCCTTGGAGACAGATCATTCCATAGAGCATAAAAATGGCCATTACTGATATTTTTTCATGTTATTAATATTTATTTGTGTTCATTATGTAGGCCACGATCCATTGCTCACTCAACTGAAATATATTTATTATGATATACTTCACTGGAAATTGAAGCACTCAAAACATTACGATTTTCATCTCTTCTGCACTGAAGAGATCAAAATTGAACTTTTGTCATGCATATCGGCATGAATGAAACATTTTTTTTAAATAGTAGAACTAGTATGATATATACACGGTGTATAAGGAACTAGAGTCCTCGATTCAAATGTAAATTTCGAAAAGAATAAAACTATAAAACGTTTATGTTTAAGTTCATTTGAAAAGCTTGTTTATTTAGCTTTACACGATGGTTACTTTTTAACATTGAACTGTTGGTTGACGTATAATATTTTCAGTTCAAGTACAGGCAAATAAAAAACTAGATTTAAGATGGAAAGTCAATACTTTGATGACTGATGTTACGAACGAAACGAAAACAATGTAAGGATTTAAACAAGCTAATCAAAAACGCACTGCGCATGCGCAACTGTTTTGCCGTTTAAGCTTGCACCAACTTGTAGATTTACGCTTACATTATACGTCGTTTTCATGACGTTAATGTTGGCCGTATTCAATTGATACGGTTGGTTCCACTAAATGTTCTCATGGTCGGCAGTTATTATACTTTGCGCTAAAACACAACTGAACCTTTGTTAGAGAAAGAAAAGAGCAAGCTTAAGTTAATAAGATCATGCAATATATAGGAGCAACTATATTCTTTAAACAATCAAGCTCATGAAAACGTCGGTGACTCCATTTTTATACACCTCTAGTGTAGATAAAACATAGACGTAGTAAATTGATTTGTAAACATAGACGTAGTAAATTGATTTGTAAACATAGATGATGTTATAGTAAATTGATTTGTAAACAAATTGTGCGTGCGTATACTAATATATATTGAGCACACTGATGTAATAAATAAATGTAACAATAAATAAAAAGTCAATAAAATAGAATTTGTTGTTGGTTTTACATCCTTCCAAAAAGTACATCATTTCGTCATAGGACTATGCGAAGCAATGTCAATCAAGCGAAGCGAGAACGATCCTGCTTTCTGCCGATCCCAAATGGAGAATGCCGCTTTGAAGAAAGAATACGCAACTTTAAAGGCAGAAAACGAATTTCTTAAAGAAAGAGTCGAAGTCATGACCTACACGCTATCCGATCTAAATAATAAAATCAAGGCCGCAGAGGATGAGAAAGCAAGCTTGGTCACTACAATTTGTTTATTGCACGACGATTTTAAAAACAAATCTCTACATAAAAATCAATCAAGTAATTTCGTGAACATGTCGAATAATTTGCACCACCCTAACGACGAAATCCGCCAAAACAACTTGATAGAAGTCACTGAAGCAAACGACTGTAATGTTCCCAACGAGAGCGAGAATTTCGCCCAGTACAATACATCATTAAACAGTTCACCGGCTAATGAATCTTTAAATAATTCACCATCCGCGTTCAACAGAGATAGTCCAATCCTTATCATAGGAGATTCAATCATTAAACATATCGACCCTAAAAAAGTTTCCCGAAGAAAAGTTGCCAAACGTACCTTCCCTGGCAAGACTGCTAAAGAGATAAAAGCCGAAGTAAAGTCTATTAAAGTCGAATCACTCCCTCCCACATTATCGTACATGCTGGGACAAACGACCTTCCCGTGGAATCGCCACAAAATTGCGTTAAAAATGTTGAGAGCTTGGCATTGTGTGTAAAAGAAAAATTCGTGGGGTCAAAAATTGGGATATCGAGCATCACAGTACGACAAGATCTGGATTTGGACCAAAAAGTCTTGATGGTTAACGAACAGCTGCAAAAGATATGCACAAAAAACGGTTTCGATTTTATTAATAATAATGTGGATAATACGTGCTTGAACGGCAGCCAATTACATCTAAACGCTAAAGGATCTGTTTTCCTAGCAACTAACTTTATTACGTTTCTAAGGGGTAAAGATGTATCTACACGAACACGTCGCCCAAATCAAAGAGCAGGGGATTTTCGGGCTCCTCCGACATCTCAGCTTCATCTACTAGAGGACATCCTGAGATTAATCTCAACCCCACAGCGGAGGTACTAAATCAAAGCAGTACTTGGTGTGACCCTATACCAGGTAAAATAGATAAACCTAACACTTTACTTTGTGAGCTAGAGACTTCAAAAGGCTTACGTATAGCTAGTTTGAACATTAATAGCCTACTAAAGAACGTTGATCAGCTTCGTGTGATTATGCAAAATATGCACGTAGATATTCTTGCTATAAATGAGACTAAAATTGATGAGTCAGTATCTAATAGTGAGATAAATATTGCTGGTTATTACAATATTCGTAAAGACCGAAATAGATACGGCGGGGCGTGCTTATGTACGTCCGGGAATCTATACCATTTTCTGAGCGAAATGACTTAATAGTTGATTCATTAGAAATGATATGCATTGAAATTAGTAAACCACATAGTAAGTCATTTCTACTAAGTATATACTTGGTATAGACCTCCAAATTCTGAAGTTCGTCTATTTGATGAATATGAGACGTTTCTTAGAAAAAGCGATTTAGAAAATAAAGAAGTAATAATTATGCGAGATTTAAACTGTGATATTTTAAAATCCCCTCGTGAGGCCCACACACGTAAATTGCAATTTCTGTCCGCTCTTTACCAATTTGATCAGCTTATTAATGAACCCACAAGGGTAACAAGAACATCAGCAACCCTGATAGACTTAATGTTGACGAATAAAGAGGAAAATATTTCTAAATCCGGAGTTATCCATCTTGGACTATCTGATCATAGTATGATTTTTGCTATCAGAAAATATTGTATTCCTAAATCTCGACAGAATGTAAGATATATTCGTAATTTTAAAAAATTTAACGCCAGCAATTTTCTTACTGATCTCGCACAGATGCCATGGGAGAGTGTAACCCAGCAGGATAACCCAAATGTTTGTTGGCGGGTATGGAGATCCCTTTACCTACAAGTTCTTGACCGGCATGCACCCCTTAGGTGTATGAGAGTTCGGGAGAACTCCCTTCCTTGGATTTCCTCAAACATTAAGGGCCTGATGAGACTAAGAGTCTTCCATAAGAAAAGGGCTGTTAAATATAATTCTCAATATGATTGGGTGAAATACAAAGAATTGCGAAACAAGGTTAACACAGAATTGAATAAAGCCAAAAGAAATTATTTCTGCAATAAAATAGAGGCATGTGCTCAATCTAAAGATACGAGACAGAGTTGGAATCTGATTAATAATCTTTTGGGCAAAAACTTGAAATCAAATAATATTTCCCAACTTAAAATCGACAATGTTGTTATTTCAGATGATAATCTAAAAGCTGAAGCATTTAATGATTACTTTGTTAATATCGGGGTAAGGCTGGCAGCTGAAATTGAGAACGACTCCTTGAATATGAGCTTATCTGATAGTGAAGATTCTCGTTCAGGTGTTCTTTCAAATACAGCCTTCAGTTTTTCAGATATTAATGAGGATGATGTAATCTGTCAGCTACGCAATCTTAAGATTTCAAAATCGACCGGTATTGATAATATGCCAGCTAAAGCTCTTAAAATATCTGCGGACATTATTGGTCCATCATTATAACTTGGATATTCAATCTTTCGATCAAAAAGGGAGTGTATGTGGACGAATGGAAAAAGGCCTGGGTATTACCAATTTTTAAATCTGATGGTAGGCAAAAATGCGGAAATTACCGTCCAATCTCAATACTACCGATTGTGAGTAAAATATTAGAGAGATCTGTTTTTAACCAGATCTATAAATTTCTCAATGATAATTCGCTCTTGTCTAAACACCAACATGGTTTTCGTCCGAAACACTCTACTCTTACCGCTCTTATTGAGATGTGCGATACATTTTATGAAAATATGGATAATGGTCAGTTGAATGGTGCTGTTTTTCTTGACATTCGGAAAGCCTTTGACTCAATTAATCACAAAATCCTTTTGCACAAGCTGAAATACCAATTCGGATTAACTAATGTTGAGTTGGGTTGGTTTGAATCTTATCTAACAAATAGAGAGCAAGTTTGTATTGTTAATGGAAAAATGTCATCCTCAAAAATGATTGTTTGCGGTGTTCCGCAGGGATCGATTCTTGGTCCTTTATTGTTTTTACTTTACATCAATGATCTTCCGGATTGCCTCGACAAAACTACGCCTTATCTCTATGCTGACGATACTCAAATTTCTTCAACCGCTAATAACCTAATGGAACTTACCGAAAATCTTAATTACGATTTGAAAAAAAGTTCATTCACATGTCTTGGCGTTGCCCTAGACGAAAATCTTACCTGGAATGAACATATTGAAACAATTTGTAAGAAAGTTGGGGCTGGCATAGGAATTATGAAACGCATGAAACCTTATCTTCCTACAAACACCCTGCAAGCAATTTATCGTGCGTTGATACTACCCTACTTTGATTACTGTTCTCCATTATATGGAGTTTGCGACAAACAACTGAAAGACAAACTCCAAAAGTTTCAAAATCGTGCGGCGAGAATTATAGCTGGCACGAGCTACGAGACCAGATCTGCTGATGTTCTTCGATCTCTTGCTTGGGTAAATTTGGCTACAAGGCGATGTACAACTAAATCTATACTGTTGTACAAAGTCTTGAATGATTATACTGGACCTAATTTGAAAGAGACATTGATCAGAAGAAATCTGATCCAAACCAATTATGACCTCAGAAATGGTCACACTGATTTAGCCCTTGCTAAGCCAAAAAGAGAATTTCTTAAAAAAAGTTTCAAATATAGCGGGGCTAAACTTTGGAATAGTCTTCCCCTCGATACAAAACTAGCCGAATCAATTTACTCTTTTAAGAATTTATTGAAACAGAGTATTAACCGGGCACCTGTACTGTAATACTTTGCAATCCATGGGTCACACCAAAATATTACTTATGTACTATTGTATATATATTTATGTAAATATCTTGTAAATAGCTTTCTATTATTTTTTTCTTGTAATTTTTAATTGTTTGACGCCCCTCGTGGAAATCAACTAACCGTTGACGAGGCCAGCGTCATTAAATAAAGTTTTACTACTGCTACTACTACCCCAAAACACCGAGGAAATTGGCATGATTGAAACTCAGGAGGAAATTGACAATGAACGGTCTCGGGAATTTTTAAACCTTGAAAAATCGTTGTTATTTGTTCACCAGACTGCATGGCAGAGACGCTTACTTGATTACCAGGTTGTTGGTTCGTTTGTGACGCAAGGAGAGTCGGAAGAGTGTGTCATGGAAGGACTGAAGGTGTTGTCAAACTGGAACCCCGACTGGTAACCAGCTTGCTTCTTGACGGATTATAGTGAGGCAGAGATCAATGCTATTGAAGAAATATTCAGAGGTGTTGTTAATATAACTAAACACAACAGGCAAAGTTATTACGAAGATTTTCTGTGATTAAACAGATCCATTATCTATCATAAATTGCTAATTTGTTGGCGGCTAAAATAACCTGGGACTGACTACCGAGTATAGTTCCAGGCAAGTCCAGTTCCTTTTTGTTTGACAAAAAATGTAGGAGGTGGCATGAGGCAGGGCATTTTTTAACTAGCCCCCCCAGCCCCCATGTTGCCCCCCCCAGTAAGCTATTTTGGCCCCCCCAGTGAAGGTCCCTTTTGTCCAAAGTATAAGCAAAAAAGGGGGGGGGGAAACTGAGTTTAGAGGAAAGCTATGGTATTCTCACAACAAAACCTGGCTCGGTTTAGATGGGATATATCAAATATTGTCTCTGAAAATGCAGGAAATCAAACCACAGAGACTCAAGAATACAAAAATTTTCTGGGGGAGGACCCCAGAACCCCCTTCACCTTCCCACACCTGTAATACAACACCTACTTGTTACATCCCCTTTCGATGATGGCCCCCCCACTAACGATTTCTTAAAAAAGGCCCTGGCATGAAGTGCAATTTCCACGCATTTCACAATAACATGATACAGCACAACTGTAATAAAATATCATAGCACTTCATTCTTTTACCATTGATTTCCATCAAGAGCAAGCCTGGGAAAGATGGGTAAGCAAGTCAGCCAATGATGTGTCCAGTCATAAGGAAACATTTTTGAAAGCATTGAGAAAAGTGGCTCATGCTGATCAGAAGAAACAATTCGGCTGTGGATGATCTGAAACAATTAGAGGTAACAAATTAGTAAGAAACAAAATACAATATATATATATATATATCTCAAATCTGCAGACATGCATGTTTCGCCGTTCAACGGCTCGTCAGTGCAGCTTGTAACGCAGTCTAGATGCGACTATGCGAGTGACTTCGTATTTATACACCATACTCTTGCCCTCACCAAGCGCATGTGGTACAATACTCAGACACATGCGTATCCAGACATGCGTGAAGTGTCTTGGGGCGTATCCAGACATGCGTGAAGTGTCTCCATATATCTGTTTGCCTATTTGTACAACTACAGTATCTGGCTGCTTGTGTATATATGCATATATGTCTGTTTGTGTGTAAAAAAACAAGAAGCATATAAAGTTATCATTACCAATTATTGCATTGTTGCAGATATGGAGAACTAATGGCAAATTGCAAAGATGGTTCACAAAAACTTGGTTGTCAGAATGCAAGGTACTTCATTCTAGTTCATTGGTAGATAAAGTATATCTATTGCCATACCTACTTCACATGATACTGCATCTAGAATTACAGGTATAAGCATGAACCGCTACAGCTTAGTAGAGTAGATCAGTAACTCGCCAAAATGTGAGTTTCTTTTCCCGAGGAAGAACTACAGTAGCTTAATAGCACATACAGTATATTAATGAATGTAAATAGGTGTTTTTGTGCAATATAATTCAATATACAGTATACATGTAAAATCTTTGCAATATATTGTATCGTGGTTAATCTTTAAGCTATATCTTCGACAGCGTTGGGTATGGTTCTACCGTAAATCTGACGAGAGTGTGTTCATTCATACAAATAATGGAGTAGAAAGACAAAACAAGGACTTTAAGTGCAGTTTCTTGTCTGCTCTTCGAGATAAAACACTCAGTGGTATGCTTACTTCCCTCGTAGAAGAATTCCTCCCAGACAAGTATAGAAGGTACATTGAGTTTGTGCAAAAGTCATTAACACCAGTGACTATAGACATAGTTATTTCCTTATTCTACTATACAGTAGTTCTTAGACTTTGCTGGATATACTGAAATGTTAGTTTGTCAGTTAAACTTGAAAATACTCAGCAAAAACGGTTTAATCCCAAAAACATATTGAAAACCCAATATGGACTAAAATAAGAATTGCTATGTTTCGATTCTATTACAGAATCCTCACAAGGATCGAAATATAATCTTGTTTTAATCCATATCTTGCATTTTCAAGATGTTTTCATTTTTCGGTATTGATGTTGTACAGCACTATATTTCCTAAATTGTCGGCTGTTTCTGGATGACAACACAGAATTTGCAAGTGGCAGTTGAAGAGGACCGTTACTACCGTATCTTTATTACAGTATATTGCTAGTACAAACTATGGATTCTGACAACTAGGGGATAACTTCTTCCAAACTCCGAAACACTCACTAGTTATACTGTAGTGGGTCAATTAAGCTACATTGGCACTCCAACACTGCGAGGTTGGATTCTCAAGTCTAGAGGTCAGAGGAAGTTTGTACTGGCAAACTCAAACTAACAATTACATTCAAAACATTTGTTATAAAATTACAGGTACGTGGAAAAAAATGTTCGCTGTCATGAAAACTACAGGCGGTACAATTCATCCTTGCCAAAACATTCACTCACACATACTTAAGGATCTAATATCTGATCGAAGGTTAGGATGTGGGCCGGTCAGTGTTAGGGTTGGGTGAAGGGAAGGTTATGGTTAACCAAAACAATGTTAATGTTGTATGCATGCAGGCTGCAGGCATGTGTAATATTGTGTCGGACGGATATCAATACAACATTGAGATCTGTGTTGGACCTTTATTCACAGCATTCATTAAGAGCACAACACATTTTTGCTGCGGGTTAATAAGTGCAAGAGCCAAGAGGTCAATTGACAAGCACACTGTAATGCATGAGTCAATTCCATGAGTAACCATCCCCCCCCCGGGAATATGCCGGGAATTTGCTTGGCACGCCATCCCCGGGGGTTGGGAATTTGATCGCAGATTGGTGCACCGGGGCCGACATTGTATGACGGTTAAAAGACCCCCGGACATTTGACACTATCTAAATCCGCAAAGGACTTTGGGACTTAAAGCTTTCCTCTACAGCTCCTTGTGTTCTAGCCTGTGGTTCTAGGTTTCTAGCTGTACTTTTAATACTCAGTTTTCATATGAATATGGATGAGTTTAAAGGAAAAGAACAATGATTTGTAAGCGATTGGCTACGGGAAAACAATCTTCACAAGTTGGTGGATGTTTTTGAAGGTATTTATTGTGCAAAATATTAAATAATATAGTTCGAAGTACCTTATCCTTTGCAGGCTACCTCGGGGGATGGTTACTCATGGATTTGACTCGTGCATAAATATACGTATACTGTGGCACTGTGCATTTATTAACTTATTCACATGTTCCCAAATTCATTCTGAAAAGGAAACAATTCCTAATCACCTTAAACAAAATAATCACAAAGCATTTAAATCGTTCCAAATAATGTAGGAATATATTATATTGTAATATATAAAATTTCTGATTATTTTCTATTCAATATAAATGGAACTTTCAATATAAATCTCAAAGACAAGACGTACAGTTTATTAAATAGACAATTGTAGTTGAGATATAAACTTACCTGAATTTGTTGTTGAGTCATCAGACGAGTTCCAAGATCTTAGAGAAGCATTCAAGCACGGTAATGATAATGAATTAAACGAGCACAATTTTGAATTTTCGGGAACAATTCCGCCATGTTTTATGGAAAACGATTGGTTTAGCAGCTGAATTTGTTTACAATAACCGTTGACCATAATGCATCGCGCGGCATTTTATGGATCTTTTGTCATTTATAAGGACGTGATGCAGAGCACACACTGGTGTAGAGCAGAACAGTGAACTCTGGAGCAGAATGGCTTTGCTATATAACAAAATGGCGGCCATGTGTTCGTTACCAGTCCCTACGCGTCGACATAGAGCAATAGCAATTTTATATTACTCAGACAAATTTTCTTCAAAAAATCATGTCTTTTGCTATGGGATTATCGCATTTTTCTTCAAGAAACACTCTTAAGACTATATTCAATCCAAATATATCAAGGCAGCTCTCAAAGGTATGTATTAAAATTCAAAATTTTGATATATCTTATTTGTACCCGTTTGCCCAGCACTTTGCTCGTTCGCCACTTGTTTCCATCGACCAAACTGACATTACGTCATTTTTTCAACTTTGGAGTAAAGTTAAAAACTTTGTAACTGACCCTAAAACCTACCCTAACCCAAAACCTAACCCAAAACCTAACCCTAACCCTAACCAAATTGGTGAAGAAAAATCGAGAAAAACGAATATGAATTTTTTTGAAAATCGGGAAAATTGCGTAACGTCAGTTTGATAGATGGAAACAAGTGAAACGTGCAACCTTGAGTCGAAAATCAGACATGTTTGATATTTTTCGACTCGCAAGGCGCCTCTTGATCGAGTAGGGATGATTATTTCGCCTCTTGATCGAGTAGGGATGATTATTTCGCCTCTTGATCGAGTAGGGATGATTATTTCGCCTCTTGATCGAGTATTTTTTGTTGTTATCGGCCCATCCTTTCACTGTTCATAATATCTATACCAGGGGCGGTATGACCAATAGCAGCGCATTCTTTTGTCACATGACCAAGTTAAATATAGCTCAGTATGGCGAACACTTATGATGACTGTTTGGAATTGGAAGAAATACTTTTGCTAAGAAAACTTCGACGTCGCCGTTACAAAGCACGATGTAGGACTTTATGGACCAAGAGGTGGATTATGAGAAGAACAGGACAAGGCGCATATGCAAACCTTTTGCGAGAGTTCAATGCAGCTGAAGATCCGGAATGCTTCCGACAATTCCACAGACTTGATCGAGAATCCTTTGAGCGTATCTTGGCGTTGGTTGGCCCATATATTGTCAAACAAAATACCAATATGCGGGAAAGCATAAGTCCTGGAGAGAGACTTTCTGTTACTCTCCGATTCCTGGCCACTGGTAAGTTACTATTTTAGTATTTTTAAATATATTTGAAGAGGGGCGTTCCATTTAATACCTACCCCCCTTTATATGGATGATCCGATTCCCATACAGGTCATTTTTAGGAAATATAAAGCTGATTCCTATAGGTCATTCCTACAGGTATGATATGTTAAAAAGTCGATTCCTATAGGTCATTTTTATATAGTATTATATGTTATACACTAGTCATTGGAAAGCCCCATACCCGGGGAACAGCAGGGCATTAGATAAAGGTTGTGTCCTAAATCATTCTAATCCCCCCGTTATATGCGGCATTCTTACTATTAATTCAAAACATGACTAAAGCCCCCTGCTACCCGGGCACCATAAATGATAAATGAAAGCTACCATTAAATAATTGCTTTTATAATTCAAGAAACTATTCTAAAATTTCCCCAATTTTGGCAGGGGCGCCGGAAGGTAGCCGAAGCAGCGGGGGCACCCCATGAAAAGGGCACGAGCGCCGAAGGCGCGAGAAATTTGTAGGGGGGATCAGGGGTATCCTCCCCCCGGAAAATTTTTAAATCTACACACTCTGAAATTCCATTTCCTGTATTTTGACGTAATCTAGTTAAACTGCACGGTCATAATCCTTATTAAACCTATGAGGGCTAGTCCGGTCACAATAATAATAATTTATTCATTACAATGCACTTTATTGTTAAGAAAAAGGGCAACCGGTTGCCCCCGCATGCGCCCGTACTATAAAGGCAGCGGGGGCAGCTGCCCCCGTGGCTCCGGCGCCCGTGAATTTTGGAGGACAAACATGCAATCCAGAGTTTGTCAAAAGTAGGTAAATATGTTGCATTTTGTCTGTTAGCTGTATCTTGCAAGTTACAAAGTCAATACGTTATCCTGTAAAAGCTGCTTTTAGTAAAACAATGTTAGGGAAAATGTCGATGAACAAGGTCGAACAGACGAATCCCCGATAATTCCCGGCCCATAATCCCTGGTCATCATGACACATAGCTAACGCTGTCTAAAGCCCCAGGTACCGAGGCATAACAGATAGTTAACTATTTCCCGGCATGTCCCGGGTGGGGGGGTGCAGGGCTTTCCAATGACTGGTGCATTATGAAGCTGATTCCTATGGGTTATCATTTATTCCTAAAGATTATATATATATTTAAAGAATATTTAACATTTTTGACATTACACCGATTTCTTATAGGTCAATATTGGTATACTATAAAGCCGATTCTTACACATGACATTTTTTGGAAAAGATTATCCATAGAGGCGTAAAAACATGATTATTCCCATGAAATTGTTTCAGAATTTCTGATTCCTATTGGCAAAAACTTTGACACCGATTCCTATAGGATGACTACAAGGTGTCTGATTCCTACAGGTAATTTTTTTTTGCAGAGGTCATCTATAGGGGGGGGAGGAGGTTTCAGATATTACGAGGAGAAACATTTTGAAGCCTCTCCTTCCAGTTCAGAATGGGCAAAAGAACAGTGTCAAATATTGTTCAAGAGACCTGCCAAGCATTGTTCAATGCATTGCAACGACAGTATATGAAGGTACTTCATGTACACTTTATCAAAGTTTTTCATATTTCAACCATTGTTTATCCCACTAACTGGCAGTGACAGTACCCTACCACATCTATGTGCATTGCAAGCCAATGGGTTACCTCAGCCATTTGTATTGTTATTTCTGAGTAACACTATATACACATACAGTATTCTCTTGTAATCTGTTGATTTCTTGCTGGTACCAAATCATCAAATGAATATTGTGTTAAGGCCATGTTAGACGTGGCAATTTTGTCATCAACTTGCAACACAATTTCTGTACAGACCCATGCTATGTCCCATGTTTCACTTCATCGATATTATCATTCTCATTCATTTCTTTGTTGCATTCTGGGCATGTTTAGCAAGAAAAACGTCAGCAAAGTAAAACAAGATTCATGCTCACAATTTCTCTGTGAATATACTTTTTACCTAACATCGCTCTCTGTCCAAAATTGCATTGCAAGTTACAGTAAAAATTCTGGTCAAATAAAGGTTAAGTTCACCATCCACGAGTGTCAGGAAAGGTTACAAAACTAGACATTGTTTGACAAACTAGTGTAACAACACATGCTAAAACAAGCAAACATCAAAACGAGGCCATTGAGGCAAAAGTGCAATAACCAGCAAGGTCGATTGGAAATGTTTGATACATAACATAAATTAATCTCAATTACTTTATAATATATGTCACCTCTTGCTTCTTTTTGACTGCTGAAACTCTACATAAACTATTATTTAAATGTACAACTTGATTGTAACCATAACTGAAACGTTTGTCAAATGTTGTTGTTGAAGTGACTTAACAAAAGGTTCACTAGAACATTCGCTCTGGATTTTCAGTGGTGTATTCCCCTGCATTTGGGCATTTCCTGTGTGAATTAATGACTGCTGCTGACTTGCCCACTCAGCTTGAGGAGAATAAAATAGCTGCTGCTGTGAAAACATTTGTTGTTGTGTTACTGGTGGCATGGACTGACGTGGGTGTGTCTGATGTTGACCTCGGGTTAGGGTACCCATTTGGGCTTGGAAAAGAATATTGTGGATTTGAAATTGAGCCATGTTTCTCATTGATGGATTGAGTTCTGACAATGTTTTGGTGACATAAACACCAAATGCATCAACAGCACTGTCTTGTTTAGCTTGATTTTGTTTTTTGTATCTCATGCTAATTGAAGATGCTAATCCTTTCATTAATTGATATTCCTCCTCATCGCATTTCTGTTTGACAGACCTTGGGCAAGTAGTGGTGGGTCGTTTGGTTGAGTTGACCAAATCTCCTTTTTCTTTTTCATCTTCCTCTACTAAAGTGGTGTTATCATCTACTTCTGTCACTATTATCCAAAACTGGATCAGTAGTTGTGTCACTGTGTGTTGTTGGACTTGGTGATGGCTGAAATTATAGAAAAACATATTTTTTATTATCGATTTTCAGGTTCCAACCTCAGAAGCAGAATGGAAATCCATAGCCAATGACTTTTTTATACCTGTTGTATAGGGGCTTTAGATGGAAAACATGTTGCCATCACACAACCAGAGAATAGTGGTTCAGACTATTTTAATTACAAGCATTTCTTCAGTATTGTGCTTTTGGCTCTGGTCAGTGCCAACTATAAATTTGTCTACATAGATGTTGGAGCTTCAGGTCGTGCAGGAGGGGGCCTTGGGTGTCAATTCTCTCAATTTACCACCACCAGAATCAATTGAGGGGATACCAGACAGCAAAGTACATTAACATATAGTAGGCGATGATGCATTCTCACTTTGCTTGAAAATGATGAAGCCCTTTCCACACCGAAATTTGGATAAACCAAAAGAGAATCTTCAATTACCGCCTATCCAGGGCTAGACGGGTGGTTGAAAATGCCTTTGGAATTCTTGCAAATAGATTTTGTGTATTTTTAACAACAATAAACCTTAGTCCAGAAAAAGTGCAAGACCTCATTCTAGCAGCTTGCTGTTTACACAACTTTATGGTTGACAGTAACAAGCATGCATACTTGAGTGTATGATGTGGAAGATACTCATACAATGACATTCACAAATGGAGCCTGGAGGAACGATCCACCTTTAATAGGATTACAGCCAAACTTAGATAGAAACCCAAAATTGAATGCAAAGGAACAAAGACAAAAGCTGACAGAATACTTTAACTCTGAACTGGGGTCCATGGCAAGATAGCATAATCAGCCTGTAAATAACTAAATAAATGTAGCTACTTAATAAAAGGAGAATATACTTACTGTATCTAAGTTTGACACTGATGAGCGTTCGGCAATGTGGGGGGCTGAAGTTTGTCCAAGAGCCAATTGGTTCTCTTTGTCGGGGTTTTCCTGGAGCTTCCACTAGGTGGGGCCCTTTTCGCTTTTGTGTAGCTGTAATTTCCTCAGTAATCTTAAGTTTGATTTTACCCAGCCCACTAGGAAATAGATAACTTCACATAAAAACATTCATGCTATACCGATCAATTCTAGCATTGCCCAACCCCCAGGCATTTGCAACAGTGACAATGCCCCACACCCAGGCCAAATGCCCGGCCCACCCTGACTCGACAGAATATCATGAATGAGGAAATGGAATGTGGAATCTTAGCTTGTAGGCTATTACAGTCAAAACATAAATACCTGCACACTTCTGTTTCTGTAATTGCTTGTGTATTTCAGTATTAACATTTACACTATCGTTTTCAGAAGTACTGTATCGCCTACAAAAGTATTACATTGCAATGGATATAAATCGGTAATTTTGTTAGGTACACGACAAGGAATTGTTATACCAGTCTTGTAGACATCACCCTGCGAGTATATTTGTAGAAATTCATTGTTTATGTTTTTTACAGTTGGCTTTGCTTGATAATTTCTATCGTAGTTCTGTATCACAGTATAGAGACGACCAGTAGGGCCACTCATTTGAAATTTTGTGTGGCCGCTCATTACGCATTGGCAGCCAGTCAATTGCTTTTTCTGGCCAATAAGCAAGCTGGACTAACTTTCCTGGCCAGTAAACTGCATATTTTTGCATAAAAAGCCGGCTACATGTTGCATCGCCGAGTGGCCCTACTGGCCGTCTTTATACTGTGTCTGTATCTGCTACAGAAGTTTTGAGAACGTTCCAGAAATTGACAACCAATCAAATGTTAATACTGAAATACACAAACAATGAAAAAGTGTGCAGGTATTTCCATTTTGACTGTAATGCTCAAAAGTTTTTACATACAGGTTTTACATTTGTAATTTAGTGAAATTTTAAGCCCCATAAATATGAGGATGTTCCCTTGTTTTTAAAAGCTTCTATACCGGTATTATCCCAGCTTTTGAACAAGAAAAATGTTCCCATCAGTGGTTATACAATAAACAGGGTCTCTCGAAAGAGGGGTGTGACAGGGAGCCCCCTTTCCAGGGGTGTGACAGGGAGCCCCCTTTCCAGGGGTGTGACAGGGAGCCCCCTTTCCAGGGGTGTGACAGGGAGCCCCCTTTCCAGGGGTGTGACAGGGAGCCCCCTTTCCAGGGGTGTGACAGGGAGCCCCCTTTCCAGGGGTGTGACAGGGAGCCCCCTTTCCAGGGGTGTGACAGGGAGCCCCCTTTCCAGGGGTGTGACAGGGAGCCCCCTTTCCAGGGGTGTGACAGGGAGCCCCCTTGGTTGCCCCCTTGGTTGACAGGGAGCCCCCTGTTTCAGCTTTGCCAGAAAAAGCTGGCGATCTCTTAGTTATTATCCTCAAATACAGTATTAAATGAGGAAAATATAGACCAGTTAACTATTCATTCTGCTGGATAATTTGAAAAGTGTAAATACATGAACACGCCTCGACCGACATTGTGCCTCGACTTAAATTCCACTTAAATGCCCTATTATGCCCAGAGGTGGCCCTAAGGGGAGGGAATAGGGACCTTTGTTGGTTTAATATGTAATCCATTCCAGTTTGAGGATACAATTATCTAGAAATATATCAATTGCGTATTGGTTTGTTACAACTTGCGCGTTTTTACGTGTGTAGAAGAGGTAAGATTTTCAACTGCGCTTGGAAATTCATTTTGATATTTATAATAACTTGCCTGTTTTGTCCAATTTTGCTATTTCTTCATGTGCCTTTTGTCGTTTGTCCCTGTTCTTGAAATCCGGCGATCGAACATCAAACAAACACGGGTAATTAGGCCATAAATCAACGAGTTTGTCCTCCAAAATATACTCGCTGACTACTTCACTTTAAAGTTTAAACATGCCGCCGTCTTTATTTTAGTAATGTGACAAAAGAATGCGCTGCTATTGGTTATTTATTTTGTTTGGGCTCACTCTACCCACACTGGCACCGCACGTTCGATATAAAATATCCTTGTCTCCAGGAGCGGCGTGGCCGGGACACTGGGAGATTTCCCGGTGGGCCCCCGGAAATCTGGCAATTGTGGGCCCCAAGCATGCAAAGGTCTACAATGTTTATAAAGTTTTGGGCCCTTCATTAAATATTTGGGATAAATCACTGATATTTAATGAACAAAAATTTAATTTTGTATTTAATCCTATTTTTCTTCTCAGCAAATGACACCCCCCAACTCTCCCAACGTGAGCAGTGGGCCCCTAGCGAAAGTTTCCCGGGCCCTATTTTTAAGCCACGCTGCCCCAGAGGATTTAGTATATTTCTGACTCTGAAAAGGCCGTTTCCTATGATCGAAAGACTGTGGCATTAATATTGTTGTAAAACTTTGGTGTTTTAGGTAAATACGAGCAATTATGGCCAAACAGTGCGAGGTTTTAGCACGCCATTCAGATCTTATGCGTAAGTATTGCATACAATTTTAAT
The DNA here is from genome assembly GCA_016169945.1 of Trachythela sp. YZ-2020. Lineage (NCBI taxonomy): Eukaryota > Metazoa > Cnidaria > Anthozoa > Malacalcyonacea > Clavulariidae > Trachythela > Trachythela sp. YZ-2020. The sequence goes on from JADLSH010000157.1 coordinate 3,644,902, forward strand.
AATGTGGTTGGTCATAAAATTGGGAATGGTACATTTGAAGTGTACAACATGGTACAAATTTATAGAAAAGCTTTTTTAAGCTAGGCGAATTTGTTTGTGTGAAGAGACATTTCCTTTGCCGCCATCACCTTTGTTGACGTAATAAGCGACCCTGACAAAGAAAATGTTGCTTGTGTGAACAAATTCGCCTATTGGAAAATTTGCTTTAGGTGGTATATATATCTCGAACGTGTGGTTGGCTTGTGGGTAGCGTCTATATAATAAGCTTCAGGTCTTTAGGATCAATCTACTTGAAAAATTATTCAGGTAGATTGATCCTGACCCGGCGTTTATTGTTTAGGGGGTATGTGTTGTGTCGCTCGTCAGATTTTTAAAGCTTGTAATGTCACAGTTTTGAAATGTCGCCATGTCGCTTTCTGAATTTTGCTATCGTTCTTCTACCTTCTTCACATTGCTGTTGCAATTTGGACAAACTTCATGTATTCTATAATATGTTGCCATTTAACACAATGTCACCTGTTGGAATTTGCTCTAGCAAGGTCTCTATGAAGTAATGATATAATTGGCCAGATCTAGACTGGTCACATACTATTTATATTGTGTAAACGCAAGATAAACTATCCATATGAACTAGTTAGAATGGCACGATCTATACTGCATTGTGGTCCAGAAACAAACTATATTGTGAATGTTGTGGTTTTGTTGTGTATACTGTAATTTCTATATTTCAATGGGTGTCAGATGTTTGTATCTGCGGTAACCTGGTTACCTGCAAGTGACTTGAGCTAACTGCAAACCTGGGTCAGGTCTCACATTGTTGCATGCCCTGGTATAGTTGAAAATATTGTCTGAACATTTCAATTTTTTCCCAGTATCTTTTTGCAAGTTAAATTGTTTTACACTTACGGTGGTCAGATTTGCGTGATTTTCTCCTGAGTTATGTTTCCTATTGCCAAAATCGACTTTCTGAGGCCTGATTGCTCCAAAAATTTTCCCACTTCCCATCTGCTGCTGTAGCTCACTCAACTCGCTTGCAATTCACATGCAATGTGGCCCTGCAGCTATTCGCAGGCAGGGCTATTAACTTCACATTGTTTTTGGTTAACTGCAAACAAACTAAATATACAGGCATGTAAATTTCTGTAGTTCTGAAGTACGAGGAGCAGTTTGTGGTATCGACTTGGGTACAACCAACTCCTGTGTGGCTGTGATGGAGGGTAAAACCCCCAAGGTGATTGAGAATACCGAGGGTGCAAGGACGACACCATCCGTTGTAGCTTTTGCATCTGATGGCGAAAGACTGGTAGGAGCCCCAGCCAAACGACAGGTAAGGAAAAATAATGTACTGATTTAATCAGGAATGCAGTTAGTTAAGCTCAAAAGTTTTTATAGATTACAAGGTATTATGTGCAAAATGTTCAGTAACAACTGAAATTCTCTTGAATAACAGGCTGTAACCAATCCACAGAATACAATTTATGCATCAAAGAGATATATTGGACGTCGTTTTAATGACCCAGAAGTTCAAAAAGACCTGTAAGTATATTTGTTTAGAATAATGCATAATCATTAGTTACATTAACCTGTTCAATGTTCACGCTGAATTTCTGTATCAATGTCTATTTGTTTTAGCAAACATTTGTCGTTCAAAATTGTGAAAGCTTCGAATGGCGATGCTTGGTTTGATGTACAAGGCAAAATGTATTCTCCAAGTCAGATTGGAGCATTTGTGTTGATAAAAATGAAAGAAACGGCTGAAAACTATCTGAATACCACCGTTCAAAATGCTGTCGTTACTGTGCCAGCCTATTTTAATGACTCGCAAAGACAGGTAGAGTATATTCTATTTCGTGTTTGAGAAAAATCAAACTTTTTTGTATACTGTCTTTATGTAATTGCATGGCTGCGGCAAGTTTTGTAAGACGTTAATGTCCTCAACATATTTTTATTTTTTATTCAACTTCGCCTCAATGGCAGGGAGTCCACAACAGCGTCAGCCAATTACTGTGGCCCCATTGTTAGTTCCTAAGGGTTAGTATTAGAGGGAGGAAACCGGAGTACCCGGGGAAAACCCTCGAAGCACAGGAGAGAATCTCAACTTACATGAGTTATTTGAGCACACTGCCGATCTCATGCGAGTACCAACAGTGTCCTCGACCTGTTGTGAAACAGGCTCAACTCAGTGGTAAGAGGCAGCGCGCTAACCGCTTCCGCCACCCGTGCTACCCTTTGTCTGTATATATGTCTGTATATATGTCTGTATATATGCTGAAATATTAAACAAATAACGCGCAGTAAATGAAACAATATTTTGTGGCAGGGGCGGATCCAGACTGATGCAACTGATGCGAATGCATCAGTCAAACGAACTGACATACAAATATGTATGCTAATTTATACAAAATAGTGACTATACTAAAAATAGAGCAGATCGAACTGATCGAACTGATCGAAGGTTACGTTCGTTTCTTTTTATCCTAAACACCTTAAAATTCATTACTTGCGCTCATATTGACTTATACTATCCTACACTTTCTCAATCATTCTTAAAAACGATATATTTTCATCTTAAAAAATCAAAACAAAACCAAAGTGGACACGATGTACAAAATTTCGCCTTTCTCAAGTTGTGCGGTTTGTTGTCGCGAATTCATTTCGCTAAATATGTCGCTGTTTTGTATGTGATGCATCCACTGAGTTGTATTTAGCTCAGTGGATGCGTCCTACGTCACGTTGGGTAAGGAGTTTACACTGAGCTATATTATATTACAGTGGGAGTATTATATTACAATGGGAGTATTATATTACTGTGGGAGTATTATATTACAGTGGGAGTATTATATTACAGTGGGAGTATTATATTGCAGTGGGAGTGCATCAGTGGTGCAACAGTCCCGAGTCCTCTTGCCCGAGTTTTCCCAACGGCACGTCATGAAAACCATTGTTTTCTACGAGATGGATGCTGACCATGCTGACTGATGCATTTAGCCCGCGGTCAAAAATTGCATCTGACTGATGCATTTTGCCCGCAATCAGAATTCAGAATGGTCAGTGAATCAGTGATGCAAGAATTTGATGAGTAATTTGATGCATAAGAATAATGCGCGGATATTTGCTCACGTTTCTCGAACATGACAGAACGTATGCAAATTAACTACGACCTTTGTTCGTTGTTTCGAGATAACAAGGCTGTGATCGATGAAGTAAGGAAGAACTGTGAAATGAAAGCTTCCTCGGTCATTCACAAACTTTGGAGATCGCGCAACCGAGATTTCGAAAATTTAATAGTATAAAATATACAGATAAATCAAAATTGCGCGCCCGATATCTCGGTTGCGCGATACAAACTTTCCAGAGTCGCACAAACGAAAATTCGGGATCCATTTCGAAGTGGAAAGCATGTAAAGGATCTTTATTCTGAATCTCTTATCCCTAAGCATATAACCAAATATGTATGGCAACGTGGAGAACTGCGGGCATTAATAAAGTAAGTGTTGACTTAGAGAATCATCTATCAGAATTGTTATTCTTCATCTATCAGAATTGTTCAAACAAACAATATTGATGACTGCTGGCAACAATGGAAAGATGTATTCCTGACTGCGGTGAAGAAGTATGTGCCAATGAAAACGGTCAAAGACACCAATACTCCCCCATGGATCGATAAAGAAGTCCGTCATTTGATCAACAGGAAATACAATGCACTGAAACAATACCGTATGGACAGATCTACCACTCGAAAGCGTAAACTACGAGTTCTTACTCAGCAAACCAAGTACCTAATCAGACGTAAACACCGAAAATATCTTTCAACAATAGAAAGTTCCTTTGGCGACAAACCGAAACTGTTCTGGAGCTACCACAAAGCCATCCTACACAACAAGAAACGTCAGAACAGCGAGGTTACGTATAATGGTATCACAGCGAAAACGGCCGAGGAAAAGGCAACACTTTTTAACTCCTACTTTTCTTCGGTATTCCATCCATCTACAACCCGTTCAGTTTCTGGTGATTTCCCAGCCCCTTTGGAAGCAGAGGGACAAATCTCCGAGATAACACTCGCTGTCGATGAAGTTGTACAATGTTTGAGCTGCCTTGATACCTCCAAAGCAACCGGCCCCGATGGCATTCCATCTCGACTTTTGCAAGCATGCTGCCTCGAAATTGCACCAAGCATCTGTGAACTATTCAACCATTCTCTGCATACTGGTAATATTCCATCTGAGTGGAAATCCGCTAATGTGACTCCGGTTCATAAAAAGGAACGTAAAGAACCAGTCGAGAATTACAGACCGATTTCGTTGCTGCCAATTCTTGGAAAAGTTTTGAAACGTTGCGTGTGCTTCAGATTTTACGACCATATTGGATACCTTATCACGAAATCACAACATGGCTTTCTAAGGCAACGATCATGTGTTACACAGCTCTTGTCTGTTCTACACGCCATCGGACAATCCCTTGACAAAAACATCCAAACCGACATTGTTTACTTAGATTTCGCCAAAGCTTTCGACACTGTCGACCACCAAATCCTACTACAGAAGCTGAGATCGTATGGTGTGACAGGCCAGTTATACGAATGGTTTGCAGATTACCTCAATGGTCGATGTCAGAGAGTGGTTGTTGATGGAGCTGCTTCGCATTGGGCGCCCGTAACATCTGGAGTACCGCAAGGAAGCATCCTTGGACCTGTTCTCTTTGTGATCTTTATCAATGACCTTCCCGACATCTTGCCTGATGAGAATATGACAGCTCTGTACGCAGACGACACCAAAGTGCACAATTCCATTAAGTCGATAGCTGATTGTGAAAAAATACAACAAGCACTAACCAATCTTGACTGCTGGAGCCGTGACAACAACCTTGATTTCAACTCATCCAAGTGTAAGGTGCTGACAATCACAAGGAAAAAATCTCCGTTGACGTATGCCTACCAAATGAACTCGAAACCATTATTGCGTGTAGAGAAAGAGAAAGATCTTGGTGTTTGCGTCAATAATAACCTTTCGTGGGACGACCATATCTTTACCATCGCCACAAAAGGGAACAAGATGCTTGGACTACTGAAAAGAACTTGTCCTCTCTTGACCAACAGAACTGTGAGGCGGACGCTATACTTGACGCTTGTTAGATCTCAGCTAAGCTATGCTTCCGAGGTCTGGTCTCCGCATTCCACCAAACTGAGATCTAAAGTGGAAAGTATCCAGAGAAGAGCTACAGCTTGGATACTGAAATTAAAGCGTGGAGAAATCACGTACAAACAGCGGTTAACAACCCTCAACTTACTTCCACTCTGTTATGAAAGGGAAATTGCAGATTTGGTGTTCTTCTTCAAGGCACTTTATGGAAATATCGATCTCGATGTGCATACCTTTGTTTCGTTTGTGAATAATGGTCGTACAAGGCTCAGCAAAAATCCTTCACTGACACTTAAAACTCCACTCTGCAAATCAAGTACTTTCCAAGCTTCCTACTTCAATCGCATTGTTAAAGTATGGAACTATGTCTGCAGAATACTTCCTCCTACCAGCTTCACCAACCTCTCCTCTTTCAAAAGAAACATCAAGGACACGTACAAACACTGCCTTGAGGAACAATTTGAAATAGACATGCCTTGCACGTGGACATTGGTGCCTGACTGCTCGTGCCATAAATTATAAATTTTAAACATTGCATGCTTATTTATATATGTTGATTGTTGTATTGTGACGGTGAGCACCTTGCATGGGACTTTGTGTCTCGTTCGTGCTTTAAATTGTCCGTTTGGGTCTTCTACACATTGTACTTATATTGCTATAGATATATAGCAGGTTGTTTTGTTTTGTTTGTATACATGTTGTGTTTGTTTGCATCTGTACTTGCCAGTGTTCATTTGTTATATCATGTTTAATGTTAAGTCTAGTAGAATACTCAATAAAATCACGTAAATAAATACATAGAGTGTTGACTTTGTATCAATATAAATACATATATATTATCGTTGAAATTAGAACATTTAACAGTATATTTTGTCACAAACAGACTGTTCTGTATATAAAAATATGAAATGTTACCAATGTGGTTATATGTAAGCCACAGAGCAAGCCAGCAAGGTTTCATAGCGAGGGACAGTAGAATAGTTATTTCAATATTATATTACTGAGGGGTATTTAGGGATATTCGAGAGATATTCAGGGTGATGAATCATCACTGATGAGTATAAAGGCCAAATTAATGTTAAATAGATTATAAATATTAAAGATTAAATATCATACTGTTGGTCAACATATTTATAGAATTTGATAGTTTTCCCCGTCTTGCTTAAACGGGCCACATATTTATCAGACCTCGGTGACCTGGTCACTGGCATTAGTGGCATATACACTGTAATGTGTCTTACCTTGCTATTCTATTCTATCTGACATGATGCCAATAATATGCCATTCAATTTGAGTAAAATATCAGGGTTCCACCCAGGCCAAATATGCCAGGTAACTGCTTTCCCAGAAGCATGTACGCTTCCCTGACAATGACAACTTTTCAAATCTATGTAATGTAATGGTCATAACATAATTCAATCTGGCTTTAGATGGATATTGCCAGGATGGATGGTAGCCAATATTACATGCACTCTGTTGCTAAATTACACCAAATAATCATGAATAGTATTGTTTACATAAACAAAATCCACTATAGAATTTTTCTTTATCACAAATTTGATACATTTTGACTGTGGGATGGAAGAGTCTGCTGGGGCCAGCTGGGCAGCAAAACCCCAGTCTTGTGACTATCTGCACATGTATTGTCTCTTGTAAAGTGACAATGATTGAGCTGGAATGTGTCCTAATTCAAGCAATAATCAAGCCATAAAGAAGTAAGTTATATATATTTTAATGACTGAAACTAAAAGATGAGTTATTAGTGAACATGTGAAACGTATTTTGGTGAGGTTTTTGCGAATTTGTGTTGCATACAGCAAGTTGTAAAATCGATGGGTCACATATGACCCACTGGGTTACTGTGGACGTTTTTGTCATTTTTATCCAGTGGTCAGATTTTCGAAAGGTGATAAAGTATAGTGATGGATTAGTATATATATAAAATCAATACTTTACACCAACTTGGCTAGGGTTTTGTAGAATTATTGTTTGGGTAGAATATAAAGGTTCTGTTTATTTATAGTGTCTTTTTTCATCATTCAGTTTATCATGGCTAGCAGAAGAAAGCGAGATCATCCTTATACTGTTGAGCAAGTTTTAGATGAACTTGATGTTGATGATAGTGATGTCAGCCTAGGTGGCCCAAGCGATGAGTCGGATAGTGATGAAGTTTTTGTCCCAGGTAACATTGATAATTTAGAGAGTAGCGACTCTGAAAGTGACCATGAACACTTATCAGAGGTGAATGATTCATCAAGTGGTGATGATGATAGTGATGATGTACCTCTTGCAAGATTGGCCATCACCAAAAAGGGGAAAACCAAGACCAAACCAAAATATAGATGGCAAGAAAAGATTTTGAAACACCCCAATATCTATTTCAGGGTGAAATGGTTGAACCAACAGATCCAACTGGAATAACAGAGACACCTTTACTCTACTTCAAGCGGTTTGTGGACCAAACCAAAATATAGATGGCAAGAAAAGATTTTGAAACACCCCAATATCTATTTCAGGGTGAAATGGTTGAACCAACAGATCCAACTGGAATAACAGAGACACCTTTACTCTACTTCAAGCGGTTTGTGACAAAATAAATGATAGAACTGATTGTGGAATATACCATTAGATACAGTGTCCAAAAGAATGGTAAATGTGTAAATACATCGGTGAAAGAAATTGAACAAGTACTGGGCATGTTCTTCAAAATGGGCATTGTTGAGATGCCTGCAATACGGATGTACTGGGAAAAGGAAACTCGGTACCCTCCAGTTACAGAAGTCATGAGCAGGAATAGATTCCAGCTACTTCTTTCTTTGATTCATTTTGTGGACAATGAAACTGTGTCAGAGGAAACAAAGAAAGACCGCCTTTGGAAAATGCGACCATTTCTGGACATGTTCCGAGTTCAGTGCCTTCAGACTACTGCTGCAGAACATCAGTCCATTGATGAAATGATGATACCCTACAAAGATCATAAGACTTATTTGATAAGTTCAGATGAGGAGATAAGGGAACAAAGGAGTTTGGGGTTGGAGGAGACGTTGTTGTAAAGCTGTGCGAAACTCTTCCAAAAGATGCAGGGCACAAGATATATGCTGACAATTTCTTCACCTCAGTCGAAGACTGATAGAGAAATTGTCAGACGACGGATTTCTTTATACTGGGACTGTGAGAAAGAACCGTCTCGCAAAGTGCAATGTCTTGGAAGAAAAAGCCCTCAAGAAGAAAGGACGAGGATCACATGATTTTAGAGTTGAAGCGAAGACCAATACCATCTGTGTTAGATTCAAAAGCAGTAACCCTCGTGTTGAACTATGCTGGTACAGAGCCTATCGACAAAGCCCGCCGCTGGGACAAGAGTAGCAAAGAGTACAAAGAAATTGACCACCCATACATCATCAGGGAATACAATACCCACATGGGTGGTGTTGATCTCCCGTTGTAAGTATTCCATTCGATCCAGGGCTCATAATTCAAAAGAAAACGATCGCAGAAAGTCAATCGTGCGACATTTTGCACTGAATGGAAATCAGCCTTAATGATTGCTAATATAGTGTTTTTTGTTCAGACTTTATTCAAGCACATGTACAAGGGTACCCTTAGGTTCTTCAGGGAGAAATTGAACCGGAGAAATGTCACAGTCGACGTGAAACACTATGAGGATTGTGAGCAGCTGTTTTTCAGTGTTGGTAAGTGTTTTGTTATTGAAGCCTTTTCCAAATGGTTGATACAAAACACAAACCAACAGCAAATGGTCCTCGTAGTGTTCATGTTCTAACTGAAGCATACCAGAAGACTTATCTCATCAACACTCTGGACAAATTCCTCGACGAGTATGTTTTTTTTGGTGAAGATAAGGAGAACATAACAGTCGATGGTGTTTGGTGTTATGGCATCAACATCCTCAAGTCATTCCTGCTGCTTGCAGATATTAAGGATGCTGTTGCCTCAGGTAATGGTGAGTACTTGTCCGTCCTGAGGAAACAGCTATTGGAGCATTTCTTTTCTACTCCTGGATTCAATGAGTTCGCTATCGCGATGTTTATCAACATTTTACAGTGTCAAGTGCTTTTATCGGAAGCCGAAGCTCACCGCTACAAATGGGCTGCTACCGTGAATTGGAAAGGTGGTGCTCACAAGAACATAGAGATTGACTTGTTCCAGGAAAACCAAAACTGTGAGATGAAGAAGCTGATTAGGTCTATGGGAGCAAACAAGACCGAAAAGGCAATCGACAGAGCAAGCAAGGCATCAGGAGGGGTGACAAAGATTGTTGAGGCATTCGAGAGTCAGATAAAGATGCACAAGAAGTCATCAACACATTCTCACAAATCATCAAGTGAAGATGAAAAGTTGATCGGTAAGGACTTAAGTGCCTTAAGGCCTTTTAGGAAGGAAGATGGCAGGATGTTTGAAACATTTGTTGGCATTTCATACAACCCTGTACATGCCTTCAACAAAGAAAAATTTAAAGAACAATATTCTGAAGCATTACCCTGATGATTCAGAAGAACCGATTGAATAATTACTATAATTGTATTATATAATTGCAGTATTGATCAGTATTACTATAATTGCAGTAAATGCCCATCATTATAAGTATTCAATATTGAAAAAAAGAGATATTAAAAGACGGTTAAACACCAATCAAAAACCCTTAAATATAAACAAAGAAATCATTTTATCTTATAAAGGTCCCCAGACCCCCCTAGGGGCCTCGCGCCTTCGCCGCTCGACTCACCCGGCACCCCCCTAAAAAAACACTGCTGGATCCACCCCTGGTGCCCTACATGAGTATTAGCAAACTTAAGCAATGCTAAAATCTAGTATGGGATGTGACAAAAAAACAGTTTAAAATAATATATTTTGCTATAATGGCAAAAACTAGGACTACCGGTTTTTCGAGAAAACAACGACTGTTTATTCGTTACATCCCCATACTCGATTAGACATTGCTCACTAGTTTACTCTGTCTAACGCCAGATGATTTTACTCATCAGTGGTAGGGTACTGGCAGTTAATTCAATGGTCTAGGTTTACCATTTAAGAAGGATATTGCTTGGAAACAACTTTTTAATCCTCATAGACAATAGCTTCAGTCTGGTTTCCATTTAGTCCTAACTATTGTGAGCACAGCATTTTCAATAAAAAACTTATTTTATTGTATTCTGCAGGGCAGACCCAGGCTCTGTCACCCCCCCCCCCCCCAGTAGATCCACCTATGGTATTCTGAATATTTCCTGTGTGTGTTTTTGTGCTTTATACAAATCAGTCTAATTGCCTGCCTAATTGATATATTCATGACTGTATTGGCTAAATGGAAATCATACTTTAATGTAAATTAGAAATAAGCGAGTGTTTATAACACTATTAGGCCATTTTAGCATTATACAATGCTTCTGAAGGAATATACTGCACATTATACACTTATTAACTGCTTGCATATGTGCAGTTAGTATAATTAAACTTTTTTGGATTGTTTGTATTAATATTTGCACATGGCACTGGGACGAATAAGAGGATGTACATTAACAATTCAATAATATGTAAAGGGTGATTATTGCATGTAACACAAAGAACAGATGTATCTACAGTATTGATATTTAACTAATATGTAGATTATGTACAGTAGGTTTTATTAACTAGTAGTTCATGTTCATATGAGCTTGCTTATAATGTAAGGGCTAATGAGAAAAATATTGAATGTATCTGTGCATATAATAATTTTCATTCCAACTTTTGCAATAGAATTGGATGTAGTTATTGTTATATTGTGTGGTTAAAAATAAAGGCTCATATGAACATGCCCTACGTGTTAAGCTGTAGATACTTGTAAGATAATATAATATAATACACGTTTTCCACCAAATCGTAACTTACAGTTTCTGCAAAAGAAGGTGTAGACACATGGGACACTTGCACCGTTCCGCGCATACACTGCAACAAAGATGTAATGGTTTCACAAAATTATTTTGCTCAAAATCCAATGACTTCAGTAGTAAGTTTCTCAGGCATACATCCTCACTCAAACAAAAGTTTCGCATATCATCTTGCATTACTACTCTATTTTTACCAATGTCTCGGTTATTATAGTATAAGCAAGCTGATGATAGCTTGCCATCCCTGCCAGCACGTCCAGTCTCTTGAAAGTAGGCTTTCACATTACATGGCGGTCCAATATGTATGACCTGGCGTATGTCTGGAATGTCCACACCCATCCCTATAGCTACAGTAGCAAATACGATCCGGATAATGCTTGTTCTTGAGCAAAGTTGTTTTAAAATTTCGTCCTTCATCTCAGCGAAGTGGAGCATGAAACTGTGCGAAAAGTCGGTTTGCAGAATGCAGGAATTGCAGCAGAACCAGGAGGGAAATATTGTTCAACACCAAGAACATATTCAAATAGCTTGTAGGCAAATCCACATAACCTTAAAGGCACATACACAATGGTAAGTTGGTATTCAGTCTTTTCCTCCATAAGACCTTTGGCAATTGGCATTAGTATGGATTTAATGGCATCAGCATCTTGTCCATGTCTAAATACTTTTTTGTAAAAAATATTTTTTCCTGTCAGGATTGGCAACAATGAATTTACACTTCTTCAAACCTAGCGAGTCCTGGATAGCATTCATGTCAGTCCGACTTGCTGTTGCTGTCATGGCAATTGGCAAGACAAGGAACATCTGGAAAAAATGCACACAGCACTCATAATCTTTTCTGAAGTCGGTACCCCTGCAACATGTCAAAGAATGCGAAATACGTAAGTTTAAACCAAAAATTTTAAATTGTTTTTAAATTTTTAAATTATAAACTACTGTAAACAATGCAAAAGGAAATAAAAAAGTAGAAATAAATATTATTTATTTGTAGATCGTAGGACACACAGAAATATATACAATGAAATATAAGATTGCCAATGGCCATATATATACAACATATTCAATATATAGTTTATAGTACTTGCTGCTTCGCTGTTGAAACTGCTCACAGGCTGCCCAATCATAACCCTGTAGCAATTTTGAGCAATTCTAGTATAGTTCTAGAGTGATAATTGTTTGTACTTACATCATGTGCCAGTTTCCTGAAAAATATCAGCGAAAGGCTAAGATGTCAGAGATTGACTTGCCTCTGTGGACTGTCGCTGAGATCTTCCAGGGAATGCAGGCATATATATACATGCAAGTTGCTCAAACAGTTGTGTATTTTATGAATTATATGTTTTATTACGAGTGTTTTTGGTTCACGAAAATGAGAGTGCAGTTAAAAATAAAATAGTACAGTTTTTCTTACCTCGAACTTACCACTACACTGTGTTTCATCCAATAAGTTGAATCTTCAGGTGGTTCCATTATCGGATGAAACACAGTGTAGTGGTAAGTTTGAGGTAAGAAAAACTGTACTATGTTTTATTATATATTTTGTCCATGAAATAATTGTTATAATATAAAATTCCGTGAGTGGAATTCCTGCTACAGGGTATGATTGAGCTGCCTCTTATAATTATCTTATAGCCAATTTAATATATACAATATATATAGCCAATATATTTAATATACACCAACATCTCTATAAGAACACTTTGAAAGTAGTTTCATGGCTGACAATCTTCCAGCGATGTACTGAGCCCAATTACCAAAAAGTTTACCTTCTACTTACCGGTATTTCTTTCTTTGCCTTCTCTTCAGTTTCTCATCAGACACCAATCGCACTTGCATGTCTACAAGTCGTGCTTGTTCGTGGAGGAGTCGCACCATCAAATAAAAGGTTAGGTTGCCACGTTTCGCATGTCGGTTGAGCATGCCGTGCCAACCCTCCACGTCGTTATTGGTTCGGACAGCTTGGTTGAACACACTCCAGGTGGCTCTGGTTTCCATAATTCACCTTCAATAACAATAACAAATATATTAGTATTTTGTGATTATCACAAATATAGATGTTTTAAGTATAATAATTAGACTTCCTTTAACCGAAATGAGCATATTAAGGACCATAAACCTGAACTAGTCACGGTTACCTATCAAGAACCTTGCAGCGTGTCAACTGAACTGATAATTACTTATAGCCAATTAAGTACCTTCTATCCAGTTCACACGAATATATGTCACCAGCTCAGTCAAGATTGGCGTAGTGACCTTTGTGGCAAGGTTCTCGAACATAGCTGGTATGTGCTCTTTTGGTAAATATCTGCACAGCTTATGGGTGGCGTTGTCGTTCTTATAAGCTGGGGCCAGACCAATGTCTTGAATCTTCCTCCAGATGCATTGCGCCCAATGGAATGAGCAGCCACGGATCAGCACACCTCGAAAAACATGTGGGATAGCTCGCCACAGCGCACTCTCGAAATCGAGAACAATCTTCTCGAGTTTCCTGTCCTTCGTTTTGTCTTTGATGGCTTTTAGTACTTTCCGGTAGTCCCGTTTGCGTTTTCCCGACATCAAAACGAAGGCAACTGGCACTTGTTTCACACATTCCCCACTTCGCACAAATGAGTGAAATGTGAACAATTGTGTAAAAGGTGCTTTAACCACTTTAAAAGTCCCATCAACATACCAAGTCTTGGATTTTGACAGCAAATCGAGCATGTTTTTGGTCGCAAATATGAGGTGTCGCCTTTCGTCTACTTTCACATCTGACTTCAGGAAATCTGCTGGTATGTGCTCTTCACTGATTTCAAACTCTAGGTCTGTTGGCTCAGCTGGTCGCATTCTCTGACGGTGGCGGTTCGCAGCCCTTGCGAGGTACTCTGGGTTCCTCAAAGCAGGCAATGGCTCTGTGGAGGTAGCTATACCCTCTTCCAACATTACCTAATTAAATAATAAAAAATATTTTCTATTTAGCAGCTATAGACAACTTAATAAGATATAAACAAACATATTGAAGTAGGAACACAACTACTTTTATTCTGTTTAACCACGCTAATCAGACTAACCATGCATATCGCAGCCACTGACAAACAACCGCCCGCGCACGAACATGGTAAGTGGCTCCAAAATATGCTATGACTCATGCTGCGTTTTTACAAGCGGCGATGCAAGCATAAGCGAGAAAAAAATTATTAGACCGTTTCACCGACGCTGACGGAAAGAATTTGCTATACACTATATAGCAAAAGAACACATTTTTAATTTAGCCCAATTCACACTAAGAAAACTAAAGGCTCACAGTATACTTTGATCAAAGTACGTTTAAAAGCCTTTAGGTCAAAGTTCTTCGCGTGAGATGACGCCTCTTTATCTTTGACCACAGATCAACACAGTGTAAAGTGTAAACTGGACTTAACCAGGATCAAGCTAGTACCTCGGCTATTTCCTCTATAGTCTATCCTGTTTATGCCTTGAAAATTTAATAAACGAGATCAAACACATAATATTACATAAACAATATCATAAAATTTAAATCATAATTCCAGCTCAATTAACAATAATCAACAATAACGTGTTTTGCAAATTCCAGTGAGTATAGTCACGTCACCATTGATATAATTTCCATTGATTTTGAGTACTGTTGGGAAGATTAGGTTTTGCTTACCTAACAATTTATATATCTGAATTTTGTTTGTAGTTTATATATTTAATACACGTGTTAAAATTCAACAGGAATTATTAAAGTAGACACAGTCCTTTCTTCACATCACATGTTTAATATAGAGTTGACTATATAGATATATACATGCAGTAAGGCATTACATGCATGCATGCAGTAGTTCCTGATGATGGCTAAAACATAGTCGAAATGTAGAAATAAAAATGTTTCTTTATTCGAAGTTACCATAGCTTGTGCATATTAATACGATATTAATTGTCATCTCACATTATCATGAGAGTGAATTGTTTACAAAAACAAAACAAAAACACTCTTTCCTATAAACAAATGATTACAAAACGATTCTTGAGCCGGCTGTTCATTCAAAACAACCCTATAATATATTTATTTTTGTAAGTTGGTTGTATTTTAATTGATTTGGAAACAGGGGACGTTTTGACCAATTGACTAACGAAGGTGAGGACGTTTTCACCAGCGGAAGTGGGACGTTTTGTCTTGGGGACGTTTTGACCGGACCAGTGTTGCCAGCCATGGGGTTTTTCCGCCAGTTCTGGGGTTTTTGACAATTTTCTGGGGTTCTGGGGTTTTGGTTCAAAAGTCTGGGGTAATTTTGCCCGAAAACGCAAGTGAACACGTTTTAAACACGACTTTGTTTAAAACATGTCTAAATTAAATATAGATAGATAGATTTAATTTCACCACAAATACATTTACACATTTTAGAAAAGTTAAACAGAGTTACTATTTTACATAAATAAGTAATAGATGAATATTAAGGATGGTATTTGTGGCAAGGAGTCATCCTGAAACCATAAGGCTTTTTGATAGGATGTCTCCTTGGAGTTATTAATATATGTGCAATGTGCATGTGCAATGTGCATGTGTGGCAAAGTACAAAGGGCACAAAATATATTATCAATTCATCAATCGCCATGTTAATCGATTCGATTTGACCATATTATTTGACAATATACATAGCGTTAATTAGAGGGCCTGGATCCTATAATTATTAAATGTGGACTGCAGTGGCCGAAAGTATCATTTTCAAGCTCTTCAGTAGCCTACGCGTCCCTAATCAGAGCCAAACAGCGTTATTGGTCACCACATCCAGCTTGTTTGTTTGACCTGGGGTATTTTTTATGAAATCTGGCGAATTTTTTCTTCTTTTTGGTCGAATCTGGGGTTTGGTGAAATCTGGGGAGTGGTCACACTGGACCGGACACCCAATGAGCTTCATCAACCACAATTGCAATCACATTTTCTTGATAAGTTTTGCTCAACAATAACTCCCGTCCATATTTACTAGAAACCAAAGTTTTTGGATGAGCAAAAACAATATGGTAGTGACCATCGCGTAGCTTTCTTTCCTCGCAAAGACAGAAATCAATCTCGACCTCCATATTTTCGTCTATAAACATGTCCTGTTCGTCGGCATGTTCTCGATTCCTTCACATCGATAACAGAAGCTCTGATACCACTGATTCTTAGCCGAGATATTTGGTTACTCATCAATGAATTAAGAGGTGATACAACGACAACTATAGAACTTACAGCTGCCGTAGAAACACCTTGCAAATATTGAACTTTGTCGCGCAGCTTGTATTTGGCAAACAACAGCATTGGTAGCAGATGGAAAATCAAAGACTTCCCATAGCCCGTTGGTAAAACACACATCACATCTTTCTGTAAATGTACACTCTCCAGACAAAGAACTTGCTTTGGTTTCAAAATAGTCTCTTGGTATAAACTATTTAAAACCGCAAACTCTAAACAAGCCTTTCCCCTCGCCCCCTGAGGCAATACATTTTGTATGAGTCACGTGACCAGCTCCATCCAGGGTTTTATCTCCACAGAGGGAAAAGCCTGGGTACGAGGATGAGTAAAGGCGGCTAGAATTGGCTAGAACAGGCCTGTTGGCTAGAACATATACTCACTTTTGGAGCTGGGTCCTAGTCTGCCCTGCAGGACATATACTCTGAGCTAGACCCTGGGAATATATGATCAGGGAAATATTTATTAGAAGTCTGATCTGGCTCAGTACCTATACTCATATGCAGAAATCAAAGCGATTTTTGTAAATAAAATTGGCTTTAAGCAAGGTTGCCAAATTCCGTGAAGAAAACGTGAGGTCTATGGTAAAATTGCGACCTCATACTAGAGCAATTGCCTCAAGCACTTCATTCTTTATTTAAAATTCTAAAATTCATTAATTATTCATAGGCAAAATACAAAGGAAACTCATGACCCGTAGCGGATCTATATATTTGATATAGACTTGCTCAAATTTTCTCCTTCAATTTTTACAGCGTAGATAACATCAATCTTCAAAATTCCAACGCCAGTGAGCGTACAAAACGAGTCATTTTAGAAGTCATATACAAACCTTGCAGTTCGGCCTTTATCAGATCTAAAACACTCGGCTGCGCCTCGATGTTTTAAATCTGATAAAGACCTCTCGCGCGGTTTGTATATATTACTTCAAAATCATATAACTAACATTCTTATACGTTTACAAAACATATCATTTCTATATAACTAATACTTGTCTGTATTAAGTGTGCATAAACCGTTAGCGTCAACGAAGATACAAGTCTGGTAAGTTCAATGTTGCTGGTAATTCAATATTGGCTTGCGGTAGCAAGATTGTTCCATGCGGAAGTGTAAGATTTAGCGTTCTCGATACTTGAATGTTATTTTGGTAACCAAGAACCACATAAGTCATGACATACCGTAGTTAAACGACACCAATTTTGGATGATATTGCCAAGTACAATCTCGTTGCATACGCCAAAAGGCCGGTGCATGGGAGGTGGGTGGGTGTCTATTTTTTGCCAGTCTTTACTGCTCGCAATCTTAGTAAGAATGATACTGCCAGATGAGGTTAACTCAGATATCTGCCAGTTTGGTTAACTATAGTACCATTGTTAGTTATGAATAGGTCAAACATAGTAGTTTGGACAATAATTAATAAACGATACTGGGCGCAGTAGCCTACGGGTTTGGCAAGCAAATAATGGAAGTCTGTGATAGAGTCTTCCTTTGTTGAGATAATAGTAGCGTTGAGGTAGGCTTTACAAAGACAGACTAGTCCAGTCTAACTTTAAGTCTAGTGCGTTTCGTATCGTCCATTAACCATAATTTTTACTTGTAAAAATTGCCATTTAAATGATAAACAAATTGAAGATGTACAAAGAAATGGTAGGTGTAAATGCTTGAGCAAGCAATGATAAATTATAGACAAAATGAATTGTAAATAAATAAAGGAATAATAAATGTTAATCCTTTATGCAATAAATAATAAACAAACAGAAATAGTACACTTTAATAGAATGTAATAAACAAATGGAAAATAAATGCCAATGGAATTATACCAAAAATATATGAGTCTGTAATCTAGGCAGCGAATGATGAAGAAATGAATATGAAAGAAATGGACAAAATAGAAATTGATGAAGAAATAATGAATGTTAATTCTTTAGGCAACAAAAGATGCAGGTCAGATTGCAGGTCTAAATGTTCTTCGTGTGATCAACGAACCGACAGCGGCCGCACTCGCTTATGGAATGGACAGAGCTGAGGACAAAATGTATGTCTGTTTTATAATGTAAAATAATTCTCAGTTCAGAAAATATACTATTTGACACGTAAAAATCTCACAGCTTGTCAACAAGATGTGTTCGCAACAGACTTGTAGCAAGCTTGTCAACAAGTTGTAACATTGCTGTCATTTTATCAAGTTGCTACAAGGTTGTCACTCACAACTTGTTAACAAGTTGTTGAATTGCAGGACGATAACAACATATTGAAACAACTTGTAACAAATCCAACATGTAGCAAGTTGACAACAAACCGTTGACAGCTTGTCAACAAGCTGGGAACAAGCAGTGCGAACACAAGTTGTTGAAACACCATTGGTACAAGTCTGCTGCAGGTTTGTTACAACTTGTGCGTTTTTTAGGGATGAGCCGATAACGAAAATTGCTAATTACTGAGGCCGATTATTCGTAGGGCGATTAATCGGTATCTGCCGATTATTGTAAGTAGCAAGACGGCGGTGTAAAAACCTTTCAAAGATGGCGGTGTAAAAACCCTTCAAAGACGGCGGTTGCTTTGAAGTTCTTTGATCACAGAAACTTTGATGGACATAGGCATAGGATATGGTGATCACAAATATAGATGGAGAATATAAAACGTAGCGAACCTAATTGGATTGGTTTTCTTATCGTTCTTAGTTTGGCAGTTTACGATCTTGGAGGGGGCACATTTGATATGTCAATCTTGGAAATCCAAAAAGGAGTCTTTGAAGTGAAGGCGACCAACGGTGATACATATTTAGGTGGGGAAGATTTTGACAACGCTCTCCTTCAACATTTGGTGAAGGAATTCAAAAGAGAGGTGTGCATTTTGCTTCTTGATTGTATCTACATGCAGTATAGACTATATCTCCACAAGTTTTTTTAAGTCGTCGCGGAATTATTTGGTGCACTTAAATTGGATAAACTCGTCGCAAATAGTCTTTAAATTGCTTCGATAGCTCAATAGCTAGAGCGGCAGGCCGCAATCCCGAAGTTACGAATTCAAATCTCGCTCAAGTCAACTTTTACAGTTGACTTTGGCAATGTAAGAAGTCACATTGGAAATTTTCCTTTCAGCTTATTTATGCTTGTACCTTGTGAAAGACGTGCAGTAAATGATCTATGTGTTTTTATATTTTATCTAAGAGCAGCATAATCAATCTTCATTAACATTTACAGTTTATTTACGGTACTCTACAAGTAAACATTCATAATAACCCAGTCAGGGTTTATGCTTGTCGCTCGTTGGACTTTCAAAACAAGTTATATCGTACTTTCCAAAGGTCGCTACAAAAACAACATCATAATGACATTAACCATCCTAAGAAATAAGAAAATATCATAGAACATTGTTCATTTTTTCCTTTTATTAAGTCGAATTTTGAATATATTTTCTCAACAGATGTATAATTTTGAATTTTTTTTAGTCTGGTGTGGACTTAACCCAGGACAACATGGCAATTCAAAGATTGCGAGAAGCCGCAGAGAAGGCTAAAGTTGAACTTTCATCGTCACTTCAGGTACGTTAATACAGTAACTATTTAAACTATAAATTATTATGATTGTTCAAGACAGTACACACGTAACGATGTTGTCATTTTATCAAGTTACCTTGTAGATTGTCACTCACAATTTGTTAATAAATTGTCGAATTGCAGGACGATAACAAGTCTGTTGAGTGAACAACCTTGTAGGAAGTTGTCAACAAGCTGGGGACAAACAGTGCGAACACATCCTGATAACAAGTTATTGAAATAGCATTGTTAACCGAAGGAGCCAGAAATTTCACGCGATACTGACCAGCGTATATACTTAAAAGAAACCATATAAAGGACCAAACTTCATAATTACAAGTGGCTGCATGATTACAGAAATACTTGATTTTTGAAAAGAAATAATTGAATATATATAGCTTTATTTGAATCCATATTTTAGACTGATATCATCTTGCCATATATAACCGTTGGACCATCAGGCCCTCAGCACATGAACATGAAACTAACTCGGTCGAAATACGAGTCTCTTGTCAATGAATTGATACAAAGGACAATCGAACCTTGCAAGAAATGTATGAAAGATGCTGATTGTACCATGTCTGATATTGGTGAAGTCTTGCTGGTTGGTGGAATGACCAGAATGCCTAAGGTTTGGTATATATAATTGTTTTATGCAGGCCTGGCCGTTTGAGGCACGCGATCGCGCGCGCGCGTATGGGAATTTTGGGAACGTATGGGAATTTTGTTTTGAACGGATGTGTAAATTGACTCAAAAAACGTGATAAAGTTCTACTTGGTTAAGAAAAAGAGCTTAATACAATGAAACTTGCCCACAAAAGTAGAACACGCGCATTCTTCATATTCATGTGCGAGTCGTTTTGGCCATTTGTAAATACTGCAACTTTTCTCTAAGGTCCAACAACTCGTCAAAGAAATATTCGGTCGTTCCCCGAGCAAGTCCGTGAATCCAGACGAAGCAGTGGCATTAGGCGCAGCAATTCAAGGCGGTGTTCTTGCCGGTGATGTGAAAGACGTCTTGTTGTTGGATGTTACGCCACTCTCCCTCGGAATTGAAACACTCGGCGGTGTTTTTACAAAACTTATCGAACGAAATACCACCATTCCTACCAAAAAGAGTCAGGTATTCTTTCTAATGAAGCATAAAATAGTTATATATTTCTGAAAAACTCACCACAAAAGTTGTTACGAGATGATTTGGACGCCAAAAGCTATCGGGTACGCGCAACGACGTTGTGATTGATCAAGCGTCAAATCAAGAAACCAATACGCGTACAGTATATAATGTTTTGCTTAGTGCCGAATGAGCAATTTTTTGTCTGCGTAAATATCTTTCTTAACGAAATATGTTTTCTTTGCAATGTTAAGGTGTTCTCGACTGCTGCCGATGGACAAACTCAGGTCGAAATCAAAGTGTGCCAAGGCGAACGAGAAATGGCCGTTGATAATAAAACGTTGGGACAGTTTTCGCTGGTAAGTATACTGTTAGACAATTGGGTTATGCCCAATTCACAGTTTTAATTTACTCGCATATCTTATTGCTATTGTTCCAGTTGTTCGAAGTGCCAATGTACAGTAACTATAAGCATTCGGATTGTGTATATAAGTGAATAACTCGTATAGATACAGCAATTCTAATTACTATATAGTTATATCTTTTGTTCTATTCTACACACGTAAAAATCTCATATCTTGTCAACAAGAAGTGTTCGCAAGAGACTTGTAGCAAGCTTGTCAACAAGTTGTAACAATGTTGTCAAGGTTGTCACTCACAACTTGTTAACAAGTTGTTGAATTGCAGGACGATAACAAGTTGTTGGAACAACTTGTAACAAGTCTGTTGAATCAACAACCTTGTAGCAAGTTGTCAACAAGCTTGGAACAAGCAGTGCGAACACATCCTGATAACAAGTTGTTGGAACAGCATTGGTACAAGTCTGCTGCAGGTTTGTTACAACTTGTGCGTTTTTATGTGTGTGCACTT
Source organism: Trachythela sp. YZ-2020 (assembly GCA_016169945.1). Lineage (NCBI taxonomy): Eukaryota > Metazoa > Cnidaria > Anthozoa > Malacalcyonacea > Clavulariidae > Trachythela > Trachythela sp. YZ-2020. Next base: position 3,666,659 of record JADLSH010000157.1, read on the forward strand.
TCATAGACTAGAACAATATGGTTACGAGGGCTGGCAATGATTTCACATTGCAAATTCGAGAAATGTGTATTCAAATGTGTAATGTTTTGTTCGTTCTTCATAGGTCGGCATTCCTCCAGCACCACGTGGTATACCACAGATTGATGTTGCATTTGATATCGATGCCAACGGAATTGTGAACGTGTCCGCTCGCGACAAGGGAACTGGGAAAGAGCAACAAAGTAAGTTTATCGAGTATGACAAATAAATTCGCTTAATGTAACCCATCATGCGATTGTAGCATTTGATTTATCGATTCTTTTCAGTTGTGATCCAATCATCTGGTGGTCTGAGCAAAGACGAGATAGAAAACATGGTTAAACAAGCTGAAATGTACGCAGAGAGCGACAAAGAACGAAAGGTACAGCGTAATTATTAAAAGAGAAAGGAATCGACTCCATTTTGACACCAAAAGTGACTTTTCCTACCCTGTTAAGGGCAACAAATAGTATAATTATACAGTCTGTATAATTTATACCATTATATTTTCATTTACCATTATATTATACTGGCATCACTCCCATCATATATACACGAATTTGCGGATAATGCTCAGCAATTTTATATATTTTCACCCTGTATAAGTTATACCATTATACCGCCATCCTGTTGTCAGTTGTTCAAAGTTGAACATGTTTTGCTTTTCCCACAGGAAAAAACCGAAGCTGCCAATCATGCTGAAAGTATCTTACACGATACAGAATCCAAGATTGAAGAATTCAAAGATCAGTTGCCGCAAGAAGAGGTTTGTTATTTCATTTACATACAGTATGTGCAGTATTTGTGTAACTCGTAATTGTTTAGTTTCCGCCATTTTGGGTAGCAAATTCCACTGGGCAAATTCAATCTAATTAAAATGAAATCCATCATGGCTGACATTAATATGTACGCCAACTTTCCTTAATAACTCGAGTTCTAGACATGCCAAAACAACAAACTATACACCAAAAATACTCCTCGTTGTTCAAGGATTCTAGCGAGATATAGCTGGTCTTATAACTCTCAGTATTTCGCAAGATATAAGCGAAAACGGCACTTGGATGAAATGCACGATAATGCCACCCAAAATGGCGGATTATTTAGTGACTGCAAGACCTGCTATAGAATATGCTACCACTATAGAATATGGTAATTTGTATGATGCATCAGACTACAGTACCTCCAGAGAATATGGTAATTTGTCTGATGCATCAGACTACCTCTATAGAATATGGTAATTTGTCTGATGCATCAGACTACCTCTATAGAATATGCTAATTTGTCTGATGCATCAGACTACCTCTATAGAATATGCTAATTTGTCTGATACATCTGACTACCACTATAGAATATGCTAATTTGTCTGATGCATCAGACTACCACTATAGAATATGCTAATTTGTCTGATGCATCAGACTACCACTATAGAATATGCTAATTTGTCTGATGCATCAGACTACCGCTATAGAATGTGCTAATTTGTCTGATGCATCAGACTACCTCTATAGAATATGCTAATTTGTCTGATGCATCAGACTATCTCTATAGAATATGCTAATTTGTCTGATGCATCAGACTACCTCTATAGAATATGCTAATTTGTCTGATGCATCAGACTACCTCTATAGAATATGCTAATTTGTCTGACGTGTCAGACTACCTCTATAGAATATGCTAATTTGTCTGATGCATCAGACTATCTCTATAGAATATGCTAATTTGTCTGATGCATCAGACTACCTCTATAGAATATGCTAATTTGTCTGACGTGTCAGACTACCTCTATAGAATATGCTAATTTGTCTGATGCATCAGACTACCTCTATAGAATATGCTAATTTGTCTGATGCATCAGACTACCTCTATAGAATATGCTAATTTGTCTGATGCATCAGACTATCTCTATAGAATATGCTAATTTGTCTGATGCATCAGACTATCTCTATAGAATATGCTAATTTGTCTGATGCATCAGACTACCTCTATAGAATATGCTAATTTGTCTGATGCATCAGACTACCTCTATAGAATATGCTAATTTGTCTGATGCATCAGACTATCTCTATAGAATATGCTAATTTGTCTGATGCATCAGACTATCTCTATAGAATATGCTAATTTGTCTGATGCATCAGACTACCTCTATAGAATATGCTAATTTGTCTGATGCATCAGACTACCTCTATAGAATATGCTAATTTGTCTGATGCATCAGACTACCTCTATGGAATATGGTAATTTGTCTGATGCATCAGACTATCTCTATAGAATATGCTAATTTGTCTGATACATCAGACTATCTCTATAGAATATGCTAATTTGTCTGATGCATCAGACTACCACTATAGAATATGCTAATTTGTCTGATGCATCAGACTACCTCTATAGAATATGCTAATTTGTCTGATACATCAGACTATCTCTATAGAATATGCTAATTATGCTTCACAAACTTCGGTCGAAATATATGGGAATACAAATGGTATGGCTTGCCATTCCTAGGCTTTTGCCCACGTTTAAACGCTCCGGAACCGGAAATAAAGAGAAACCACACATCCGGTCCCGTGATGACCCTCAACCAATAATACCGCCGGACCCCAATGCCCCATCGGCTTTTTCCTTCGTGCTTGCTCGCGTGAACGCACTCAGGTAAGTCTCTCGTGATATTTATGTTATTTTATTTGAAATTATCGATATTTACGTGTTTTATTTAAAGTATGTCCGATTCATCTGGTCGGAAACGTCGCCGTTCGCCTTCCCCTGAGGAATCGAGGCGACAAAGTAGTCATAAACGAAAACGTAGCCGAAGTCGAAGGCGGGAAAATAGCTCAAAACCTGCTGAGTCAAGCGTATAAAACGAGTCACTGACAAAAATCCTTGAAAGTATAGCCGATATGAAGACAGATTTCGCGGCTTGGACCACAAGAGTTGGTAATATAGAGACTCAGCTGAATCAAACCTCGCCTGTTCGGCAATCAAACATCGACGAAGATTGTTTGTCAGTTCACCCGACTTCGCCGCGTGGTTCGGACGAGGGTGAAGATAGATTGTCGCATGACAACAGCGCCATTGAGGCACCTTTAGCTGGCCCTGAGCCACCTTTAGCCGACATTGTCTCGGATTATAGCCACAGTACTGTGTCCAAAGGAAAGTCAGATCCTATTCAGGAACAGTCTTGTGAATTCTTTGATCCAGAAAATACTTCACTTCGAAAATGGTCTCCCTCGGAGCCCTTTCGTATTTTCCTCGAGAAAAACCTTAAACGACGCTTGACAATCGAGCAGGTCAATGAAATTGTAGGGGAAAACTCCCTTCCTGAGACTGATGCATGTGTTGCACCATATTTAGACAAACAAATTCTCAATTACGTCCCGAACGGCCGCCGTAAGTCGGTTGAAAATCGAGACAAAGATTTGAATCTCATTCAACGCGCCTTATTAAACTCGGCCGCACCACTTTGTTGCTTACATGACCGCCTTGAACGAAAGGACGCTTTGTCAAATGACGAATTATTAACCATTTTACAGCAATCCTTATGCCTATTAGGCTCAGCTAGCCACATAACTACAATAACTCGTAGAAAGAAGGTCTTGGGCGCTATTAACCCAGACAAAATTCAGTTAGCTGACAACGAGTTTCCCAATGCAGGGAAAATGCTGTTTGGTGACGATTTACCACCATTAGCAGCCAAACAGTCCGAACTTTCTCGCAGCCTTTCAAAAAATCTGCAGAAACCACAATATAACCAGCAACAACCTAAACAAAACCCAAAGCAAGTGCCACATGCAGCACAAAGATATAACTATCACCCAGCTCAATCTAGGCGGCCCTTTCGTGGCTCATATGGGCAAAGACCCTCGAAGCCAGAGCAAAATAGCAACTCGAATTTTCGAAACCAGCGGGCCCAGCAGAACAACAGTTGGTCCCGCCAATAAACAATACTGCAGCCAGGCTACCATTGTTCCTTTCTCAATGGCAAAAGATTACAAAAGACCCAGTTATAATAAATATAGTTCGCGGCTATCAAATAGATTTTCTCGCGAAACCTGCCCAGATGCACATTCCGCAAACTTCAGCGGGGGGCAAAGATTTAATGAAACAAGAAATAGAAAAACTGAAAACAAAGGGGGCCATAGTTCCCGCCAAATTCACACCCACGGGGTTTTACAGTCGTTTATTCCTCGTGCCGAAAAAAGGAGGCTCATTTCGCCCAGTCATCGACTTAAGGTGGCTCGCTACAGTTTTGTATTATTTCGTATAAAATGAAAAATTAAGGATATAGAAAATAAATTTTGGGCAATTATTAACTGTAGGAGGAAAAATGTATCTGAAATACATAAAACCATACTTGAAGGGTTCTAAAAAATTTTAAAAAGTATTATAACTACCGTTGCTATGGCAACCGTGACGTTTCAAAATGGCCGATATTATGACTTTAAAGTAATTTAACTCATGAAATTGCGGTGACCCCATTTTTATTTGATAAAACGTTTCCACTTGCAAAGGAAGTGTTTCGCAAATTTAAAAATTTCTTTAATGAGCAAAATTTTTAATTCAAAAAAAACACATTTTATTAAATTAAAAATTTTCCTCATTACAGAATTTTTTTTAAATTTGCGAAACACTTCCTTTTGGTAAGTGGAACCGTTTTATCAAATAAAAATGGGGTCTACAATTTTTCGCGAGTTAAATTACTTTAAAGTCATAATATCGGCCATTTTGAACGTCACATTGCCATAGCAACGGTAGTTATGATACTTTTTAAAAATTTTTAGAACCCTTCAAGTATGGTTTTATGTATTTCAGATACATTTTTCCTCCTACAGTTAATAATTGCCCAAAATTTATTTTCTATATCCTTAATTTTTCATTTTATACGAAATAATACAAAACTGTATCGAGCCACCTTAAGTCACCTAAACAAGTTCATAGCGAACGAACATTTCCAAATGGAAAACTTAATGTGCATAAAGCATCTTTTAAATCCAAACGATTATATGGTCAAATTGGACCTGAAAGATGCTTATCTAACCGTGGGGGTTCACCCAAACTCACAAAAGTTCCTTCGATTTGTTTGGCAAGGACAAATTTATCAGTTTCGTGCCCTGCCGTTCGGACTCAACACAGCGCCACGCATATTTACAAAACTGCTAAAACCTGTGGTAGCGTTCCTTCGCACTCGAAATATCCGTCTTCTAATTTATCTAGACGACATACTAATCATAGGTTCATCAGTGAAAATTCTACAGGAACATACATCCCTAGTAATAGAGTTGTTAGAAAACCTAGGATTCGTAATCAACTACGAGAAGTCGATGTTGACACCTTCTCCAGTGCTCGAATTCTTGGGGTTCTTGATAAACTCACAAACAATGAAATTCTACCTGCCTCAGGAAAAGATGGCAAAAGTACTAAGTCTGTGCAAATCCCTAATGAGGGCGAAGCCGACTTCCTTACACCTTCTCTCCCAACTCCAGGGTTTTCTAGAGTCTTGCCGTCCAGCGGTTTGGCAAGCCCCTCTACACTTCAGATATCTACAAAACTGCCTAATAAGGCAAGTAGCGTTGAACAATGGGTCGTATCAGGGCACAGTCCTCCTAGACCCCCTAACTCTGGGGGAACTCCAGTGGTGGATCACCAACATCAAGCGGGTGAATGGGAGCCCGATTTACCCTCCGACGACCGAGATGATGATAACCTCGGACGCCTCCAAAATGGGATGGGGTGCCACATGCGGCAACAGGTCAACGAACGGACGTTGGTCATATCAAGAAAGTCTGCTTCATATCAATGTATTGGAGCTAAAAGCTACCTTTTTAGCAGTACAAACGTTCCTGAAACATCAGACAAATATGTCAGTAAAACTCCGCCTCGACAACACAACGGCGGTTGCTTATATAAACAACCAAGGGGGTACTCGTTCACCCAGTCTCATGACACTAACGCTCGAACTGTGGAACTGGTGTCTCCAACACAACATCCTGATCACTGCAGAACACCTTCCAGGTGTTCTGAATGCTCAGGCAGACAGAGAGTCACGAACGTTTGTCGACTTGAGCGATTGGAGACTACAACCACGAATAATACAACCTTTTCTCAAGGACAGAGAGATAGATCTCTTTGCCACAAGATTAAACAACCAGTTACATCAGTATGTGAGCTGGCGTCCAGACCCACATGCAGTGGCCACGGATGCATTTTCAATCGATTGGAATCAACTGAAAGGGTACGCCTTTCCACCGTTCAATCTCATCCCAAGAACTTTAATGAAAGTGATAAGCGACAAGGCAAACCTACTAATAGTAGCGCCAGTATGGCAAGCTCAACATTGGTGGCCACTTTTACTTCAATAAAAGTGGCCACTTTTACTTCTTGCTGGTGTAATAGAAGGAAAGTTAATCCAATTTCAGCCAATGTCAAAGACATTTTGACCTTTCTGAGCGACCAGTTCGACAATGACTTACAATACCGTAAATGTTCATGTTCATCGATCAGCTATATCATCGATACACCCATGGATTGATGGTAAACCAGTAGGTCAACACCCTCTTGTCACTCGCTTAATGAAGGGAATTGCAAACGAAAGACCCCAAAAACCCAGGTATACTACAACCTGGGATGTGTCAAAAGTTACAACATACTTTCTGCTCTGGGAGAAAACAAAACATTATCGCTTAAAATTTTGACAAAGAAATTATTAATGTTATTTGCTCTGGTATCGCCCGAACGATCATCAGTTCTTTGGGAATTAGACATAAGATACCTGAAAAAGCAGCCAGATGGTGTCATATTTACGCTTACAAAACCTCGAAAGTCTGGTGATCCCATGTCACTAGCTACAGCAACATTTCCATGTTTCTTAGAAGATTTAAAACTCTGTCCATGTGATTGTCTGGAAAGTTATTTAAAATCTACGGAGAAATTCCGTTCAAGTGAAGAAAGTAACAAGCTCTTTCTATCGTTTCAACGACCGCATCGCCCTGTGGCGAAAACTACTATAACGAGATGGTTGTGCGATGTACTGTTAGCTGCTGGTATAGACTCTGCGTTGTTCAAAGCTCACTCAACTAGAGCAGCTTCAACATCCGCAGCAGCGAAGCAACATCTACCGCTAGATAACATTCTTAAGATGGGTGACTGGACGTCACCCTCAACATTTCAACGGTTTTACTATAAACCTATTATTGATGACACCTATGCGAAAACAGTTCTTACTTGTTAAAATATTGATATTTACATGGAATTCGTGTTCCACTCATATTTGAATTAAAAATTTGTTAAAGTTCTACTGGTAGCATATTTGCGTTAAAATCTACCATTTGTATTCCCATATATTTCGACCGAAGTTTGTGAAGCATAATTCGAATTACACAAAGGCCAAGGGCCTGTTAGTGTAATTATGATTATGCAAGCAAACGGAGGGAGAAATATATGGGCCCACCCTCCCGACCCTTCTTTAACTTGTCGGTGTGTTTGTAGCACGTTAAAAATAGCCGATGGGGCATTGGGGTCCGGCGGTATTATTGGTTGAGGGTCATCACGGGACCGGATGTGTGGTTTCTCTTTATTTCCGGTACCGGAGCGTTTAAACGTGGGCAAAAGCCTAGGAATGGCAAGCCATACCATTTGTATTCCCATATATTTCTCCCTCCGTTTGCTTGCATAATCATAATTACACTAACAGGCCCTTGGCCTTTGTGTAATTCGAATTTGTCTGATGCATCAGACTACCTCTATAGAATATGCTAATTTGTCTGATACATCAGACTATCTCTATAGAATATGCTAATTTGTTTGATGCATCAGACTACCTCTATAGAATATGCTAATTTGTCTGATGCATCAGACTACCACTATAGAATATGCTAATTTGTCTGATGCATCAGACTATCTCTATAGAATATGCTAATTTGTTTGATGCATCAGACTACCTCTATAGAATATGCTAATTTGTCTGATGCATCAGACTATCTCTATAGAATATGCTAATTTGTCTGATGCATCAGACTATCTCTATAGAATATGCTAATTTGTTTGATGCATCAGACTACCTCTATAGAATGTGCTAATTTGTCTGATGCATCAGACTACCTCTATAGAATATGCTAATTTGTCTGATGCATCAGACTATCTCTATAGAATATGCTAATTTGTCTGATGCATCAGACTACCTCTATAGAATATGCTAATTTGTCTGATGCATCAGACTACCTCTATAGAATATGCTAATTTGTCTGACGTGTCAGACTACCTCTATAGAATATGCTAATTTGTCTGATGCATCAGACTATCTCTATAGAATATGCTAATTTGTCTGATGACTGATGCATCAGACTACCTCTATAGAATATGCTAATTTGTCTGATGCATCAGACTACCTCTATAGAATATGCTAATTTGTCTGATGCATCAGACTACCTCTATAGAATATGGTAATTTGTCTGATGCATCAGACTATCTCTATAGAATATGCTAATTTGTCTGATGCATCATAATGTCCAGAAGCAGTTGCGGTTCGGCTGCAGTGTTGTTTCGGTCGTCAATACTCGCATAACAACCAGGTTTTTTTGTTGGGTAAGTCTATGTTCCTGAAATTAGATCTTAATAACCATTTATTTCAAGGTTTCTAGTTTGAAGGAAGGAATCACGGAGGTTCGTGAAGTGTTGGCAAACACAGAAAACTCTTCAGCTGAAGAAATCAAAGAAAAGTACAGTGAATTACAACAGAGATCACTTAAACTTTTCGAAATGGCCTATAAAAAGGTACGATTTTGATTTCTATCGGTCATCTTAATGATGCAAAATTTAAAATGTCATCTCTAAAGGTTTCATGTATTTTCTACCAATATATGGGGGCTTCGGTGGCGCAGTCGTCAGAGCAAGCGCCTTTCACCTCTGAGATCGTGGGTTCGATTCTCGCTGGGGACTCATGACACTTATGTGAAAAGAGTCAGTCAACGCTCTACCGAAAGTCGTGGGTTTTCTCCGGGTACTCGGGTTTTCTCCCACAGGGAATGTTGACAGGGTGGGTTGGGATAAGCCCCAAACTAACCCTTCCATCGTAGCTGTGCTCCATAGCTGTGAGTCATACGGTGGCAGCCAGAGGCGCCTTTAATAAGCCTTCGACTCGATCAAGTCGAGCTGCGTCCTTCGTAATTCAGCTCAGCTCTCATCTGCAAGTAAGGATGATTAGTGCACCCCCTCTCACCTAACTTACCGCCACTTACCTAAACACGATCTGCTGCATGATAGTGCAAAGCCCATGCACCTATTGATTGTATAACATATTTGCATAGTCATATTTCTAAATAATAATTATATTAATTCAAGATGGCGGCCGAAAGAGATGGTGGCGCCCAACAAACTGAAGAACAAGAGCAAGAAAAAAAGCAGGGCGAAAACTAAACGATAAAAAGAACTATTAGAGTCGAGATGTTGTGGAAAGTTGTTAATTAACAACGTCTAGATCTTATAGAACCGAGTCACTACATGATCACATCTTAACCTTAATCTTAACTTAATCTTAACCTTAATCTTATGAAACTAAACGATAAAATACCATGCATGATTTAGTATTTCCAATTAGTATCTCATTGTTCTACATAAAAAGAGATGATTTAGTAGCTTAATCAATAAAAATATTTTAAAGTATATGGTGTTCGGTCGTCCATCACTCATCACTTCGACAAAATCGTTTGATTCTCCAAAGTTATCATCTATTGAACAACAAAAACCATAAAAACCAGGAGGATCTAAAAGTTTCCTCTTCCTTTCCATGTCTTCGGATTAAAAATCGATGGATTATTCCTGATCATGAAATTAAAGCGATTGTTATTCTCGAAACCCGTATTCTGTAATCTAATTTTATAGTTACACTGGCTGCCAATTTTTTGGCCGCGTAAAAGGTCTGGGACCTAAGGAGCAGCGGTCTGGGGTCTAGGAGCAGCGGACACTTTTTGACGGTGAGTGGCACTATTGTTCAATCCCTATACTGTGGCCAAAGCTTAAAGATGCGGTCCAGTCGGTTCTGGAGTCTCCAGCTCGTCATACAAACAGTTTAACTACGTTCTATGTCCTTGCAAAAGCCTGGAAAATGGATATAGTTGTCATCACTTCGTTTATAAAATTAATATATTTGGATATAAAAATGTAAACAAAGCTGAACGGACGGACTGTTCTGCATCTTCCCTTTCCTACCAAAGCTCCGACAAAACGACAAGTATAAGCTTGCACAGAAAACATAGCAAAGCAAGTAGACCAGTTTCATCTGCAGATTTAAAATTACTGGAGATGCATACAAATAGGCCCACAAGCCCTTGTTCCAGGTTATGTTAACATGACGATGGCCAATTGTTTTAAATTGCCAACCATTAATAAATGTGGTCTAGACGAAACAAAAGACATTTGAAAAGTACATTTTGCAAATAAAGTTTTCTTTGGCTAACACGCTGATATTAAAAGTGGAATGATTCTTTGTAACTGAGCTGTCAATTGTGGACTAAACTAAAGAGATGCTCGACGCTAGATAAGATATGCTTGATTGCACGCTGCGCTATTATATACTTGTATTTAAAGATGCAAACTTTTGTTTGGAATAAGTTCGTATCTGCCTGAATGCAGTAAAGAGATTTATTTTATGAAATATAATAATAGCTGCTAATTGTAAAGCTTAGGTGTTCATCTGACTAGTATGAACTATAGTAGGCAGAGGCTTATAGCAAGCTTTATTGTCTATACGTTTCATCGCAAGCATAGAAATTCCTCATGTCGACCAAGTAATAGTCACTCCATGTCACTAAGACCATAGTAGAGAAGCAATGGTTTACTGTGGTCCTAAAAGTAAGATTGAGAAGTATTTTAGGGCTGGCTACGTATTAAATGTTTGCAACAGGCTCTTTTACCCAGGGTGCCAGAAGTTATCCAGGATATATCCGCCGTTTCACACTTTCACATGCAGCCAGGCGAAGAAGGGCAACAAAGCACAGCAATTCGTTTGCTCTTCAGATCATTGCTATGCAAAGAGACTTCGGTCTAGCTGCAAAGGGCGCGCTATTTTCTATTTCAACAAGAACACATAACAGAGAAGGGAACTTACTTCCTCGTCTGCAATCGTTTCTTGAATGAAATGTAGGGTAAAGTCTGTCCCCAGTTCCATGTCATTGCATATAATCTCAATCTGAAAATATAAAATTTGTTTAAGCGAACATTGAAAATGAAAATGCTGTCTTAAATGTTGGCAGGAGCTCGGCCACCATTGTATACCTGCTTCTACTAGCCAGTACATCACTTTTAAATCACAAAATTCACACCTGATTCGCTGCCTCTAGATTTAACTTTTTCGCGATAAACTTCTGTAACAAACCCACTGTAACTTGATTTGAGCAACGCACGAATTTTCTTTTCAACGGCTGTAAACCATGTATATTAAACAACGTTAGTTCCCGTTGGTAAATAGTCTTCACGAGCGAATCTAAAGTAACTAAATTTAAACTAAACTTATCTAAACTACTGTATACATTCAGCTACACCGGATAGTTCTATCAGTTCTATCCGGAACGAGGTACCCCTGAAAAATCTGCACGAAACTCCACTTCGTTCAGGTAAACCCGTATCTACCCCTGATGAGTTTACGTACCAATATATCTTCGACTATCAACTCGTCCATACTGAAAGTAAAAAGGAGACAATTTGCCATGAATACTGTCTTCACAGGTCTTCGCAACGACAACAAGAACATCGCTGAATAACGACAGCAACAACAACAGCAACACAAAAATATCAACAACACTAACAAATGACAACAACATCACAAAAGTACAACCACTTACACAACTACCACCAACAACACCAACAATAACACCATCAACAACAACAACACCCCCTCCATATCACCAACAACAACAACACCGCCTCCATCACCAAAAACAATGACAACAACCAAGTAACCAACGGACATAAACCTTTTCATTTCGAGTTGCATTGTGATCTGATGATCATCCTCATCACAATTTGAAGCATCATAACTAGACGGTTGTGAGGAAGGCTCTCTGGAAAGCTGTGATGAAGTGGTTTCTTTTCGGGTTTCCTCGAGATGACTGGGCTCACGTCTTTGTATGTCCGGCTTGACGACTACAAAGACAAGAAAACAAGAATAAAAAGCGGGCAAATTGTTGTAATTGATAAAAGGTCTAAGCTTAATACGAACTATATCTTTAAGCATGATAATGAAATGGTGAAGAACGGGTAATCTGTAACATGTGAAATCCTCACCCTTTTCTGGGATTGGTAAGCCTCTACTTTTGTAGAATATTTTACGTCTCCTTTCTTCAGCTAAATGGAAAAGGAATATGTGAAAATCTACGTTAATTTAACTGATTGTTTCATTCATATAAAGACGATGTCTCAAAATGCCCTTCCAGATGCCTACCTTCAGTAAAACCTGGCACCAACTTGTTAACGACATCTTGTAGAACCGAGTCCGTTCTAAAATAATCGTTATTTACTTAGGTGAGTGGGTTACTCGTCAATTTTTTAATACAAAAGTTTCCTCCCACTAAACGTTCTTGAAACTATTTACTTACTTCAAATTATACCAAGGGTTTGTTTTGTGCACAAGTTCGTTACAAAGTGGACACGTATAATTCGTCTCAAAGTTTTCAAAATGTTTGACAATGCAACTTCGGCAGACTATACATACAATTAAAATTATATAATAATATTTATATTAACAAGCAGTGATTAGTGTATCTTTGAGCTTAATCTATACAACTAGAACAAGATGTGTTCACAACAGACTTGTAGCAAGCTTGTCAAGAAGTTGTAACAATGTTGTCATTTTATCAAGTTGCTACAAGGTTGTCACTCACAACTTGTTAACAAGTTGTTGAATTACAGGACGATGACAAGTTGTTAGAACAACTTGTAACAACACATTGCAGAGAAGGTGAGAGAAGCAAGGCTGAGGGGGAATGGACATGTAATAAGAAGAGATGGAGGAGAGCTTGTCAGAGACATTATGGAATGAAGAGATTGGAAGAAGATGTGGAGTGGTAGATATTGTAGAGAAGGTGAGGGAAGCAAGGCTGAGATGGTATGGACACAGAATAAGAAGAGATGAAGGAGAGTTGGTAAGAGACATTGCAGAATGAAGAGATTGGAAGATGTGGAGTGGTAGATATTGCAGAGAAGGTGAGGAAGCAAGGGTGAGATGGTATGGACACGTTATAAGAAGAGATGAAGGAGAGCCGGTCAGAGACATAAAGCTGGAGGTAAAATAAAATGGAGGACGGGGAAGACTGACAAAGAGATGGATGGAATGTGTTAATATCAGGGAACTGATGTTTGTCATAACAAGGAGCAAAACAGAATGTAGAATCAGCCGCCATCGATCCCGAGACAGTCTGGGACTTGAGTTGGGTTTCAAGAAGAAAAATTTGGTGTTTGGTTCCATAACAAACCAAAAGCACACAGTAAGTACTATGTTTGTATGAGAAATCTTCAACCTACACGAGTGTAAACATTCTGTTATTGTGGTTGCATCAACCAGATAACCCTGACACACAGGACAAGTTATAAATGGATTCAGCAAAGTTAGTTTGAACATTCTTGATTTCTGAAACAAATTAAAATCTTTGAAGGTAGGTTACTATTCCTAAACTTATGTCATTAGGGCTAATCTAAACTATCTGGCAGGGAGGGGTGGTTAGGTTGGCAGGGGGGAGTTGCATAGGGCATGGTAACCACTGGTCAATGCTAAGCGAGGGGTATTGGAGGTAGAAACAAAGTGTAGACCCTGCATGCTACCAAGTAAATCAAGCAATAAATGGCTTCCAAATAAATGCTGAATTTCATTGCAAATCCCAATCATAATAAAACGCTTAAGCCACAACACGCAGACACCATATAGCATATTCAAAAAGACAATAACCCCAGCCAAGCCTGCAAATTCTTTCCTCCATTTCTCTGGTATCGTTGGTATGACTTTCCTCGATCTTTTCTTGGAAAATTTTATCGGCTGTAGCATCAGATCTGCAATATGAGAAATTCCAATATCGTACGAGTACAACGCTCAAGTCTTGTTGGTGATTTAAGCAGGATTAATATGCCCTAATCCCTATTTTACTCCGCTAGCACTGGGATGATTTTGCTCGTCAATGGGAAAGTGTTGGAAGTGATGGGTTAATATAGATTCACAACAAAATTCTCTAGAATATAGAAAGCCCAGCCGTCATAATTTGCTTATTTTTGTCTCTGCAAAGTTGGCTTATTTTTTGTAGAGGCAAGTCAGAACATTCTCAATGTGGCCTCAATGAATGGACCAAAAATTGTGACTGTGACTGTCTTTAACTACGCATACTGCAAATATTATTGCATATATAGAATCGATAAAACCCAGAGTAAGTTACCTAAGCAAATCATGTGATAAACAATATTTTATAACAGATGGCAATTATTCCAAAAGCCAAGTTTGGTTTATCCGAGAGAATATTTCTTGCTAATTTTTGCAAATCGTGGTCTTGTTTACCTGGTTGGTTGATTTCCCATCCCTCCATTGATCTCCAACAAAAAAGCTTGCTTAACCAAGGCACAATCGTCTATTCGATTTTCAGTCGAACATTTTTGATTATATTTTTATATACATTTGTTTACACGTTCACTGTTGTAAATATGTTGTACATAGACATATTGGCCATCTTAATATTCGAACATATTCGACAAATCTGAGATTTCTGAGGCGGTTAAAAGCGTCTTAAAACAAACGAGACACTCTAGAATAAAACTAGATGATCTTGACAAGACGTTTTCTTGGTATTTCTTCAAAAAATCGTATTAAAACAACGAAAATAATCGTTTTATACTTTTGTTTTATTGTTATGAAAGCTACCGCTGGCTGATAATGTTTACGTTTCACAAATTTAAAAAGTAAAAACACCACGTGGGGCCGTGGGCAGTAATTGCGACTTTTAAAATTGGTTTACCGGCCATATTGGGTAAGTTTTCTTTTGTTTTTGTTAAAAAGATTTGTTATATAAGTTGTTTATGTTAGATAAATGATGTTGTATAAATTTCTGTTGTATTGATAAAAGAATAATGTTGCATTGACCGTTGAACGTTTGGGATTGCCATTGATTTGTGTGCACTTTCAATTGAGCATACAATTCAATCGGTTATCGGTTAGGATTTTGAAATATTAAGTCCCTGAAATGCCATTTTCGGTTAAGATTTTACAAATCTGAAGGACACAAAATGTCATAAAATAGTCAAAAGAATATAGTTTTTGGGACTTCAAATTTATTGTACTTCAAATTTATATGTCCACCCCAGTCCACTCCGTGACGATACCACTGAAGTCACAGAATAGGAAATGACCAGAAAGGCCACTCAGCAGTGCAACGTGACACCCTATTTTTATATAGCGCAGCTTAAAAAACTTCAAAGGTTCGGCCTCAAGTGGCCCTTCTAGTCATTTCCTATTCTATGGTGAAGTCAAGTCGGTTTGACTCAGTTGGCGAGCATTGGACTACCACAATGTGATTGTATATTCCGTACAACACAGATGCAAATCTTATATACTTATATATTACTTTAATGTACAGTGTTTTATAAACAAATTCTCATAGAATAATATACATTAAATTACAGTACGTTGCAATAAGGCATTCTTCTTATATATATTTAAAATACAATAATTAATACAGAATGTACCTAAAAAATTGGATAAGCTTCAGGTCTTTAGGATCAATCGACCTGAAAACTCAACACAAACTTTGACGTTTCGAATGAAGGGCCTTTGCTCAAAACGTCAAGCTTCTTATTGTATTATTGACAGGTAGTTTGATTCCAAAGACCCCAAGCATATTTATCACTGCACAAAAGCGAAAAAAATGATAAAATTTATATAAATTTAGCGACATTTTATAAAACGTTCTGACTGCCCTGCATGAGTGCATGTACTCTCAGACATTCCAACCTCCGAGTCCTCAAAACCGGGACACTTCCCAATTTTCCCATTTTACTTAAATAAACGCCTCCCTTGAATGAACGCCTCCCTCGAAAGCGACCGCAAAATTGTCAAAACAACGTATGTCACGAGAATTACATCGATAGGCAACAAACTCGGCAATTGTTTGGGGCAACTAGAAGCTCCCATTTCATTAATATGTATTGAACCAAACGAATTTCATTAATATTTGTCACATGAGCCTTATTTTAAGAATACAACTATTAAGATACTACAGAAACCGGGACAATAAGAAGAAAACCGGGACACCGGGACAACATAGTCCAAACCGGGACAGTCCGCACATAATCTCATTTATCACTGCACGAATCTCATTTATCACTGCACAAATTGGTTATCACTGCACCTTGGAATAATCCCTGATAGACACTACCTACACTTAAGACCACACGTTCTAATAAATTGGAACAATTACTATTAATAGTACATTGTTGTATTGATTCTAAATTATTAATGGTGTCAAATAGCATCAATGGTCAGCCCAGGCTTGTTTCTCAGCAGATCCAAAAATTAGATAAAAAGTCATGCCAAGTACATTGACACCGGCAGTGACAAAAAATACAATAGCCCATTGATGACGTATATCCTGAAATTTGAAAGAAAATTTTATATATAAATGCAATCAAAATTTTGTTGAAAAAGTATTAGCGATCAGGTCGATGTGGTGTGGGACAGTTAGATGAAATATTGATGGTGAGGCGATGGTTTGGTAATATCAGAAGAAGAGAGAAAGATGAGGTGTTTGGTAGAGTTTATACCGGGTGGGGCAAAAAAAAGTACGCCTGTTTGATTTAGTATAACTTAAAACCTAAAAGAGCTATTACACTTAAACAAGTTGCTTTGCATTCAGCGATGTCTAACTTAACTTTTGATATGTGCCATGTGCATTTTCATGCAATATTGACCGAGATAGCTGCGTTTAAACTTGAGTAAACACTTTTGGAAATTGGAACTGTCGAGAATTAGCTAAAAATGGCCTTATAAATAATTTGATAACCATTAGCATTTTACGCAAGTATTCGTTTCAATGAAGTGAAGTTGAAGTTAGAAGGCCAAATGTTAGAATAAAAGAGCTTTAATCTATTCAAGAAACATTTCTAACTTCAACTTCACTTCATTTAAATAACACTTACGATAAAATGGTAACGGTTATCAAATTAGTTTAATAGGCCGTTTTTAGCTAATTCTCGACAGTTCCAAAAGTGTTTAGTCAAGTTTAAACGCAGCTATCTCAGTCAATATTGCATGAAAATGCACATGGCATATATCAAAATATAAGTTAGACAAAATATAAGTTATACTAAATCAAACAGTCGTACTTTTTTTTGCCCCACCCGGTAGATTAGAGGTCAGTGATAGATGAAGAAAGCATGGAAGACCAAAGAATCTAGAGCTGGAAAGGATGTCGTGAAGAAGACTTACAAAAGAAAAATGCTGTTGAAAAGGATCCTTTAGATTGTGGAAAACCTGGCGGTTAAAGGCGATGATGAAGATGGTAATGGTGATGATGATGATGGTGGCGTAACGTTATATCAGGGGGGAGGTTCAACATTTTTGAAGGCCCCCCTAGTATGAGTGCCTAAGACACAATTTTCCCCCTGGAAAATTTTTAACTTGAATAGGCCTGAAAGTTGACCACCTACGTACCCCGTTAATAGTCAGTGCTCCGACAACCTCAGGCGAGATAAATCCTGTAATATTACAAGCAAAGTTTGTGATACCCATTAAAATACCGGAATATTTTGGCGCCAATTCGACTACATTTGTCACTGGTCCAGATGTGGTGAAACTGGACAAAGTCACTGCTATGGTGACAATGGCGATGGCGGAAGTGGCTGTTGACGCATATACCATCGCGACTGTAAAAATGGCACTACCTCCTGAGCCTAGTTAAATTTAAAGAGAAAAGTAATTATAAACAATTAGTAAACTGAACTGAACTGAACTGAACTGAACTGAACTGAACTGAACTGAACTGAACTGAACTGAACTGAACTGAACTGAACTGAACTGAACTGAACTGAACTGAACTGAACTGAACTGAACTGAACTGAACTGAATGCTAAACCACCCTTGCACCATAGAACCGCCATATACCGCATCAGCTGAATCAAAACTGAACTGCCTTCAGAGGAAGAATATAAGGGGGCAACCAAAATCACACACCTTCGATATCTGGGCGTGCAGTGGGTGTGGATCAATTTTCATTCCCTTCATTTTCAGCAGGCCACCGCACATAAGCTTTTGTTTAGTTAATAATAATGGTTAGCGAAAAAACTAAAATCTAATGTTAGAATGTTAAATTAAATACAGCACCCAGAGATACCAGAAAGTAAAAAAAAAAAAAAAAAAAAAAAAGAAGACGTCTAATTTCTATAAATCTGTATTTTTCTTTTGTAGCGTTTTGTTTTGTGTTGTGGGCGTGCTCAGGCGATTCGGATCAATCGCACTTCGTGTGCCAAGGTGTGTCTGTGCGTGTGCGCGTGCACGTGCACGCAGGCCTGCAAGCTTTGCAACCTTAGACTTAGCGCTAGTAAATCACAATTGAAGCGTTTACAAACCTATAAAACAAGAAAGTTTTCTCGCATTTGTTGTAGTAATATGTTTTTTGCTTCGTAAAACATCGATAAGATATCCCCAGGCAGGTGCTAAAACACCAGACAAGACATACGGTAATGAGCTGGCCAACCCTATCTAAAATAACACAAAGCAAATATCAAAGTTAAGTCCTGGTCAAACGATAATAAGAATTCATGAGTTGAGCGACTCTCGCTCGCGTTTGACCACCAAATCTCATCAACTCTCATGCACTCTCATCTCACTTTGAGCTGGTTGAAATTTTGATGAGAATTGATGAGAGTTTTCGCTCGTTTTTGAGTTTCTAATACTTACTGTCGTAATGTCTAAGTTCTGAACATCTTTAAGATAGGTAGGAAACGAAATCATGAATGTGTAAAAACTCCAACAGTCTGTAAAGAAAGGAACAATAATCGCCCAGACTCGTATCGAGGATAGCATATATCTCCAGGGAATATCACGAAACGATAGCTATAAGGGAAGAATACAGTATAATATAGATTAATTAATTGCAATCCGCAAATATTTTATTCACAACCCAACGTTTCTACACTCCAGTTTAATGCCTTCATTCTCGTACAGTCGCGAACGTTGTTTCTTCAGGGATTACATTCATTTACTTACACCAAAGTGGCGAGAGAATATGTCTTATTTGCATGACCTGGTTGGCGTGAATTCACAAAGTGAAATTCCAAGTGGACAGTGACACTAGTATGGAATGGTGGAGGCGTGAGACCTTTAGGGGGATATGGGGGCATGCTCCCCAGAAAATGTTGAAATCTACAGTCTCTGAAATGCCATTTCATGCACTTTGGGGGAAGATTTAAGAGCAATGTTATAAGAGTACGTTCTTTCCAAATATTTGGTCGTACGCGTACGAAAAGCTGTTGACCACCAAACCTACCCAAAAGCTGTTGAACACCGAATCAGTATTTACTGCCGAGACTGAAGAGAGAATAAAGTGCCTAATTTAATACCTAAAACATTCATAGTTTTTAAAAAATCTCACTGAAAAGTAGCGCTAAAGTATAGCGACGATTCCCTGCCAGATAGATTTAAGTAAACAATAAGCATTAGACATAGCAGAGATATTAATGTTTCTTCAGTTTAACTTCTTTATGGTTGTGAAATATTATAATATGTTTATATATGTATTCTACTAGAAGTCACAATTTGTATGACAACAGCCCCCTCCCCCCCCTGCTCCTCAAACCCAATGCAGCGTAAATGTACATACCTTTGAATGCCAGTGTTTCCCGATAAGTTCCAGCTCAGTTTTAGTTATATTGGGATGATCGCTTGGCTCTTCATAGGCAAAATATGCCCAACATAAATACCAAAGGATTCCCTGTACACCTGTATAAAATAGAAATATATAGTATGAATAAAAAATACTAATAGTTAAAACTGATTATAGTTCATGTTGAATCGACACAAATTCAACAAGAATTGGCGATAACAATATATGTTATTTTGAGTTACGTGACATGTTTCTGGGTAACGGAACATTCGAATTGTTTTTACTCTTAAGGATAAGACAAAAGACACAAGCTTGTCTGTATGATTGAATTGTAGAGGAATTTTAAGATAACCAAATAGGATATTCTGATAAACTTTCGTGGCTTGCATCGCTGTGTAGATATATAACCGTGCTTCATAAATGCAATTGACCGCATCCATTTGATGACACATTGCATAATGGTTTATTGAAAACGAATATAATTCGAAATATACGATTTTGGGATGCTCATAGCTACTAACACACTGACACACGGACGGTTTTACGATTTTTTCATAGTTTGGTAATGTTAATTTTTTTACAATCATAAAGAAAGTATTGTGAAAGTTCGCTGCTTAAACACTATAAATTTACGCACCCATTTTTTGCAGGGCACGACGAAAGGATTAAACATACCAAAGCAATAAAATACAGAAGGCCATCCCCAAGAACTGCCAGCGAGAACGCCGCTTAGTGAATTTGCAAATACAGTTCCCCATAAAAGACCTGGAAAAATAATGGATGACATGCAACGATCAGTCCAGGTAAAATAATAGCAAAAAGCTGTATTTGGACACAAAGTAACAAGAACTTGGACGTTTCGAGCGAACGGCATTCGTCTTCGTCTACTAACTTCCAGACGAAGGGCCTTCACTCGAAACGTCGAAGTTCTTGACACTTCTTGTTGACCCTAAGCTTATTGTAATTATGGTGTGCAAATATACATGCAGTATTTAAAATTTCTACCAATGAAATTTATGCCATTTCTCCATAATGGATGTATGACTGTATGAATCATGAATGAAACTCGAGCATGTAGTATACCTGAATGCCTTACCATCAGAAAAATACTTCTCTCGTAAACTGGAGACCATTTGCTTATTAATGATATTCCTGAAGCAGCAACCAGACCCTAAAAAGGCAATTATCTTGGGGCATTTTGCCTCATGAAAAATCAAAATATGATATATGAAAAGACGTGCATGTATTTAGTAAAAGTGTTATATAAGAAGTTCAATATTTCATTATGGAATGTGACGTCATAATGTGTTGGTCATTTTCATATTAAACAGTTTGGCAAAATATCTTATTTGGGGCGTATAGATTATCTTCACAATACAATCGTAAAAAGTACTGTTAAATGTTGTTTCAGTAACACTTTAACAAATATTATACTCATAGTACTGTAGCTTGCATAAATAATAACCATATGGTCAAGATTTTTCACGCACTTAATCGTATTATACTTGCCATGGAACACAGAAACACTCAAATTTAACACTAACCAAAAACGCGCCTTCCGTGATGCGTAAGAATATAAACGCGTACACATTTTGTCGCACGATGAATGGTGTAGCTAAAGTAAGAACTGATGAACCAAATATTGCAATACCCAGCATAAAAGAACCACCGTATTTGGCACTTAGCAGTCCAGCTGGTATTTGTAGAGCAGTGTAACTCCAGTATAATGACGCCAATATTGTGCCTAGGGGCGATAAAAATATAAATCTAGTGCTATCAACAAAAAACATATTGTGATAATACAATTTCAACGGTAGTCAACTTCAGAAATTTTGACACTTAAATATATAGACACAAAAATACAATTGAATAATTGAACCTTGAAATTGTTTATCCCAGTGAAACTCTGGTTCCTGGAAAAGCAGAAAAAGTACATCAATTACAGTTTGTCCGGCAGAACAGTTCTCAAAATGCCCTTGAACAATGGTCAACGACTAAGTGACCAAGTTCGCAGTAGCAACTGGTCAAGCTATGCGGAAAACTGTCAATTATTCTCAAACGCGGTCAAAAAATGTTTTGTCTTTAGACTTTAAGTGGACGTATATTAGCATAGCATGCGGAGTTGCCATGGCTAGCTTCGCCTGAACTGGAATACTATTCAAACTCACCATGTCTTTAGATAAATGAGGTCCAGAACTATTATACTGCTTTCCTTCACCGTGTGTCATTGCCACAATTATGGTCACATTAACACACATACGTATGCAGTACATATTAAGGTTGGCCAACGTAATGAGAATGAGAATTATAAAACGTTTCGGAATCGCTGGAAATAATCGAGTATTTGATTCTTTAGCACTGGGACTGAATTGACCACTCTTGTTTATCTCACTGTTCGCATTCAGAGGTTGTCTTCTTTCACTGTATGTAAAGAACACGTTCATGTTATGCAAGTTTTGGTAGGCAAAATGATTGTATCTTTGTCCATTTGTTTGTTTGTCTGTCTGTCTGCCTAATTTCTTTGTCAGTTATGTCCGTGTTTTTCCTTTCTGTCCGTGTTTTAAAGCTTTCTTCCTCAATCTAATCTTCTTTGTCATACTTCTTTCTACATGCAGGGTGTCCCAAAAGAAATCACTCTTGTGCGTTATTATACCTTTGGGAACTTAATTGAATTGTACATGAAAGGCAGAAGTATTTACAACTTCCCTTCGTCCAAATAATTTAACGCGACGTATAAGTTGTTACGACAAATACTCGTTGCGCTGTAGTCAGTTGAACCATTCTTACTCGAACTGACCGTAAGACAAATTTGTAATTTGACATTTTTGTGTTGCTGTTCGTTTTAGAAGCTATTTTAAATTCCCAGAGGTATAACAACGCACGTTTAACAACAAAAGAGTGATTTCTATAAGGCGGGACTTTTTGGGGGACACCCTGTACAGTCGAACCTCCCGTAAGCGGACACCCTTGGGACCGAGTCGTGGTGTCCGCTTACGGGAGGTTTCCGCTTATGAGAGGTCATTAATATTCAATTAATAATTAACCATTGTAATACATGATTGCTTTATATAATTATGATTGATGGTACAATCTATATTAACTGATTAACTCTAAACCCGTTAACACAAGAGTGATCGACAAGACACTACAAAACGTAGAGCATATAACTGCCCGCAAGTATATCTTAATAGTATTAAATGTAGATTAAATATTCCATTGTCACTAGTTGTGTTATCGAATAACCTTACTTAAATTTATCAACAAATAGCGATGTATTTTTGCCCTCCATCATATTTTAAATATTTGTAATCTACACCAAACAGATGTCTATTAATCTTAATCCACTCGAGATAATTCAATACAACATCTAGTATAAAGACTATTTTAATGGGAGTAGAATGCAAACTGTCCGGTTACAGGAGGTTATAATGCTATTTGGGATTCCATTTTGGTGTCCGCGTCCGCTTACGGGAGGAGTCCGCTTAAGAGAGGTTGCAAATGTGGTGATATAATAGGCGTTTTGCCCGGGACCCAAGAATGGTGTCCGTTTAATTACGTGTGGTTCGACTGTATTTTCTTACTTCGTTTCTTCCTCTGCTCTTTTTTCTACCTTCTTAATTTCATCCATTTTTGGTGTCAGTCTGTTACACTGAATTACCTTCATTCTTTGTTCTTTCAGCTTTCTTAAATATCTTTTCGTTCTATATTTTTCCATTAATATTCCTTCATTTATTCATTCACTAATTCTTTCTTTCCTAATTCTTTCTTTACCTACTGATTTGTTTGCTTGCTATCTGTCAGTTATGTGTTTACATGATATCTCTTTATCGGTACATTTTACGCAAATCAATTTTAGTTGATATAGATCTAAATATATATAACATACTATAACTCAATATCATCGTTATTGGCTTCACTATCCGAATTTGGATAAATAAATCTCCCCATTTCACCATGAAGCTTTCGTGTTGGTTCGTTGGGGTCTTCTGAAAGTAGCTTTGTTCGATCATTTTGAAATTCATCATTCTCATCATCACTAATCATTGTTATATAATGTCTTTATAATGTACAATGTCCTGTTATCTAAGAAATGAATAAAAAACATTTGTAGAATATTAGCCTGCCTGCTAATTATTTTATTATCGTATTGTCGTGCATGTTGGAAGGAGTGTCGACACATCTTTTCATCATTCATCAAAAAAGACGGATTTGCACCTAGATAGATCCAAGCTCTCTGATTTCATATAAGAACATGACTTAACTCATCAACTTTCAAATGAGAGTTTTTGCCTCGTTTGACAGGTACGCGTGGTAATATCCAGTCAAGTCTCGTGCATGCCAACACTTTATAAAGACAGTTCAAGAGATGCCAAATTCAGATTTTCAACTTTAATGTGGAGGCAAAATCTCGATTTATTAACCACAATGCATTGCGTTCTGGTCGGCGGGCTATTCTTCAGTTCTTTGCTACCCATAAAGCAGGTTTATATCGAACTGACGGACTTCAATATATTGGAGACAGTTTACTGATAAATCTCATAAAGTTTACAAATTCAAAGCTTTTAATAGTGTTTTGTTATTCCACGTGCGTGGTTATTCATGTTGATACTGTATGTATTATGATTGAGAAGTAACAACCAGAGTATAAATCTTGGTATATGTATAAACACGCAGGGTTGGCTAAATCGTGTATATCGTGTATAATATGATTAATATGATTTATGTTTTGAAACTTTGCACCATCTTTGGATCCCTTAGGAATAATACTATACCAAGGCAGCACTCACTGCCCTGTGGGTGAACTAGTATTAAAAAGTTAAAGCCATATCAATCATACTGGCGGTTTCCCGCGCCGTATAGACTATAGTGTGTAAATACTAGTAATTACTAGTAATTACTATCGCAAGGAAGCGCTGCCTTAAAGAAGGAAAAATGTTAATTAATAAGTTCGGAATAATTTACGAGCCATTGCTAGGTGCTACACCAAACATGTGCCCGCATTTTCAAAGCATTTTTACATGCTTACAGCTTGGCACTATTTTGCCTGATCACAAGTTGAGAGCGCGCTGAGTGAGAATGACCAAAGTTGATCAACACGTCACCTCAACACATGGCTGAGCCTAAATGCAAACAGAGATTGAGAGTTAGAACTTAGAACTGAGAATTCTAGATCCCAACAGCGTACATATAAATATTAAGGCAATTTTTGTTAATATCAAAGGCATTTAAGTAATAAGTTTTTCGCAGCTATTTAAAAAATAGGCACTCTAAGCGTACATGTATCTGCGCAATGTAATCGTCCGCCGCCACGGGTACATTGTAAAAGTCTTTAACAAAATGTTTCAGTTTTAATGAATAGCTATAGGAGAAGCAGACTACCGGGTTTATATCACAGTCAATATTTTTGTTTCAATGACGTCACAAAGGGGGCCCTTATGCGTTAAAGCCCGATTCCACTGATGGTGCTAATCCGTCCCTATATTGCAGGTCCAGTCAAGTCAATCTGTCAATAACATTTTGGGAAATTGGCGAATAATTTCCACC
The DNA here is from genome assembly GCA_016169945.1 of Trachythela sp. YZ-2020. Taxonomy (NCBI): domain Eukaryota; kingdom Metazoa; phylum Cnidaria; class Anthozoa; order Malacalcyonacea; family Clavulariidae; genus Trachythela; species Trachythela sp. YZ-2020. Next base: position 3,692,059 of record JADLSH010000157.1, read on the forward strand.
GAGACAAAAGTAATCAAAATATTTCCATTTCTTACCAAAAAATACTCTCTAAACATTCGTCACGTTCATAAAAATTACAAAATGAAAAATGCTGTTGCTTTGATGTATATTTCCCATCGTAAAATTGTAAAAAATTCGTTATGTTTCTAATTTTCGCTCTTTAGTATTCCGCCATCTTGAAATTTATAATATCAATCCAGTTATACGTAGAGAATACTAGAGGTCAGAGAGTAACATACGTCATTCGAAGATAACTGTCGCTGATTGGCTAGAAGTCACACACTTACGAAACTTACGAATTTTACGAACTTACATTGCACGAACGATAGCATAGTATCTGCATGTGCAGATACGAAGCACGCGCAAATATACTTTAAAGCGCCGATTTATTAATGTTTTCAACGTCAAAGGACAATGACAAGATATCTCAGAATCAATTCAGTATCTTACCACGTTCAGCGCAACAACACTCATTTTTGTAGCCCTAAACAGAAATTGTATCATCTGCTTGTACCTCCATATAGAATAATACAAAATATAGTGCTTCATTGAATATAGAAACTGAATCATATACCTGGCATATGTCGCATGTGACTGTGACGTACGGAACGGTGAATATTTTCGAGTTTGCTGCTCCGCCCCCCCTCCCCCCCCCCTGAATGCGAACAAATAAACTAAAAAAAATCGAGAACCCGTCATATTTTATACATATTAATCACGAATCATCGGCCAGAAAAATGTAGCATACCTTAATAAAACGTCGAAGTTAATGCCATTTTTGATACAATATTACCGCCGGTCTTGCACGTCGTTCAAATCAAGACACGAATATCCATCCTAATATTAATGAAATCCAGCTTTCAATATACTAATATATTATATAGATATTATCGAAATCGGCAACGTAAATATTCGATTTGCTGGCACATATATAGCGTATTTTTATGGCAACTGTTATAAATGCAGACTATTTTTCTTTCCTCTATATAACTAAGGTTTCTTTGAAATAATGATATATAGCGATCATCTAACGGGTTAAATTCCTCGATCGCCATGAATTATAAATAATAACATGCTATAGACACAACATGAAAAAAAATTGGAAATTGCTATGAATTTGGTATTCTAATATATTCTAATTTGGTATTGTAATTTGGTATTATATATATTAAACGTGTTAATTAAACCTGCGAAAAAATCGTCCGTAAGTGCTTTGTGCTGACAATTTATGGTATAATTTTTTCGAGTCGACAGCTATTTAAATCGTTAAAATGTTGAACCCTGGCCATCCAGTTATTGCGTGGTGTAAAACAGCCAAAGTATAATCAAAGAGCATTTCTACATATAATCGTGCTGTCGCTAACAATGATGCTAAACAACCTGTTGCCAGACATTTCAACACTGGCAATCACAGTGTTTCAGATAAGAAAATTCGAGCTCTGTGTCCCATTTCTGCAGGTAGTAATGATAGCCGCAAAAGGCAAGAAATGCGTCTCATTTCCCAACTTGGCACCATTCAACCTCTCGGCATTAATGAGCGCTTCTCTTACATTTAACTCCTATCTGTTTATGCCTGCCATCAGCAGATACTCTACATCTCACCTCCTCTCATATATAGTTCCTGAATTTCTGTCTTTCTTGCTTTGTTCGCTTCGCCTTATATGCTCATATATTTTGTGATGTGATTTCCATATTTTGTTTATAGTTTGTTTTGATTAAATCCATCTGATTGGTTTATTTTTTATCACGTGCTCGCTTTTGTATTCACTATGAAAGCACAAGGTTTTCCCCGACCCCATTGTACTAACTTCCAGACGAAGGGCCTTCGCTCGAAACGTCGAAGTTCTTATTGTATTTTTCAGGTAGTTTTAGACAACAGTCAACCGCCGTATATTTCTACATATAGTATATTATAGTATTATACATATATATTAGATAAATTTACATTTGTGGTTGCTCATTGCTAACAATACAGCCTTTTTCAAGTTAGCTATTTGAATTGTTATTTATAACTGTTAAAACCCATCTATGCAGTTTCGTTGGCATTGCCCTGTGTGTCTCTTTTCAAGGTAACCAATATTTTTCTACCAAGGACCCCAACTTGAACCAGATGCACGCGTAGTGCGATTTATTTATATTCCTTCAAACCCCTTTGGAAATACACCGATGTTTTGTCTACAGTGGTATAACACTGCGCGACTTCATATACGAATCTTCGTGAAGATTACACCGCGGATAACAACGGAATGAACTCGAAGATCATCGGAATGAACTCGGACACTGTGAGACTGACGTGGAGTGATCCACTTTTCCACGCCATCTATACGTGGCTTTCTTTGCGAACTCGAAACTTCGCGGGCTTTTCCGATCCGTCAACGAGCAAGACCGATTCTTCATCGTCGACCTTCGGGTCTTCTTCGGAATTGCCTTCGGATTCGACGAGTCCACTGTCGCTGCTTTTCTCCTCAGATCTTTTGTCGGGCTCGCCATCCTCGTTCCCAAGCACTTCATCCTCGTCGTCGACTTCATTTTCTTCGCTGACGAAAACGTTTCCGAAAGACGTTTGGACTGAACTCAGGCCGTGGTTGGGCCCAGATTCCGAGAGCGTACGGGGAGTCATCGGGCTCAACAATGGCGCTTCAACTTCGATGTACTCCTACAGTAACACAAGAAAGGAATAGAATTTGCGTTGTTGTATTAATGAGTGCGGCGTTTGTCGTATCTGTTATGACCATGGGCCCGTTGTATAAAAAAGTAGTTAAAGTTAACTATAGTTAGTGCGAAAATAAACCAATCAGAATCGCGAATTTTAAAGTTAACTACTATTTAACTACAAAACGAGTCGTGAAAATGTAGTTAAGACTTTTATACAACCGGCCCCAAGTCGTGTTCGACGATGTGAAATAGTCTGAATCTATCTTTTCTTTTGTATGCTGTTTACAAATCATTCTTTACCGACTGAAAATATATATCGACACTCTATTACATCGGTTACCTTGATATATCCACGACAGTTACTGCTAAATGGAGGCCAGGCTTTAGCCAGTACGGTAACTGCTGGCCTTGCTCAAATAGCTAGCTCCACATGATTCTGGATTTCGCTTGTAATTCCAGGCTTATATAAGCAGATGAAAGAGAGTTGGCGAGTAAGCCTAGCTTTGAATTGTTTGCACTACATGATTCTGAGGTTACCAATTAAGCCCAAAATATTTCATTCGAACGATGTAAAATATGAAGATACTTATATTTTCAAGATAATTCAGTTGTGGTTCCAAATTCACATTGGAGATTTGGACTTAGCCCCTTACACTTCTGAAGTAGTGTCGATGAGACTTGTCGGAAAGCACGACTTCTTTATCGGATTCCAGTAAGGCTGTAGAAATATGGCTGTGCATTTCATGCTCCTATACTGCCAGATAGATTTCCAAAATTAGTTGTAAAATTTTCCCTACAATTCAAATATCTCTACCTCTGTCGTCATGCTCTCCAACTCCTCGTTCAATTCTTTGACAATTTCTGTGAAGTTTGGCCGACATCCGGGCTCTTCTAACCAACACCGTAACAGCAAATCATATCTATAGTAAGAAAACGAAGAAAGATTGGGGGAGGTGTTAAAATGTTTGCATTATACAACTGTTCAGATATAATATGTAGAGAGAAAATCGCTTGCATTGATCGTGTCACTTGCATGCATTTACGGGAAACCATGCTATTGCCTGTATGGACCAGTGGACCACTTGCATTTTGCTGGCAGGCAAATTCCGATTATACAAAATATTTGTTCTCCATTGTGTGGTTCAACAGTGCCTATCGCAATAACGAAGCTCTGTTGGGAGCAAACGTTTGCCTGTCAGCAAAACGTAAACAAGGCAAGAGGTCTATAAGCTATACCTATTTACTGTTTTGATATATCAATACTTCATTCAATCAGGTGTCTCGTATACTGGTGGTAATATATGATATAATCTTCTTTAATTTTCCGCAGTAATAGAAAATGCCAATATGGCAATAACACCGCAGCCACTTACAACTCTGGTGGACAGTTCACGGGTCTCTCCATTCGATAACCAGATTTCAGAAGTTCGAATAGCTTTTCGATTGGCACGCTGGGGTACGGTGTTCCTCCTGAAAAATAGATGTAGGAAATCTGAGAATATAGGACGTATTACTGTATGCTTGAAAAGGAGCTGCAAATACACAACGTGTCACAACTTTTGACAAAACAGTCCAAAACACAAACCGACATACCAAAAGTAAATATTTCCCATGTAAGCACACCGAAGGCCCATCTAAAATTATAACAATTGATATATTAAGTAATAAGATATACAGTAAGTAGGTAAAATTGAGTGTTCAAATATACAGATATTCAATGGTATACTGCACTTTATTGATTCAGTATCGTATTCTACACAATTCATTCACAAGGTTTTGAGGTATATATTTTTTACTTTAAAATACAACATGAACTGAATTACAGTAGCTGCATATATATTGTATGTATTGTGGTACTGTACTTACACGTCACTTTGTGTTGTATAAACCCGATCGAACAAAGCTTCGAGCGCCATCCATTTTACTGGCAAGCGACCCTGCGAATGAATTAGTCATATTTGATCAACAAACGTCCTTTCAATAGGATGACACTGTACAGTAAAGAGATTGGTCAAGACGAGAATATATAGCAACAACTTTGACGACGATTAAAGTTGACGAAGTTCAAGGCAACCAGGTATAATATTAGACTTTTTTCACTATGATTTACTGTAAGTAAATGTAATCACCAAGTGCAGGTTGAAATTAATACTGTGGGTAAATCATTATGCAATGTGACATCAAATTCGTTTGCATATAAAACATCAAAACGAAGCAAGTAAGCTAAGAAAGGCCGAATACTGTATTTGAATTGTCTTTCGAAGACATTACAGCAACAAAAATGTGAGTTGCAGTCTCAATTGATCGCCAACTCTCATCAACTTTGAGCTGGTTCAAATTTTGATGTGAGTTGATGAGAGATGTTACTCGTTTGACCGGTACGCGTGGTAATATCCAGTCAACTCTCATGCAACTCTTGTTCTCGTTTGACCGGGGCATGAGAGTTGATGAAACTCTCGTGCAAACTCTCGCTTGCCAACTTTTTCGTCAACATCATCCTCGTTTGACATGCAGGGCTTAAGGAAGGTTAAAACATTTAACAATAATTTACATACGTCTGTAGTTTTTCTGTAATAATCAATCTTATGTATATCTCTTGCCAAACCAAAGTCAGCAATTTTCATTATTTTATCGTCTCCGACTAAAATATTTCTCACCGCGAGATCTCGATGGATACACTGAAAGTAGAAACATAATGATATATATATATATAAAAGTAAAGTTAGGAACAGAATTACTTATACTGGATAACTCTACCAGTTTTAAACTATCTTTCTATGACTTTCAGTGACAGTATGATGTAAATCTATTTTCTAGTCTCGCTGTACGTGGGATTCCATTGACATTGTGTGCATTTATCACTAATGGAACTATTCGAGATCAACACGGATATTTTCCACATTTGTATTGGAGAAGACACTGGTGAAAATATGCACAACTGTAAGTAGACGCTAATTGTGTTGTTTCCAAATAGCATAATGTGAGTACAACATTTACGAACTTTTTGGTAATTGTTTGCACATTCTATTATATAACTACATACTTTAATGTTTCGAAAAAATTCTAATTTATATGTTTGCATTATATTTCTGAACATTTCCCATCCAATATTTATAAATGTTTTGGCAGCATTTTAGAATACTGAGGAATGTTTGACATCATTCCTAAGGCTAAGTGGATTTATCTTTGTAAAATTAGTTGAATAAGTTCGCAATATTCCTCAATATCTTGACAACATTTCGGAACAGGAAAACATTCTTTCGGGCAACAGCGATACGTATTTTAACGTTGTCTTATCGTAATGAAAATAATATTTTACTTATTCGCTTTGCTTACATCACTTTTACGACGCGACTTTCTTTCGTTCAAACCAAAAAAACAACCAGAAGGCATTCAGAAACTAAATTCCTCTGCCAGCAAATTATGTCAAGTGTCAAACATGAATTATACATGCACTAATTAGGCATTTGCAGGTACATATTTCATCCAATTTTCATCCACGTTGCACCAAAATTTTATCAATTTGTCTTTGGTGTATGATTATTAACTCAACAAATTTTCGTGTATAAATGTGTAATAGTTTTTGCGTTATCCTGCTAACAAAAAAAACACACAAACAAACAATAATTATACCTTCATTGAAGCAAGATACTCCATGCCGCGCGCTACTTGATAACTGAACGATATAAAATCCCGTAACGACAACACTTCGTCAGCATGCGGTGACGGGGTCATTCCTTGTCTTTGCGGTCTGCGATCCCGAAGATATTCACGAAGATTCCCGTGAGGTGCGTATTCCACAATCACCAGCAGCGGACCTAAATGATCAGAGAAAACATAGATACATCGTTTATTTGAACGTTGAACTGTTTTTGTACAAGGAAATTTTAGACCCAGCCAGAAGCAGTTGCGAAAAATGCAACCGTAGGCTCTCTGGCAGGAATTGAACGTGTGGCACTGCGATTCCGGTGCAGCGCTCTGACCACTGAGGTTCAGAGTCCAGTTGTCGAGAACTAAGCACAAGTTCATGTGCATATACTAGGGTGATACCAGTGTTTGGTATAAGGGTAGAATTACACCATATTTATAATTATACAAAATTTACAATTATGCAGTATTCACCATTTTGCGTACAACACCCAATTAAGTTGATGATGTTCTTATGAGGTCCTATTTTCTTCATCACCTCCAGTTCGGAAACAAGATCTGCGAAATCCACATCCATCGCATCATCTGGGGAAGAAAGTATACAAGACAAATGAGTATAATTTTTAAAACATAATAATACATATATATTTCGCGCAGATTCAAATGCGCCTTACAATCGCTTATAAATACAGTAAATATTACTTCTCAAACTCATTATAATTCATGAGCAAAACACAAAGGAAATCACCACCCTATCGTTGTCTTGATACCACGGTAATAAACACCCATAAATTAACTCAACTTTCGCGTTGAATTCCTCTTTAAATACTGGTTTGTTTGAGAAGCTATATCATACACTCGAAGTCGTTTATTATAGTGATTTAAAAACACCTCAAAGTATGTTAAAAAACTCGACTAGCGCCTTGTTTTTCAACACACTTTTCGGTATTTCAAATCACTATAATAAACTCGTTCTCGTGTATGATATATTACATACAAGATTTCAGAGAAATATACAATGTTAAAACACTAGGTTAGCATAGTAGTTCTTGGAAGAAATTCGACGTTTTTCTCAGTTAGGATTCAATTTTGTTCCACAACTTTTATGTATAGCCAAACTATTGCAAGCAGACAATTGACTTTAACGAACCAGTTTAAGGTTATGAATTTAAGGTTATGAATTCATTCGTACCTTTCAAAGTTTTCACAGCGACTGTTAGACGCACTGATCCGAACCTGGGAATATACGCTTCAGCTTTGAGCACTCTTCCAAAAGCTCCTTCACCAATCGTTCCTAGAAGTTGAACGTTCTCTCGGTTGATATCCCAATCGTCGTCATATGGAATTTCACTTCCCTGGATTAAATATACATGGGATTGATAAAACAATAGGTATTGTCCAGACAGAACGTGTACAATAACGTTATTGACTTATAATATCCACAGAATTGGCTATCTTGACTTAGAACGACCGATATTCAAGAGGCCTTGTCACCGAGTCTTCGTCCCTGTTTACATGATGCCTACATGAATGGCTAGCCCTACCAGTAAGGCTGATTTTCACCTGGCTTCCTTACAACTCGTTTATTTCTTACGAAGTCCAAAATCATGTTTTGCCGAGCAAATTTTCGAATAAAAACCATCAGACAATTGAATATAGTTCTAAAACTAAATATTCAAATTGAAAATGACTTCGAAAAGCGAGGTTTGGCACAGATAGGGCAAGTTTCTACTCAGCCCTACAAGGATGGCTAGCCCTCCCTGTTGCGATTATATAAGAAATTACCAGCCCAACTAGGCGAGATCTCCGGTAGTCAATAGTGAGATCTCACCTAGGAGGGCTGGCCCTCCTCTCACATAAAAGAAAACAATTTTAATATTACCTGCGATAAATTTGAACTAAGGCGTGTACGAAATTTCCTTCCAAAAACATTCTGCGCGTGCGGATGAATCGGGACTTCCGGGACTTCATCGAGCATCTCAAACTCTTCTTTCTCGTGATTAAAACGTCCTTTGCGCTTGCGTCGACGTCTTCTCGCGCACATTACACACACGACTGCACCAAGTACCAAGGCGCCTGCGATGATTATGATCACGATGATGATAACACTGGTGCTCTGAGTTTCGCTGACGTGGTAAGGAGTTGGGGAATCGGTTTTAGGATTTTCTACAACAAGAAAGATAAATGTCAACGGTGTTTCGAGGACGAGGATTGTAGATAGACAGATGGCGTAGCCCATGGGCTATTTATCAAGTCTTGGTAAATTTAAAGAAGGTTCGAAATTTAGTGTTTGAAACATTTTACGAAACAGGAAGTTTGCAGACTGAACAGGCAATGCTGAACTATCATTTCGGCAACTATCATTTCGGCAAATGGGCGAATATTCGAAGGACGTTTAATTCCCAAAGGGTGGAAAATTTTGATTTCCATCACTCCTTTCTCATCGGATCGTATTGGGCCGTTAAGGCTGATTTCCATTCAGAGCAAAATGTCGCGCGATCGACCTTTTGCGATCGTTTTCTTTTGAATTATGAGCCCTCGACCGGATCCGTTCCAGTCGAGGACTCGTAATTCAAAAGAAAACGATCGCAAAAAGTCGATCGCGCGACATTTTGCACTGAATGGAAATCAGCCTGTACTGATCGTATTGATACAAGAAAGGTGTCATTTGATAGCTAAAAGCTTTATCTTTAAGGTATGCATATAAACTAAATATTATGCGCGCGATAACATGCCAAAGTTGGATTAAGCATGGAATGTTTGAACGCACACACGCCTACGTTTCGACCAAAATTATTTAAGTTCGATCATTTTGTTCGAAATTCCTCAGTCCACCTGAAGATTGTTCCATTGCATGAAACAGCCTGTAGTGGATACCTTGAGGTAAGCGAAAACTATATATTTGCTCTATCTATATGATATCGAGCACTCTTTGGTACCTTCATGAAGTTACCTTTAGGTGTGACGAAGAGATAAAACATCTCTTTCTTCCCGGAAATGAAATTGCGTGCCGTGCAGGCATAGTTCTTCTGATCGGCAAATGAGACATTTTCGAACGTCCAGTGAACAGCGTACCATTTTACTTCATTATCCTAAGCGATGAGTAGATATTTGACAGTTACAGTATGGAACAAGATGAGAAACTGGTGGTGGTAGAGACGAAATTCCTGCGAACTGTTAGAAAAGTGACAAGATGAGAGAGAATGATTGAGAAGACGTGACGAATGAATTGAAGTTGATGATAATGATGATGATGATGATGATGATGATGATGATGATGATGACGATGACGATGACGATGACGATGACGATGATGATGATGATGATGATGATGATGATGATGATGATGATGATGATGATGATGATGATGATGATGATGATGATGATGATGATGATGATGATGACGATGATGATGATGATGACAACGACGACGATGATAATTATAATGATACATACCTGATTCACATTCTCTATTAATCTCTTCTTGATGTTTCCTCCAATCTCTGCGGGAAGGTCTGTACCGTTGGGTAGGAAATAAATTAGATTAAATTCCGGTTGTTCCAGCGCAGCAGCCTCGCATTTAACAACGAGTCTACTTCCAACCACGACTGTTTGGTTTTCGATTTCTTGAATAATTGGCGCAGAACGAGTCACTCCTATAGTAGAAGACGGATTAGGGTTCAGGGTGGAATGCTAAAGACAATCCTAAGCCATGTTTCGACTAGGCTATGACATTATACCAGAGACTAGCCTGCATCTGAGGACTACCTATTTTGGCTCCGACAAAGTGTGTTTATGGTACTCTATCTAGCGGTAGGCCCGAGTTCTATAAATTGATGTTGGAGAGTTGTTGTTCGTGGGGATTTCGAGACAAATTTATCTACATACTCTAGTCGTGACCTGGAGCAGTTGCGAAAACCATATTCTGCGGCAGGAATCGAACCTGCGGCCCTGCGATTCCGGCGCTCCGACCACTGAGGTACAATTGCCAAGAGTTAACCACAAGTTATATACCAACTACACCAGTGTGATAGAAAGGTCTGCAAGCTATCAGTCGTATATAAATACCTGGGACTTTCAAGATGAAATCATAGGTGATATTCCCAACTTTATTCCACACAAAACACCTATACTTTGTAGGGCCATTTACGTCGGGCGATTTCACTTTAAACGTAAAGTGATCGTCAGATATCTCTCCTGAGAGACCCGTCACTTGATCATCGCCTTTGTACCACATCACTCTGGGCTTTGGGATACCATTAGCCTTGCAAACGAAAATGGGTGGAGCGTCCTTTTTGTATGTTTGTTCTTTCTTCATTTCTTTGGGGTGCGTAAAAAACGGCTCTGAAAAAATATGAAAACAGTTTATCAGAAGAAGAAAAGAATGAGGAATGTAAAGCCCGATCGAATTACATTCGCGGCCCAACGTTTCGACATTCCGATCTAGTGTCTTCTTTGGGGGTGACGTAGCCTGCGTGGCAGGCGTTCTATTGTAGGGGAGGGAGTTCTCACCGCGCGCTCTCAAAAAAAAGCGCGCGCTCTAAACAAAACTCCCTCCGCCACAATAGAACGCCTGCCACGCAGGCTAGGGGTGACCTGACGAACCCCTGATGAAGGACCCCTAGGACCGGAGTATCGAAACGTCGGGTAGTGTATGCAATTCGATCGGGCTTTAATTTGCAGTCATTTATTTATTTTGCGAAAACATGAGTAATATTAAACCTGGTTACCGAGCATGAACGAACAAGCTTTAAGAAAATAATATAATTTTAATTAAGTAGCGAGATTTAATTAAATTTTTTGGTTGTTGCTGCCAATAGGCGTTAGCATGCGGAATATGAATGTTTGCCGTTGCGCTGATTATGTTAATTAGGGTGTCGTTTCCTTAGGGCGCGCACACACGTCATATTACGTTGTAAGATAGGCTAATGTCACGTAACGTTGTACTATAAATCAGCTAGATAAAACCAAATATATTGCGCTTTATTCTGACTCTTACGTGATGTTATATCGATGGTCTAAAAAGTATATATGAGAAAAATGCAGCAATATGGTTGATTAATTCCTCATGAAGTATTAATGAAATTGACACTTACTTATGCCAGGTTCCGTTGAATTTTCTATAAAAATGAAAGAGAGGAGTTGGTTAAACCTGAGTATATTCGCAGAGAAATCGTGAGCATGAATCTCGTTATACTTTGTCGATATATTTCTTGCTGAATATGCCCAGAAGGCAACAAGGAAACGAATGAGAATGATAATATCGGTCGGGAGAAACGCGGGCCATGTTCACTGTTTTTCTGTGCGTACATTTCTACATAACATGGCTCTGTGCAGAAATTGCGTTGCAAGTTGCAGCAAAAATTGTGCAACAGGGCCTTTAGATCAGGGTGGTTAAACACGATTAAAATTACGAACAATCAGATGAACACATCATAGACTTCAAGAAAACGTACCTTCAAAAACATTCAAATAAATAGTCTTATTCACGTCGCCTTCTGCGTTATAAACCTTGCAAACGTAAATCCCTTGGTCACTATATCTGATATTTCTGATCCTCAAATATTTATTTTTCTTGATCTGATATTTTTCGCTCTTGCCCATCTTGTCGCTAATGATGAGATTGCCATTCTTAAACCAGCTATAACTCGCCGAATCCACCTTGACCAAGCAAGGTAGGCGGACTTCCTTTGTGCCATTCGTGGCGTTGACCGTTTGGGGAATTCCATCGTCACCCTTGAAGTATGGTGCTTCACCTGTTATGAAAGGAGAAATGATCTGTAAAAACTAGAACTGGGTAGAGAATCTTTTTACATTCAACGAGTCGTTTTTGGAACGAGAATATTTATAATGAGAAAACTTTTCTATTTATAATGATCTTGGCTTCTTTTGTAGCTTGAAAGATGTAGCAGCCCACACCTCTTCTCATGAATTTTAAAACGTTTTTCAAACACCAGATAATGAGTTTTAGGCTGCCATATTGGCGTGACTTCGTTATTAAGTGTATGAGACTTTTGGACTTTCGAAAGTCTGGGAATTTCATAGTTGGACTTTCTGTGAATTTGTCAGAATTTTTCGGACTTTCCGTACGAAATAAGACAATAGTTTCTTGGCTATGGAGCAAAACGAAATATATGCGCTTTTTTCGAATACTTGATAAAAAAAAATACAAGAAACACTCGCACTATTATATATAGCAGTTGCCAGAATCCATACTTTACTTCATGATTAGACAGAATGTCAATTCCGTCATACACTTTTAAATTTTGGGGGATTTTCGTTCAAAACGGTCGTATATTTACATGGATTTTTTGGACTTTTACTGCAGACTTTGGACTTTTACGGACTTTCGTCGAAGTGTTGGACCAGGCCATTGCTATTGATTAGAAAGTAATAGTAAATTGTTGTAGGGACGTAAAGATACGAGGGGCAAATCACTGATTTAAATCTCGTACACCTTCAGAAAAATCACAAAAAAAATTTAAAGGAGTGATTTTCCCCTCGTAAAGATAAATAGTCTACGCTGGGTATACATAATATAAATCAATCGCTAAACATTGTGGATATAAACGAACGTGCGGTGCCAGTGTGGGTAGAGTATAGCAAATACGGCGGTTGACTGTTGTGTAAAACTACCTGAAAAATACAATAAGAACTTCGACGTTTCGAGCGAATTAAGGCCCTTCGTCTGGAAGTTAGTAGGAGAATAATAGATGCAGCCCCGACCATCCGTCTATATAACAATGTTTCCTTTAAATTAGCAGCCGGGTATTCTACTCAAAAGCTATCAAGATATGTCGATTACTGTCTGGTATAAGGATTTCCTGATTAAGAAATAGTAAAAAACACTGACCACCTTTTCCATATAAGGTTGTAGAAAATATTCACTTGTAAAGGATCTGTGAACATATATTGCCATACTAACAGATACAAGGATAGGGTAATTTCTTAAGCTACTATCATCCTACAATCAATCATTACTCGGCAGATGGGCAGTTTAATACTGTTTCCTGACGCATAAACCTGACACTAATTCAGGTTAATCTTAAACTGCAGAAGCTGGATCTCGATGGTTTGTTCACATTATTTGATATTTTCCCCTTAGTCACATGTGAGAAGAGTGCTTCCATGCTGTTTTACACCGCACAGTTCGCAGGTTTTCTCGCGCAGGGGCTTGAACGGTCCGCAGGTTTTCTCGCTGGGGACTCGTGACACTTATGTGAAAAGAGTAAGTGAACGCTCTACCGAAAGTCGTGGGTTTTCTCCGGGTACTCCGGTTCCCTCCCACAGGGAATATTGACAGGGTGGGTTTGGATAAGCCCTGAACTAACCCTTCCATCGTAGCTGTGCTCCCTGATCAGACATGAGTCATACGGTGACAGACTGAGGCGCCTTTAATAAGCCTTCGACTCGATTAAGTCGAGCTGCGTCCTTCGTAATTCAGCTCAGCTCTCAGCTGCAAGTAAGGATGATTAGCTTTGGTTTCCTCATGTAGAAAAATTGGAACAACAGGGGATGGCCTAAGCTTAATGCAACAGTTAAACAAAATTTATAGAGCAAGTGCGTCAAGTATTATGGTGTTTTAACATTTTTCATCTTAGATATACGTTAAAAGTATTCATTCCACAAGGATCGGTTAAATTTGAACTCTTTAGTCTGACCTATGGTGATTTTAGCACTTCTTAAAATGTGTTGACCGAAATGACAGTATGATCGTAAGTCGCAATACAGAAACCGCAATGATTTTTGTTCACTTCTCTTCTGCTTGGCAACGACGAGACGCTTTTTAATATCGTGCAATCAATTTCAGGAAATGACAATCTGAAATTTTGAGGGTGCTTGAAATCGTTGTTAGGGGCATTCCTTTAGACTTGTAGAGGAAATGACAATCTGAGATTCTGAGGGTGCTTGAAATCGTGGTTAGGAGCATTACTTGTAGAGTGTTGTTCTTTGTTGTAAGTTGGGTGGATTTTTTTTCAATTGGTGCTTTCCTCTTGTATATATATTCGATGGGAGGTGCATCGAAAAAGAATTCGAAGGTTTCAATTTAAACTAATTAAACTGGTGGTCGGTCGTAAACATGCAAATATATTTCTTAAAAATTTAGATCATAATTTTGTACATTCTTTGTTTTAAGTTGGATGAATTCGACTCAAGCATACAAGCTAAACTAAACTTAACTTACTACATTTAGATTAGAGCGCTCTATCAGTTCTAAACTGTTCTCCCTAGAGATCCAGTAAGAGTCATCTCTTATTGATCCAGTGTTACTACAGGAGGAAACCTAAACTAAACTAACTTTACTTATACTGGATAGCTCTATCAGTCCTAAACTGTTCTCGCTAGAGGTTCAGTAAGGATGATCTCTTATTGATCAGGAGGAAACCTAAACTAAACTAACTTTATTTATGCTGGATAGCTCTATCAGTTCTAAACTTTTCTCGATAGAGGTTCAGTTCTATTAAGTCCGACTCAGTTCAGCAGAGGTTTGGTAGATTTATAACTCAAAGCACTCTTGTAACATGCAACTGGACATACAGCCAATGTATGTAATATAATATACAAACCGCGCGAGAGGTCTTTATCTGATTTAAAACATCGAGGCGCAGCCGAGTGTTTTAGATCTGATAAAGGCCGAACTGCAAGGTTTGTATATGACTTCTAAATTGACTCGTTTTGTACGCTCACTGGCGTTGGAATTTTGAAGATTGAAGTTCTCTACGCTGTAAAAATTGAAGGAAAAAATTTGAGCAAGTCTATATCAAATATATAGATCCGCTACGGGTCATGAGTTTCCTTTGTATTTTGCTTATGAATAATTAATGATTGTAGAAGTATATTTCTGGAATCGAACCGGTCACAGAGTCAGAGGATGAAGCTGTGAAAGGCACTTTGGTCACTTGCACTAACAACTGCTTTAATGGACTTCTCACACTGCTGATGGCGAGAAACTAGACTGGATCGCCTATTATCAAATAAACGCACTGCTTTTCCTGGGGTGAGCTGGAGCAATAATGGACTTGTTTAGTTCGAAACACAGTTGGATTGTCCATGTTTGTTTCGCGGGCCTGTTGCGATAATATCTGCTTAGTCGTTGGTCTGCTTATTTCTAGACAAAGGAATGTAGAGTATAGCTGCGCGTCACAGCTTCTTTACGGCGCTTTTTCTACTTAAAAACTCAATGAACAACCTTACAAGGTCAATACGAAGGCGCATTTGCACTCTCTAAAACTCAAAAGGTTAAACTTTGTCGACTACCTACGCCATTTTGCATTGGCCTATAGAAAATGAGCTCACTATTCGATAACTACTCAACGCCAAAATGGACAATTAGTGGTAATCAAGACTCCATTAACACAAAATCTCGGTGAAAAACAATTTGGAGTATTTATAGCATCAAAATATAGACATTGCGGACATAACTGTAAATCTGTAGTGTAATATAAGCACGTGCATTCCATGCGGCATGCAGATGGCAAATATACCGACACAGTTAGAACAGCAGGAATTGCGAGACTCTACAATTGGATTTAGTATTTGTACGCTGTGGTTGTATAAAAACATGTAGAGTTGTCGAAACACTTGTTTACGCCATTAACTTGCATCACATAGCTGTAGTGGAATTTACAAAATACTGCATTAGTGAAATTACAATCATTTCTAATATTGAAAAAACTTAATTCTTTCATTTTTTAATTCATTTTCTTGTATTTTCTTGTAGAAATGATGTCAAGTCACCATGCACAGTCTTTGATGAATGATGAATTTAGCTTCTTCTCATATTTCATTCAAAAACAAAGCACAAAGAAATCACCACCGTATCGTTGTCTTGATACGACGCCACGACGGTAATAAACACCCATAAATTAACTCAACTTTCGCGTTGAATTTCTCTTTAAATACTGGTTTGTTTGAGAAGCTATATCATACACGAGAAGGAGTTTATTATAGTGATTTAAAAACACCTCAAAAGTATGTTCAAAAACTCGGCTATAGCGCCTTGTTTTTCAACACACTTTTCGGTGTTTCAAATCACTATAATAAACTCCTTCTCGTGTATGATATATTACTTCCACAATTCCTTATCATGAGCTAGCAATCTTCCAAACTAAAATGACTTTTCTCTTATGCTTATTTCCATTTTTCCATGTCTCTAAATATATCTCCAAATTCCTCGCCTCCTGTATTTTCCGGGAGTGCCCCAAGTATTTATTATATGTGGTAAAAAATGAGAAAACTGCGTGTATTCTGTATAACTGTTTCGCAGCCAGACGCACTGTGTGATAAGCATATAACATCAGACATGAGCTATACGACATTAGCGCAAGCAAAAACATCCAAGCGTAAATACATCTCAAAAAAAAAGCAAGCGTATAAGCACAGATCTTTAACATAAGACGAAGGCTTTAACACGAAGATTATTGTATAGACGATACAATAGCAATTGAATTGCAAAAGTATCGGATTCGATCAATGAAACGGATTTCTCGTTGTTTCTGACAGCTTTCAGAGAATTTGTATGGGAAGGTGTTTGAAATTCTGAGGATAATTCTAAAACATAAGACGTATTCAATTTTCCATTCCGAATTCCGATACCACAGACAAAGAAGACGAAGAGTGGTGGACTTAGCCTTAGGTATTTTTTGACCGAGTAAAAATCTTCTATCGTCACCTCTCTCCGTATATACGTTTATCAAAATATTATTTCAATGTTTTTTCTATAATGGTATTGCTTCAGGTGAAACGCTAGTCAAAATTGTAAACATCCTTAGGGTAAACTAAACTAAACTACAAAGTTATTTGGAGGAGGAATGCATAGCGATCAGCCGATGAAGTGAACTTTAGTCTTTAATCTTTACTTATACCGGATAGATATATCAGTTGTAAACTGTCTTCCCTTTACAAGTCCAGTAAAGGTATTCTTTTTATGATCCAGTGTTATTACAGGAGGAAACCAGAACACCTGTAGAAAACCTGTAGTGTTTGGTAGTATCAAACTGGAAGCACTCTTCTCACATGTGACTGGAGCAAAATTATAATCAGAAATTCCGCATTTTGCAGAATATTCTTATTAAACATTTTGTTTTTGGAACTGTTTTGCCGCCCATTGTTCGGCTTGTTTAAACAGTAGGCTTCTTGTTTTTTCGGATTTGACAGATTCAAAACACAATATGCAATTATATATGCGCAATTATGCCAAGCACCGAATTATTTTCAAAAGCTTTTTGAACACACTTTTAGAGCTCTTTTAACTTTATGAGAAGTAATCTGACGCTACGTGTTCTGGTGAAAAATATGGCACATATATCAAGTCAACATTCGGTGTGATATTTTGACTCTACTGATATCATAAGTTCGTAGCTCTTCATAAAGTAAAAGCACTATATCGCGTATTTACAACATCGCATTTTATACTGAACTATTATGTACACTGTAGTGTTGGTAAAGAAATAGGAATTTGAACGTTTGCAAACACGTATTCCGAAGGACATCGTCTTTTAAACTGAGATTATTCTATGTTTCGTTGAGTTTTGTTTTGCCTTGCTTTAACTTGAATCTTGTGTTTACAAAATGATATTTTTCCATATAATATGTGATTTGTATTACATTTTCCTAAGTTGTCTGCTGGCTACGGTTAACCATTTGCATTGATGAACGTTTATCGATTATCAAACTTTATTAAATATTGATACACCAACGCACAAGTTGTTGCTATGTAGGGCGCGAATTGCTTCTGACCAAGTGCTATTGAAAATTACAACCTACAGGGGCTCTGGCTTTGAGACAAAAAGACTTTCAACCGGTATGAATCTTACCTATGGAAATAATATAAGTATAATATACAATCTGTCTGGCATACCTGTACAGAAATACCAAGAAGCCATCAGGCATAAAATCGAGAGAGCACAATGGTCACATTTCACGGACGGAAACCGCATCTTGCAGACGTGATTGAATCAATCCAAGAGATAATTGAAACGATATATGCAATATACAGCACGTTCACATGTCCACAGGAGTTTTTATTCGTCGCTATCTTCCCGTGCTATTGAAATCAAAAACATATGTTCGACGATTAGTTGAAGACTAACGAAATATGAACAAGGAAAATAAACGCCGTGTTCGACCCATAAATGCATAAACGTTTTTAAGTGCCTCTTGGAAATTGTATCGTTCTTACTATTTTTAAACACTTGAAGTTACCCAGCATAGAATTCCAAGTATATTGTACGTAATATGGTGTATGTTCACCGTTTGCCTTCGCAAAACCAAGCTCAGAAGCTCTTGCCAAGCCGAGTAAACTTAGCCAAAAGTAAACAAGCGAAATTTGACAACGCGTTTGGCAGGCATTTGCGAATATTTATTATATAGTGTTAACACGCATACCATAGGTTGGAATAATCACCAAGGAAAATAATACGCACTTAAAGCATACCTTCTGGCGATTAACACCCGTCCATATTTGACCATAACCCGGTACCAGACTCTGTTAACAGCGCTGTATGCTATATAACCCTTTGAACGCAAAATTCGCAACAACTTTCGTATTTGCTGTTTTTACACTCAAGGTCAAACGAGCTACTGAATAATACCAATCAACAATTAAGCGGCTCAAACGTCATACATTAGTGGCCGCACAGACAAAAGACATATTTGAGATTTCCGGTCTTTTAAAGTCTCTTTTATTCCAGCCAATCGTTGCTTGAAGAGCACACGCTGTGCTCGGAATATTATACTCTTGTTGCGCACTGGAGACAAAATTACAAAACGTCGAGGGTTATATGCGAGCAATCTCGTCCCCCGAGCCTGCGATCTTTTGGCCTCCGTTCCTTCCTCCGAAGGATCGCGGGCTCGGGGAACGAGATTGATATGCGAGGAAGGAGGAGAAATTGAACATCCAGTGAACAGCAAAGTGTTATAGAGGTCACCAGGAGACGTCACTTTTACCATTCCGCTAGCTACTGCAGAATATTTAATTTATCAGTTCTTATTCTAAAAAAACTAAAACTATCATTACCTGTAAACAAATACATAAACAAATACTGTTACTTCAAGAATAGATTAAAACGAGATGTTCAGGCGAATAAAATAAATTGAAAAAGAAAAACTGAAAACTCAAATAGGCAAATAAATTCTACATGTGAGTTGGTTCACGAAATGCCAAAGAGTGCTCGATATCATATAGATAGAGCAAATATATCGTTTTCGCTTACCTCAAGGTATCCAATACAGCCTGTTTCAAGCAATGAAACAATCTTCAGGTGGAATTAATTAATCCAATTAATTTCGTTCATTTTATTTTATTTTAGGTTGAAAGAAATAAAGAAGAATTTGAAAACTTTATTTCAGAAATTTTGAAAACTTCGAAAGGTATGCCCTTATAACATATAAGAATATAAGATATCTCAAATGTGTTGGTCCAGTAGTGTAGGTAGTATTCTACCATAAGCTGCCGTGGTTTGTGTCTGAACTACCTGAAAAAGATATCTCAAACGTGGTGGTCCAGTGTAGGTAGTATTCTACAATAAGCTGCCGTGGTTTGTGTCTGAACTACCTGAAAAAGATATCTCAAACGTGGTGGTCCAGTGTAGGTAGTATTCTATAATAAGCTGTTGTGGTTTGTGCTTGAACTACCTGAAAAAGATATCTGGAAACATGATCGCATTTGAAAATGAAATTTTTCTTCTGCCGTTATTTAATACTTGTACTATAAAGACACAAATAACCACTTGTTAGAAAAAGAAAGGAACGACCTTTAAAACGATAATAATTACAAATATTCTATTAACATTATTATTTTGAAACGTACGCGTATAGACACTGCGATTTGAGGGGCTGATTTCATATCCACGGTGAACGTCGTCTGACGACATATAATAACAGCTAAAAAGATATCCTAGACTTTCCGGGCTTGTCTTCGACAATGTCTGTTCTCGGATAATCTCGTGGCTTAGACGTACAAGCCTGCAGCTCATCACGTAAGCCCAAATAATCCACCAAATTCCAATAATTGCTTGTCTCGTCCTCTGGTGGAGTTGGCTTTTTCGCTGCACTTTGTGGCGTCTCAATTTTCTTCGCGCGAAGGTAATTCAAAATCAACTTGAAGCAATCTGGGTTGAAATCCAAGAACACAATCCCATGTTTGTCTTTCTTCAATCTATCTTCCCATCTTCCACTGAACATTGAAGCAAGGAGCGAGCCTTTAATTTGACATAATGTCGACCTAGAGGCGGCCATGTTTTTGCCTCCGATGTTAAGGCTCACAACATCGTCATCTTCGACTTTAATCTGCGTCATGCTCTTCTTTTCATCATTCAACGCTTTCTCCTTAGATTCTACTTCTTGTCGCATAGCTTCTATACGTTGTACTTCATTCTGTAAAGTAGAATTGAAACTCTGAAAGTGACCTTGCATATCAGTTGCTTTCTTCATACTGTTGTGCAATTATAAAATGTTGAGGTAAACTGTAAAATCTGGAATCTGGAATCTGGAATCATGGAATCTTGGAATCTTAGAGTCATGGAATCTTGGAATCTTTCTATATTACACCAAAATGTATCTCTCGCTAATATATTGATTTCTATTTATTATTTTTGATACAGAATGCGTTATATTCTATGCGTTATATATAAGATATTTTCGCAAGATTATCGGCAAGTTCCTTAGGTTTGTTTTTACTTTAAAGCACTTTCTAACCCCTTCGCTTTGCGGCAGGAAACTACCAATTTCTATACAGGCGTTGACATAGGCAACAAACTCGTTTGCATTTAAGAATTAAATAGCCGATAATCTCGCGAAAATATCTATATAGCGCATATAATATAACGCATTCTGTATCAAAAATAATAAATAATAGATATCAGTATATTAGCAAGAGACACATTTTGGTATAATATAGAAAGATTCCATCATTCCAAGATTCCAAATCCAGATTCCAAGTTTTACAGTTTACCCAATTCTTGGTAACCTTTGGCTCTTCCATGAAATACAACCGGATGTTTAATCTATTTTATCGACTTATTTTATATTAGTTATGCATGAATGAATTGTGAGATTCCATCATTCCACTCTGAGCACTCTCACTGAAAGAGGGGGGCGTTCGAGGGGAGTGTAGGGGGTGGAACACCCCCCACTCATCACTGAGTCGGCAGAAGTTGGTAAATCTTTTGCCGATTGAATGTGAAATTTCATAACTGAACGCCAAATGTAAAACTCCAGCCGTTAAAGTCAGCATTCGATATTGATTCAGAGGAAGAATTTGTAAGTCACAGAAGAAGACGTGTACCAAGCCCGAAAACATGGCATAGAAGCAACCCGATTTGAATTTTTCGCAGTATTAATATCGGAGTGTGCGTTCTAGATGTCCTTATAATCCAATTTTGGGACAATTTACTATTAAAATATTTGAAGAAAAATATGCACTAGGGAGAAATCGTTGACTAACTGTCAACTGTTTTTCGAAATGCTACTCCAAAATGGCTGAAAATGCCATTTCAGGGGGTCCAGATTTCCCAAAATTCCCCCATATCCCCTTTTTCTTTGATTGCCCCCCCCCTCCCCATAATTTACGAGATTCGTACGCCCCTGGCTTTTATAGCACAAACCCTGCAGAGTCCGTTACAAGAACCGTTATCTGTGGACATGCAGAAGCTAACAGACGTGTAGATGCTGACGTTTTAGCAGCAGAGTTCGAAGCCTTCACGAACGTTAGTCGACAATGTCAACCCACAATTAAGGAACGACAACACAGGAGACGTCATCCAGTTAGCCTATAAGCAGAGAAAAACACTTCCCTTAACGTGGAAGGTGTACCAGTTGATAACAGCTCCGATTTCAGTGCAAAAGATGACTTGAAAGTCATTTGAAGTTCTTGAAGAGCATTTACCGGTCAACGATGGGAGACAAAATAAAGGCTGGACAATGTTATGTTATAAAAAGTCTCAGTGTATCAGTATCGCTGTATCAGTGTACGTTCAAATTACGAAACATTAGTTCAACTAGAAAATTGTTAAATAATGCACTCGCATATCTGTGTTGACTAACATAAAACTATATTTAAGAATCAACTGTAATTTACAGCTTTTATTGTCAAAGCGTAGACTGCAACTTTTTTCAACCCTTATCAATAGCCTCTTTTCCACGTGCATTCATTAATAATTTGCAATTTCTGATCAAGCAACAAAAGGCGCCAAATTTATCAAGAGGCTTACCAATGCGTTCGATGGATTTAACAGGCATATTTCTAGTGATATGAAGCCATGCACTGCCACAATATCAATATTTATTTACCTAGAATCGCTGACCATCTATTGACTCGGCAAAAGTTGCTAAATTAGTCGGCAAAAATATACCACACACCCCTCCCCATTAATGAAGGACTATCGTCGTCCCTGGTCGACACTCGACAGATCTGCAAATGGAAATTACATTACATAGGAACATTAGCTATATAAAGGATGTCTTCACCCAAATTTTCACACAATTTAAACGCACAGTAAAAATTATGCAGACACTGGGAGAGAATTTGAAATAATACAACTTAGAATAGGCACGTGCAAGGCGCGTCATTTAGTAGTATCCTGGTGACTGAGCTGACGCTTCACCCAAATATCGATTTAGTTTATTTGTTTACCACAGCATTCAATTCAATTCAATATATATTAAGTATTAAACACATGAATATCTTGATATACAGTAGAGTTTACAAAAGCAATGTAAAAAGCAAGGTTAATGTAAACTATGACGTTCAGGTACCGTTAGTTTGATACTAAAGTTTTCTGACGTCAAGTGGAGATACTTGGGAATTACCCGTAACAGGCTGGTGTTTATACTGAAGTAAAAAAGAAATTTCTACAAATTCTTGACTTTTTCTATTCTTCTCTTAAGATATCAAAGTTCCAATTCAAAGCTTTTGTGTCTTCGCGTTTAAACAAGCAGGGAAATAGACGTCTCATATATTTTTTCATATATTTCTGAAGATGATTTTGTGATAGACGACAGACGTTGTTAACAGTGCGCTTGTACTTTTTTATAATACGATACACTGCAACGGCAAAAATCTGTTGTAGAGCGTGGAATTACGAGCTTCTGAAGGTCTGCTAAGACTCAATTCGTCTTGCAAACCTAGATAAGCCACGAGACTCGAAAAATATTTTCCCCCGTCTTTTGGTGGTGACGGCTTCGTAGCTTTTTGTTCTGGCGTTTCGATCTTCTTCGCTCGAAGGTAACTCAATATGGGTTTGAAACAAGCTGGATCAAAATCAAGAAAGTAATTTCCTTGTTTATCTTTACACAACCTGTCTTCCCATCTTCCACTGAACATAGTGGCGAGAAGTGATCCTTCTATCTGACATAATGTTGACCTCGCAGTCGCCATTATTTCACCACCGACATTCAAATGAATAACATCGTCATCTTCAACTTCGACTTTCATCATTTGCTCCTTCTCTCTCGCCAAAGCTGTTTCTTTATTTGACAGTTCTTGTTTGGCAATTTCGAGTTGCTTAAATTGATCTTGTAAGGCAGTGTTTAAGCTTGCAAATTGCATCTCCATATTAGAATCGGCCATTTTGAATTTTCGATCGAAAAGCCTTTATAGTTCAGCACTTTGACCTTTTCTATTCTTTGACTCGTCTGACTACCCAGAAACCAACCGGATACGGATACAAAATGTTTTAATATCACTGATAATATGTATATCGCCGTTTGGCGTGAAAATATAGATCGCCAAATCGCCGGCTCTTGTCAGAGCTCTTGTTAAATATCTTAATTAGACTTAAATAACGTGTGTTAAATAACGTGTTGTTTCTTGATATTAGAAATTCTTTGGTTTTATAAACTATAAAATACCATGAAATTGCACATATCTTTTTTATTATCTATTTTATTTTCGATATTAATTCTTGAATCATATCTGAATACCAGAGAACAACATATATATTTGATATATAAATTAGCAGATTTCGACCTCGAAAAAGATATACTGTGGAGTTCCTCAAGGTTCCATTTTTTTCACCATATGACCGGCTTATTCTGATTTAAATGGAAAGCCGAAGGCGAGGATAAAATTTGTTAGTATTATTAAATTAAAGTAGTATCACAAGGCAGGCCCGCACAATTCACTTGTCTATGTGTTTATTTGTTCAACAGCCATATAATTATATCTATTCGAATATTGTAACCATAATTGTTGAATGAAATTTGAAATAAATTGTCTCATACGTTTCTTTGTTTCTGTGAGTTTTTCCAATATATTTCCAATTCATACCAACAATAATCAATATGATTGGTTGAAAAATCATGCGATTTAAGACCAATCAGATTGCACGAAACCTCATTGATTTCAAAATCAATATCATCACATATGATGACAAGTGGTTCCTTTCAACTTGCTCCAGTCTGTCTCTCAAAGGGGTTTTGTTTGGCACAAACCGACCTGAAGCAAGTCTAAGGTTCCTTTAGTTACTATTCACGACAATTATCACTTGACATACAACCATTAAACTTAAAGTACTTTTAATATTTCTTATATTCTGGTCCATTTACTCGCTTCTCTGAATGATATTGGAATTATTAGCTAGAACATCACACAAAGAAAATCACATGCTTACATGTTACCCAAATATGGTTGCGAAGGTTATGACCTCTGATCACAAGACTGCTTTTCAATTTGCATTTCTTAGAAGACTAGTTCTCGGTAAAAGAGCCAAGGAGGGCGTGATTTGACTCGAACTGTATTGCTATATTTTACTTGAACTTTGTCTTTAAAGAGGAGAAACGTGTCTGAAAGACTGTCTAAATATGTGAAGCAATTTCTTCTGGTTGTGTTACAAGATGTGACTTGATTGTATAGCGAAGAATATGGCCGAGGGTTTCGACACAAATCGCTTTCAATCAACTATTGACGCAAGCTTAACGTGCCCCATATGCTTTGGTGTTTTAAAAGATCCGATGCAATGCGAGAACAACGAACATTATTTTTGTTCGTGTTGCATCAAAAAGCATCTGGAGAAGACCTCGCTCAGCTGTCCTGTCTGTCAAGATAAACTGACTGTAGAGACACTGCGTAAGGCACCAAGAATTATCGCAGATTTCGTTTCACGTTTGAAGATCAGTTGTGATCACGCAGAGAGAGGCTGTGATGTAGTTCTAGAGCTTGAAGCACTACAGGCACACGTTCAGGACTGTGATTTCATGCCTGTCTCTTGTTCCAACGACGGCTGTGATGACGTGGTCAGTAAACGCGATGTAAAGCAACACGAGCACGAGTTATGTCGGTTCAAGACAACGACCTGTGACGACTGCGGGGAGAAGATGCCTCATAATAAATATGGCGCACACGGCTGTGTATTACGACGTGATGCAAATGAAATGAAGAAAGATCTGGCAGAAATGAACGAAAGCATACAACGAATGACGGTCGCGATGGAAAATCTCGCAAAGTCGTGCCGAAATGTAAGCAACGTGGTTAACTCCAGAAGTACTGATATTGTTGTCATCGGAGGTATGGATCCCGAAACAAAGCAAGCCATTTCGTCCGTGGAGCGATTCAACTTGTTCAACCAAACCTGGACACCACTGGCTGAATTGAAAACAGCTCGACTTGCTTCTGCAGCTGTTTTGTTTCAGAATAAGATATTGGTTTGTGGGGGGTCTTCCAGTAGCAGTTCTAATGATTCTACAGATAGCATAGAAGCATTGGATCTGAATGATAATCCTCCGGAATGGAAGGAGTTTTCTGTCAATCTTCCTATCAAGGTGGCTGGTCACAAGTGCGTTGTCCATGGTAATCGTTTGCTGATTATTGGCGGTAGTTTGGAAGGAGATGAGTATTTGGATACGATCTACGAGCTCCTCCTCGTTCCCCCTTATTCCTCCAAGTTGCTTTGTCGCATGAAGAAGAAACGAGCGTTCCATGGAGTGGAGTTGTTCGATGATAAAGTTCTTATCGTTGGTGGACAAGAAGCGGAAACTGATGTGGAAATATTCGACATAACAAGAAATGAATGTGTTGAAATGGCACCATTACCATCTCCTGTTTATGGTATGGCGACAGTTCGTCGAGATGACACCATGCTGTTGATCGGAGGAACGGACGGCAAAGAAAACGTCAGCAATGAGATTATCGAGTATGATTTTAAAACTGGCCAGAGTAAGGTTCTATTGGTCATGAAAACAGAGCGGGTTGGCTGTGACGCTTTTTATCAGGGAAACACGCTTGTAATAATTGGTGGTGCCAAGAATGTACCTGGTGAGAATGTACTGGATCATCTCGATGCAGTGGATTGTTTTAACTTTTCATCACGTTCTTGGAAAAAACTGCCTTCAATGAATAGGGCAAGGTGTCTTGGTTCTGCAGTTATTGTAAAGAAAGAGAATCTTGAATTTTGACAATTTTTAACGAATAGTGGAATACTAAGGCATGTTTCAAACATCAAACACTTCATGTGCCGAGATGTGAAAATGACTTGAGCTCCTTAACATTAGATACAGCATATGAAATCTTTAATGTTTGAATCAGGTCTAGTAGTGTAATCATATAATAATTGTATTAGAATGGACAGCAATATATAAAATTTTATGAACAGTAGAGCACAATAACAATAGCCATAGCGGCTTAACATTGAATTGTTACAGGGACATTTGCCAATATATAACCAATATAGTTTGTAAAAGAAAAACGTGTTTGTTGCATGCGTGTGGAATTAATGTACTTTGATTGATTAAAGCAATAAACAAGTATTTTAGTTAAGCAATCATTAAAACACATTGAACACATTCACATTGTGTGATAACTTTTGAAAAAATGTTTGAAAATATATTTTTCAAAAATAATACAATACTATATGAGGACATGAATATGAAAGCCAACAAACGAAGACTTGATACTCAATCTAATCTGATTTCAATATGGAAATCTCAAATCATAGAGTTGGTTTTGGTCAAATGTTAGATGGCATGACCCCAGTCCATATTTATGTCAATGCTTTTGACGCCTTGATATTTGGAAAGTTTGACATTATAGTCATTTCCGCTTTGCATGAGTTTCATTGTAAATCTCACAATTTTATTAGAAGCTTGCATTGTCAAGCAAACAATTAAGCTGTGCTTCGTGATCAGACGCCCCCCCCCCCATGTCACCGCTCCCCCCCCATGTAACTATATTTAAGCTTCGTTTACTATTGACTTGGCTTCATGAAGGAAGATCTAAATATAGATGACTCCTTGTTCACGTTAAAATATCTGAAGAAAAATATGCACTAGGGAGAAATCGTTGACTAACTGTCAACTGTTTTTCAAAATACTACTCCAAAATGGCTGAAAATGCCATTTCAGTGGGTCTAGATTTCCAAAAATTCCTCCAGATCTCCCAGTTGGGTGGTGCCTTGACCACCTTTTGCTTTGATTGCCCCTCCCCATAATTTACGAGATTCTTACGCCCCTGGCTTTTATAGCACAAACCCTGCAGAGTCCGTTACAAGAACCGTTATCTGTGGACATGCAGAAGCTAACAGACGTGTAGATGCTGACGTTTTAGTAGCAGAGTTCGAAGCCTTCAAGAACATTACTTGACAATGTCAACCCACAATTAAGGAACGACAGCACAGGAGATGTCATCCAGTTAGCCTATAGGCAGAGGAAAACACTTCCCTTAACGTGGAAGGTGTACCAGTTGATAACAGCTCCGATTTCAGTGGCAAAAGATGACTTGAAAGTCATTTGAAGTTCTTGAAGAGCATTTACCGGTCAACAATGGGAGACAAGAGGCTGGACAATTTGATGTTACTGAACTGTGCAAAAGATTTTGCAGATGCTCTGGATATACACCAACAGTTTAGATCAGTGGAAATCGAAACAGAGGTTATGAACATATGAACAATGCGTTAGAACACTTTGTTCTTGACAGTCTTGTTTAAATTTTCCGATTTTTTATGTTAACTCTATTGATTGTACTAAACAATCTAACTCGAAAAGTCTCAGTGTATCAGTATCACTGTATCAGTATCGCTGTGTCAGTATCGCTGTGTCAGTATCACTGTATCAGTATCGCTGTGTCAGTATCGCTGTGTCAGTATCACTGTATCAGTATCGCTGTGTCAGTGTACGGCCAACACCAGTTCAACTAGAAAGTTGTTAAACTGATGCACTCACATATCTGTGTTGACTAACATAAAACTATATTTAAGAATCAACTATAATTTACAGCTTTTATTGTCAAAGCGTAGCCTGTACCACATCCTGTATTACACTGTAGTGCAGACTGCAACTTTTTTCAGTCCCTTATCAATAGCCTCTTTTCCACAAGCATTGATTAATAATTTGCAATTTCTGAAGCTAAATTTATCAAGATGGCTTACTCATACGTTACATGGATTTAACAGGCATATTTCCTGTGCCAAGAAGCCATGCACTGCCACAATATCAATATTTATTTACCCAGAATCCCTGACCATCTAATGACTCGGCAAAAACCGCTAAATATATCGCACCCCCTCCCCCTCCCCTCCCCTCCCCCTTAACGAAGGGCTAGCGCCGCCCCTGGTCGACAGATCTGCAAATCAGTGGAAACATTAAAAAGGAAACATTGCCTTAACATTACATAGGAACATTTAGCTATATAAAGGATGTCTTCACCCAAGTTTTCACACAATTTAAACGCACCAACACGTGTTTCATGTTTCTATTTTGGAACGATTAATTTCCATCATTCATCTATTTTGTATGCCGCAAAAAGCACAAACCATGATCAATATTCCCAAGTCTCATTCTGAAAAAAACTTATATGGTTTCATAGAATCATCCCCATAGTTCTTAGCGAGATACTCAGGTGCTCTATTTGGACGGTTAGAAGTTACTCCAAGAAATGTGCATGGCATGATGGGTAGGATGACGTCACGCGTGTGTGTTATACGTGTCGTATACGTCATACAAACTTGAGCCGTTACAATGGTTGCGTTCAATTTTGATACAGTAATAGACTTCTATACCTATTATCCCAAACCAGCATTTAATATTTGATATTTGATATTGAAGTAGCTTTTGAAATATTTTCTTAGTAAGTCCTATCTTGTTCTAACAACACCACTGTCACTAGCATAATCTCGAATGATCCTGACACAACCAGGAGACAATCTGAAGATATATTCAGAGCAGGTCTTAAAAGATCCATTTCAATTTAGAGGGCAAAGTATGCCACATGTACGAAAAAATCATGCATTTCAAGATTTTATGAAGCGGTTTCAGAGCTCCGACTTCGTTGACAAGGAACGAATTAAAGTTATAAAGTTCATTGCTGAGGAAGGGGCTGGTCGTATGTATTTGTTGCTTCAAAACATTCTCGCCTTCCCACTGTTTTCCATTTAATCTTAACGTAGGCTAAAGTTTCTTTAATTACGTGGCGCCATGATAAAAGATGTTTGTTTTTGGTTGTTTCGATCACGCAATGGCGAAGCCATAGCAACTGTTCATACCATGAAAATTTTTAAGATTAGGTTCTTCAAACCTTTAGAAATGTATTGTTCTAGACTATCTAAGTGCGCTTTATTAGCACAGCATGATCATGTCGCCTGATGTATCTCTGCCATTGTCATTGCACTGCTCTATGATCAAGATTCGTCATTATGAGCCAAATATAGTTGCAAAGGTTATTATGACCAATAATCACAAGACTGCTTTCGAAATTTGCATTTCTTAGAAGATCAGTTCTCGGTAAAAGAGGGTGTGATTTGTCTCGAACTGTAGTGCTAAATTTTACTTTAACTTTGCTGGAAAGAGGAACGTATCTTGTCTAAATATGTGAAGCAATTTCTTCTGGTTGTGTTACAAGATGTGACTTGATTGTGTCGCGAAGAATATGGCCGAGGGTTTCGACACAAATCGCTTTCAATCAACTATTGACGCAAGCTTTACGTGCCCCATATGCTTTGGTGTTTTAAAAGATCCGATGCAATGCGAGAACAACGAACATTATTTTTGTTCGTGTTGCATCAAAAAGCATCTCGAGAAGACCTCGCTCAGCTGTCCTGTCTGTCAAGATAAACTGACTCTAGAGACGCTGCGTAAGGCACCAAGAATTGTTTCAGGATGCGTTTCACGTTGGAAGATCAGTTGTGACCACGCAGAGAGAGGCTGTGATGTAGTTCTAGAGCTTGAAGCACTACAGGCACACGTTCAGGACTGTGATTTCATGCCTGTCTCTTGTTCCAACGACGGCTGTGACGACGTGGTCAGTAAACGCGATGTAAAGCAACACGAACGCGAGTTATGTCGGTGCAAGGCAACGACCTGTGACGACTGCGGGGAGAAGATGCCTCATAATAAATATGGCGGACACGGCTGTGTATTACGACGTGATGTAGATGAAATGAAGAAAGATCTGGCAGAAGTGAAAGCGAGAAGGCAGACAACAAATGGCGAGAATGACGATCGCGGTGGAAAATCTCGAAAAGTCGTACCGAAATGTAAGTCGTACCGAGAGGTGTGGTGATATTGTTGTCATCGGGGGTTTTGATCCTTACAAAAACGAAGTGCTTTCGTCCGTCGAGCGATATCACTTGTTAAACCAAACCTGGACACCACTGGCTGATATGAAAAAAGCTCCAATTGCTTCTGCAGCTGTTTTGTTTCAGGATCAGATACTGGCTTGTGGCGGTTCTTCCAATGTTCGGTTCGATGATTCTACAGATAGCATAGAAGTGTTGGATCTGAATGGTAATCCTTTGGAATGGAAGGAGTTTTCTGTCAATCTTCCCATCAAGGTGGCTGGTCACAAGTGCATTGTCTGTGGAAATCGTTTATTGATTATTGGTGGTCTTTCGGAAGGAGGTAAGAATTTGGATACGATCTACGAGCTCCTCCTCGTTCCCCCTTATTCCTCCAAGTTGCTTTGTCGCATGAAGAAGAAACGAGTTCACCATGGAGTGGAGTTGTTCGATGATAAAATTTTAATCGCAGGTGGATATGGAGCGGAAACTGATGTGGAAATATTCGACATAACAAGAAATGAATGTGTTGGAATGCCACCATTACCATCTCCTGTTTGGAATATGGCGACAGTTCGCAAAGATGACACCATGCTGTTGATCGGAGGGATGGACGGCAAAGAAAACATCAGCAATGAGATTATCGAGTATGATTTTAAAACTGGCCAGAGTAAAGTTCTAGTGGTCATGAAAACAAAGCGGGCTGCCTGTGTTGCTTTTTATGAAAGAAACACGCTTATATTAATCGGTGCCGTTGCTAGCGATTGTAATGCAGTGGATTGTTACAACTTTTCATCACGTTCTTGGAAGAAATTGCCTCCAATGATCAGGGGAAGGTATTATGCTTCAGCAGTTATTGTGAAGAAGGAGAATTTTGAATTTTGACAATTTTTAACGAATAGTGGAATACTAAGACATGTTTCAAACATCAAACTCTTCATGTGCCGAGATGAGACAATGACTTGAGCTCATTAACATTAGATACAGCACATGAAATCTTTAATGTTTGAAAAAACCTAGTAGTGTAATCATATAATAATTGTATTAGAATGGACAGCAATATATAAAACTTTATGAATAGTAGAGCACAATAGCCATAGCCATAGCGACTTAACATTGAATTGTTACAGGGACATTTGCCAATATATAACCAATATAGTTTGTAAAAGAAAAACGTGTTTGTTGCATGCGTGTGGAATTAATGTACTTTGATTGATTAGAGCAATAAACAAGTATTTTAGTTAAACAATCATTAAAACACATTCACATTGTGTGATAGCTTTTGAAAACTGTTTGAAAAGATATTTTTCAAAAATAATACAATACTATTTGAGGATCTGAATACGAAAGCCAACAACGAGAACTTGATACCCAATCTAGTCTGATTTTAAAATGAAAATTTCAAATCATAGAGTTGGTTTTTGTCCAATGTTAGATGGCATGACCCCAGTCAATATTTATGTCAATGCTTTTGACGCCTTAATATTTGCAAAGTTTGACATTATAGTCATTTCCGCTTTGCATGAGTTTCATTGTAAATCCCACAATTTTCTTAGAAGCTTGCATTGTCAAGCAAACATGAATTAAGCTGTGTTTCGTGATCAGACGCGTGGGTCTGGTATGGTGGCAGTCTGGCGGCCAGAGTCTAGTAAGCCTTCAACTCGATCACGTTTGAGCTCCTTCCCTTGGCCTTGCAATTCAACCCTCCTCACAATACAGGACAATAACCTGGAGATTTGTTCGGGGTCTCGTGTATTTTTCTGTTTTTGTGAGTTTTTCCAATATATTTTCAATTCATACCAACAATAATCAATATGATTGGTTGAAAAATCATGCGATTTAAGACCAATCAGTTGCACGAAACCTCATTGATTTCAAAATCAATATGATGACAAGCGCAAGTCTGTCTCTCAAAGGGGTTTTGTTTGGCAGAGACAGACCTGAAGCAAGTCTACGGTTCCTTTAGTTACTATTCACGACAATTATCATTTGACATACTTAAACTTAAAGTACTTTAGTATTTCTTATATTCTGGTCCATTTACTCGCTTCTCTGAATGATATTGGAATTATTAGCAAGAACATGACACAAAGAACATCACATGCTTACATGTTACCCAAATATGGTTGCAAAGGTTATGACCTCTAATCACAAGACTGCTTTTCAATTTGCATTTCTTAGAAGACCAGTTCTCGGTAAAAAAGAGGGCGTGATTTGACTCGAACTGTATTGCTATATTTTACTTGAACTTTGTCTTTAAAGAAAGAGAAACGTATCTGAAAGATTGTCTAAATATGTGAAGCAATTTCTTCTGGTTGTGTTACAAGATGTGACTTGATTGTGTCGCGGAGAATATGGCCGAGGGTTTCGACACAAATCGCTTTCAATCAACTATTGACGCAAGCTTTACGTGCCCCATATGCTTTGGTGTTTTAAAAGATCCGATGCAATGTGAGAACAACGAACATTATTTTTGTTCGTGTTGCATCAAAAAGCACCTCGAGAAGACCTCGCTCAGCTGTCCTGTCTGTCAAGATAAACTGACTGTAGAGACACTGCGTAAGGCACCAAGAATTATCGCAGATTTCGTTTCACGTTTGAAGATCAGTTGCGACCACGCAGAGAGAGGCTGTGATGTAGTTCTTGAGCTTGAAGCATTACAGGGACACGTTCAGGACTGTGATTTCATGCCTGTCTCTTGTTCCAACGACGGCTGTGATGACGTGGTCAGTAAACGTGATGTAAAGCAACACGAGCGCGAGTTATGTCGGTACAAGACAACGACCTGTGACGACTGCGGGAAGAAGATGCCTCATAATAAATATGGCGCACACGGCTGTGTATTGCGACGTGATGTAGATGAAGTGAAGAAAGATCTGGCAGAAGTGAAAGCCACGCAACATGAAATGATGAATGAAATGAGAGAAGGCAGACAACAAATGACGAGAATGACGATCGCGATGGAAAATCTCGAAAAGTCGTCCCGAAATTTAAGCAACGTGGTTAACTCCATGAGTAGTGATATTGTTGTCATCGGAGGTCTGGATCCCAAAACAAAGCAAGCCATTTCGTCCGTGGAGCGATTCAACTTGTTCAACCAAACCTGGACACCACTTGCTGAGTTGAAAGCAGCTCGAGTTGCTTCTTCAACTGTTTTGTTTCAGAATAAGTTATTGGTTTGTGGCGGGTCTTCCAGTAACACTGCTAAGGATTATACAGATAGCATAGAAGCATTGGATCTGAATGGTAATCCTCCAGAATGGAAGGAGTTTTCTGTCAATCTTCCTATCAAGGTGTTTGGTCACAAGTGCGTGGTTTATGGTAATCGTTTGCTGATTATTGGTGGTCGTTCGGAAGGAAATGAGTATTTGGATACGATATACGAGCTCCTTGTTCCCCCTTATTCATCCAAGTTGCTTTGTCGCATGAAGAAGAAACGAGCGTTCCATGGAGTGGAGTTGTTCGATGATAAAATTTTGATCGCAGGTGGAGAAGAAGCGGAAACTGATGTGGAAATATTCGACATAACAAGAAATGAATGTGTTGAAATGCCACCATTACCATCTCCTGTTTGGGGTATGGCGACAGTTCGCAAAGATGACACCATGCTGTTGATCGGAGGAACGGACGGCAAAGGAAACGTCAGCAATAAGATTATCGAGTATGATTTTAAAACTGGCCAGAGTAAGGTTCTATTAGAAATGAAAACAAAGCGGGTTGGCTGTGACGCTTTTTATCAGGGAAACACACTTGTAATAATTGCTGGTGCAAAGAAGATGCCGGTTGACGACGCTCTTGATGCAGTGGATTGTTATAACTTTTCATCACGTTCTTGGAAGAAATTGCCTTCAATGATTAGGGGAAGGTATTTTGCTGCTGCAGTTATTGTGAAGAAGGAGAATCTTGAATTTTGACAATTTTTAACGAATAGTGGAATACTAAGGCATGTTTCAAACATCAAACACTTCATGTCGGCCGAGCTGTGACAATGACTTGAGCACATTAACATTAGATACGGCATATGAAAACTTTAATGTTTGAAACAGGCCTAGTAGTGTAATCATATAATAATTGTATTAGAATGGACAGCAATATATAAAACTCTTATGAACAGTAGAGCACAATAACAATAGCCATAGCGGCTTAACATTGAATTGTTAAGAGGGACATTTGCCAATATAAAACCAACATAGTTTGTAAAAGAAAAACGTGTTTGTTGCATGCGTGTGGAATTAATGTACTTTGATTGATTAGAGAAATAAACAAGTATTTTAGTTAAATAATCATTAAAACACATTCAAATTGTGTGATAGCTTTTGAAAACTGTTTGAAAAGATATTTTTCAAAAGTAATACAATACTATTTGAGGACATGAATATGAAAGCCAACAACGAAAACTTGATACTCAATCTAGTCTGATTTTAAAATGGAAATTTCAAATCATGGAGTTGGTTTTTGCCCAATGTTGACTAGCATGATCTAAGTATATTTGACAAAGTCTGTAATATTTTTACTCTGACCCCAACAGTATGGATGTCAATGCTATTGATGGCATAATATTTCCACTTAAATTTTTAATCGTTTTGGCGTATTCATATCCGCTGTGTTTCCGTTGTAAATTTGTTGATTTTTTTACAAGTTTATCAATCAAACAATTATGTCACAAACATAAACTGGCTAGTTAGTTTTGTAGTCGTGTTTCATGTTTCTATTTTGGAACGATTAGTTTCCATCATTCATCTATTTTGTATGCTGCAAAAAGCACAAACCATGATCAATATTTCCAAGTCCCATTCTAAAAAAATAACTAATATGATTCATAGAATCATCCCCATAGTTCTTAGCGAGATACTCAGGTACTTTATTTGGAATGTTAGAAGTTACTCCAAGAAATCTGCATGGCATGATGGGTAGGATGACGTCACGCGCGTGTGTTATACGTGTCGTATTCAATATGATGACAAGTGCAACTATCCTTGTGGTTCCTTTAGACTTTCTCCAGTCTGTCTCTCAAAGGGGTTTTGTTTCGCAGAGACAGACCTGAAGCAAGTCTACGGTTCCTTTAGTTACTATTCACGACAATTATCATTTGACATACATAAACTTAAAGTACTTTTAGTTGAATGATATTGGAATTATTAGCAAGAAAATCACATGCTTACATGTTACCCAAATATGGTTACAAAGGTTATGACCTCTAATTACTGCTTTTCAATTTGCATATCTTAGAAGACCAGTTCACGGTAAAAGAGGGCGTGATTTGACTCGAACTGTATTGCTATATTTCACTTGAACTTTGTCTTTAAGAAAGAGAAACGTATCTGAAAGATTGTCTAAATATGTGAAGCAATTTCTTCTGGTTGTGTTACAAGATGTGACTTGATTGTGTCGCGCGCGAAGAATATGGCCGAGGGTTTCGACACAAATCGCTTTCAATCAACTATTGACGCAAGCCTTACGTGCCCCATATGCTTTGGTGTTTTAAAAGATCCAATGCAATGTGAGAACAACGAACATTATTTTTGTTCGTGTTGCATCAAAAAGCATCTGGAGAAGACCTCGCTCAGCTGTCCTGTCTGTCAAGATAAACTGACTGTAGAGACACTCCGTAAGGCACCAAGAATTATCGCAGATTTCGTTTCACGTTTGAAGATCAGTTGTGATCACGCAGAGAGAGGCTGTGATGTAGTTCTAGAGCTTGAAGCATTACAAGCACACGTTCAGGACTGTGATTTCATGCCTGTCGCTTGTTCCAACGACGGCTGTGATGACGTGGTCAGTAAACGTGATGTAAAGCAACATGAGCGCGAGTTATGTCGGTTCAAGACAACGACCTGTGACGACTGCGGGGAGAAGATGCCTCATAATAAATATGGCGCGCACGGCTGTGTATTACGGCGTGATGTAGATGAAATGAAGAAAGATCTGGCAGAAGTGAAAGCCACGCAACATGAAATGATGAATGAAATGAGAGAAGGCAGACAACAAATGGCGAGAATGACGATCGCGATGGAAAATCTCGAAAAGTCGTGCCGAAATGTGAGCGACGTGGTTAACTCCATCAGTAGTGATATTGTTGTCATCGGAGGTTTTGATTTCGACAAACGGGAAGTGCTTTCTTCCGCCGAGCGATTGAACTTGTTCAACCAAACGTGGACACCACTTGGTAGGCTGAGAAAAACTCGGTTTTTTGTTGCAGCTGTTTTGTTTCAGAATCGGATATTGGTTTGTGGCGGTTCTTCCAGTACCCGTTTCTATGATTCTACAGATGGCATAGAAGTATTGGATCTGAATGGTAATCCTTCAGAATGGAAGGAGTTCTCTGTCAATCTTCCCATCAAAGTGGCTGGTCACAAGTGCGTGGTTTATGGTAATCGTTTGTTGATTATTGGTGGTTGTCTGAGGGAAAAGGTTTTCGATACAATATACGAGCTCCTCCTTGTTCCCCCTTATTCATCCAAGTTGCTTGGTCGCATGAAGAAGAAACGAGCGTTCCATGGAGTCGAGTTGTTCGATGATAAAATTTTGATCGCAGGTGGACGAGAAGCGGAAACTGATGTGGAAATATTCGACATAACAAGAAATAGATGTGTAGAAATGCCACCATTACCATCTCCTGTTTATGGTATGGCGACAGTTCGCAAAGATGACACCATGCTGTTGATCGGAGGAACGGACGGCAAAGAAAACGTCAGCAATGAGATTATCGAGTATGATTTTAAAACTGGCCAGAATAAGGTTCTATTGGTCATGAAAACAGAGCGGGCGGGCTGTGACGCTTTATATCAGGGAAACACGCTTGTAATAATTGGTGGTGCAAAGAAGATACCGGTTGATGATGTTCTCGATGCAGTTGACTGTTTTAACTTTCCATCACGTTCTTGGAAGACATTGCCTTCGTTGAACAGGGCAAGGTGTTTTGGCTCTGCAGTTATTGTGAAGAAGGCGAATTTTGAATTTTGACAATTTTTAACGAATACTGGAAAACTAATTAAGGCATGTTTTAAACATCAAACTCTTCATGTGTCGAGATGAGACAATGACTTGAGCTCGTTAACATTAGATACGGCATATGAAAACTTTAATGTTTGAAACAGGCCTAGTAGTGTAATCATATAATAATTGTATTAGAATGGACTGGAATATATAAAACTTTATGAACAGTAGAGCACAATAACAATAGCCATAGCGGCTTAACATTGAATTGTTACAGGGACATTTGCCAATATATAACCAATATAGTTTGTAAAAGAAAAACGTGTTTGTTCCATGCGTGTGGAATTAATGTACTTTGATTGATTAGAAAAATAAACATGTATTTTAGTTATTTTGTGATAACTTTTGAAAAAGGACATGAATTTATAAAATAACATGTATATAACGCGTGCTCTGATTGGTCGAAACCCGTGTTTGGATCAGGCCATCCAAACACGGAAGACTATCGTGTTGTTGTTATTTTATAAAACAATTACTTTATGATTTCCGTGTTTGGATGGCCTGATCCAAACACTTGGGAATGTTGCTCGAGTTAAGAAAAGCTCGCAAAATCACTCGCCTTCGGCTCGAGATTTCGCGCGCTTTTCTTAACTCT
This sequence comes from Trachythela sp. YZ-2020, assembly GCA_016169945.1. Taxonomy (NCBI): domain Eukaryota; kingdom Metazoa; phylum Cnidaria; class Anthozoa; order Malacalcyonacea; family Clavulariidae; genus Trachythela; species Trachythela sp. YZ-2020. The sequence goes on from JADLSH010000157.1 coordinate 3,730,435, forward strand.
CGCAACATTCCCGCGTGTTTGGATCAGGCCATCCAAACACGGAAACCATAAAGTAATTGTATAATGAAAACCAACAACGATACTCATTCTAGATTTCTAGTCTGATTTTAAAATGGAAATTTAAAATCATGAGTTGGTTTTTGTGTACTTCGTGCACAAACGGTACTTCGTGCGCTACCTTCTTCCTTTCTTTTCGTCAAGGCTGTGCCTGCGATTGTTTTCGAAAGAGTAAACAGCCATGACGCACGGTGTGTGTCGATCGTCAGCGAGAATATTGACGTCATTCTCAATAGTTATTTGATCTGCGTAAGAACGAGACTCGGGTCAAGCACATGGGTCAAGGACTGAGATAAAATGCCAAAGATAAACAAACTGTTATGCATACGCGAAAGGCAAGCGCCGAAGCGCGTATGCATCAAAGCTATTTTCTCCCTATATATAGACAGACGTGCAAACAAATAGACATGTACGGTGATTTGATGGAGTTTAAAAATATTCCATTGCTATATACAGACTTGGCTAAGTGTTCTCATATGTGCTGCTTGTTTTCGGCTCTTTTGAGCGCGCCATTCTTTCTTGTTTTAATAGGGTTAAATGTGTTTACTCAGCTATCTTCATCCGGATAAAATATACATTGATCCGGCCGAGATGAGCTGCGCGAATATTTTTAGAACGTGGGTGTCATATATATATATGCTCTTCATATGTGTGACATGACTTTAGTCACTACGAGAGCGCGCGCGGACGGTTGCTTACCATTGGTTCGGAGTGGAATTGTCAGTTTTCTCCACAAAGCGTGAGTTATAACTTGATACATTCTAAGCCCCGTTTAAGCGGACAACTTTGGGACTTCGTATATTATGCGTCTGCTTAAAGGAGTTCTTTATGGTGTTAATAGGGGTGATAATAGCACACTATTTTATCAACATTGGGACTTGAGAAATGTATCTGCTTAAATTGAGTCACCGCTTACCGTTAATAGGTGTTCGTCTCTAGTATACTACTTTATAATACTCTAGTGTTTGTATTTTAGTGTTCTAATCCCGCGCTTGATATGAATATGACTTAATATGCTCTTTATTTTAGAATACAAGGATACAATAGACGCAGTCCAAGACGTCACATTGAAGATTCGATACTCCAGACTCAAGATATTAGCAAGAAACATAAGCTTCGGTGAGTGGCGGTGTTTTACCATTTTAAATTGTACATAACTTGGTCGCCGGACAACTGAGGACACAACGCTTGATGTAAATGTGAAATCATGTACATAACTGCATAATTCTATTTATCTTAAGGCCATGTTACACAAGGCAATTTTTGCTGTAACTTGTAACGCAATTTCGGACACAGAGCGATGTTAGGTAAAAAGTATATTCGCAGAGAAATTGTGAGCATGAATCTCGTTTTACTTTGCCGATATTTTTCTTGCTAAACATACCCAGAAGGCAACAAAGAAATGAATGAGAATGATAATATCGGTGAAGTGAAACGCGGCCGCCATGTTCACTGTTTTTCTGTGCGCACATTTCCACATAACATATGGCTCTGTGCAGAAATCGCGTTGCAAGTTGCAGCAAAAATTGCCTGACATAGCCATTAATGTGCAGTGGGATATACAAAGTGCTATCAATGCGCGCATTACTAGACTGTCTTTTCGTCTTTCTTAACTAAAGCAAAACCGGTTGCACAGTCACAGTGGTCAGTGCTTAATACCTTTTATCTCGTTGATAAGAATTTAACAAGATTCCTCGATTCCTGCTATACGCAGTTGTCTGATTATAATTTCACCTCAGTCGCATGTGAGAATATTTGTTCCAGTTTAGTTTAGGTTTTCACCGCGGGTCAGTTCCACCTTTCCGGGAACACAAAGTTTGATTAGTTGGAAAACTGAGAAAATCAGAAAATCGCGTTTCACGAATGTTCTCCTGGACTGTCAATTTCCGGCTTAGTCTTACAAACTCGCTTACACCATTGACATTCCACGTTAAATTAAGCTAGTTTTTACCTCAAGGTATTTTCAATACAACTTTTCACTTTGTGCATGTCATGCCGATATTCTAATCCAATTAACCGTTACGATTTCCTCAAACGAGCTTTTAAGATAAACAGCGTACGAGTTATAAATATACTTGTTGAAATTTTGCTCAAGTATCTATACACAAGCCTGGCTGCACCCAGACATAGCCAGCATAGAACAGTGTTTCTTTCAGACAATAAAATATTTCTCCATATTTACATTGTATATTGTATCGTGTTTATGTTTAAAAAAGTGGAGTGTGTTTATTCAGGAGCCATTGAGGCCGCCTCGGTATCTGCTTCGAGTGCATTCGGAGCTTATGCCTACCGCGTAGTTCTACACCCTTGGCCAGCTGCGGAGGAATTAAACGGCTAAAACCTGCCGCTCACGGGAGCTCTTGGCTGAGCTCACCACCACGAGAGGTCGCAGCTTAGCAAGTTACTCTGATATCAAGCGCAATAGATCTTTGTCTCACGGCCTCGCGAGATAATATTCTCAGCAAAACCACGCGCACACGAGGGAGTGTGGCTGACAAACCGCCTCGCGAAGTCGTTACCTCTGCCAAGACTATTCGCGTGCGGCTGGCTTTATTCGAACTGCAGGAGAACTCTAGTTTAAATTGGTTTTCCTAAAAGTCCAGTATAGCCTCTTATTTAGATGTAGTGCATTTTCCTAATTGGATTGACCTGGAAAGGATCTGGTTGTTTAAGTAGTGATTTTGCTAGCGGGCAATTGTAGTCACTAGCGCTCCGTTGCATGCACATAATCTCCATTGTAAACAGGTTCAGCACTAAGCCATAGAATAGGAAATGACTAGAAGGGCCACTTGAGGCCGAACCTTTGAAGTTTTTGAAGCGCGCATGTCGCATTACGGATGTTCATTACCATTATTCTAGCCAGTCAATTGCATTTTCTGGCCAATAAACAGGCTGAACTGGCTGGTCCGCCATTATTCTGGCCAGATAACTGCATAAAAATAGGGGGTCACGTTGCACTGCTGAGTGGCCTTTCTGGTCATTTCCTATTCTGTGACTAAGCCATAATCGGAACTTCAATAAGCTGGGAAGTTACATCAGGCATGAACAATAAACATACATTAATTAAAGTGGTGTACATTGATTAATCTAGTTATATTGTGGTACATGATAGTATATATGAGTAGGTTGGCCCTTTTGTGCGTTCGCCTAGTTGCAAACCATTGCAAATTGATGAATGGCTGTCATGCACTTACTAGTAGTTTAAAGCTTGGCTTCCATTTAGTGGTAACGGTCGCGAAGAGTTGAACTGATACGAGGCGAAGCTGAGTATATTTTAACAAATTTCGAGGTGTTTAGAAATCGGAGGAAGTCCGGCTTACGAGTATTTGAACTTACTTCTCAAATGAACTTGTATTTTGCGAGAAAACCGATGTGAAAGTTCACTTAATTTATGTAATTTCTTCCTCTGATTTTAAAACCATCTTCCACGCTTATGATTCTCTTTGTTTTTGGTTCATGAATTATTAATGAGTTTGAGAATATATGTTCGTGATGATTCTTGAACGTGATCTACCTGAACGCGGGCAGTGATCCAGGTCACGAAGTTAAAGTCTAGTAATTTTAAACACCGGAAAGGTGTGTTGCAAATAAGAGGTTTTTAAAATCACCATAATTAACTCCTTCTCATCTAGGAAATATTACCTTCAAGCGGGCCACGTTTACTACCGTGATATCAAGACAACGCTGATTTCATTTTCATTTTGCTCATGAATTATTAATGTTTGAGAATATCGAGTATATTCTTTTAGAGAATAATGATTATAATCATTATTGGTCGACTGTAGGCGTGGCTGTATAATTTGGCTTCGGCGATTTTTCTGTTGATAACAGTAAGGCCATAGATCAAATGAGGAAAGCTTATTTTGACAAGCCTCTGTTAAAAATGTGAAAAATGTTGAGAAATGTCCTGATTGTTATGTTTATAGTTTCAAACACAGCGCAGGGCGTGAGAAACTTCACGATCATGTTTATATTTGTCTATAACTAACTGCATGTGGCCGGCTCAGACATTTTCCTAGACCCAACACATTTATTAATATATGTCACAGCACCATGGAAAATGCACCGCACCAAAGTAATAATTCCTAGACCTGCCCTTTTTCGAATTTTCTTGAATGCTCACGAGACAATAGTTTGAAATTGACGTTGACAATGTGGTCGGCTACGGTAATCTGAATAGTTTTCATTGGCCCTTCGACTCCGTTCCATTATTTCATTGGCAGTAAAGCAAATTCTGAAAGGGTGTGTTTGTTTACATGCAGAATTTAGCTAGTTTCGTTACCTTGTGCCATTCTGTACTTACTTTATGTGTATATCTGTAGTATGTGAGTTATCTATCTTCGCAACGGGCAAGCGAGCATACCAGTTTGTTTTTCAGTTTTACATGATGTAAGAGAAGTTCATCAAACTGATAGAGAGCTATCTGATTAAATTATGATTAAATCATTGTATTTTTCATACAATATAACATTTTCAAACTTCGATTTCTTGCAGGTGATGTCATCCGCAACATTCATATTGTCGATTCTTCTTGTTTTGGTCATCTTCTGTTCAAAGCCTGCTACCGTTTCGTGCAAAAGCTCGCGAGCATGCAAAATGATATCGAAAAACGAAACTATAAGGCACGCCAATCCAGCCTGTCAGCCAACAACAGTAACAACATCCCGTTGTGACGGCTTATGTCCCTCGGAGAGCTCGCCAGACGCCTTAAAAGGTAGATTTATAAAGAAATGCCATTGTTGTTCGATTAGGCGTCATGTTCACGAAGTTGTTTCGTTCAAGGGATGTCAGGATGTTTTGAAACGACGGCTCATAAAATCGTGCCATTGTAAAACGTGTAAGAAGCATAATAACTATGGATAAAATCAGAATAGAAAAGGCAAAGTGGAGAATTAGTATTTTTGGACAGTCTTTTTAGACTCTAATGTATTTTTATATATTGACGAGTTCATGATGAATTATTGATTCTATTGATTGATATGTTGATTATATTTGTCAAACTGTAATATAGCTTGTCTGATGAATTAATGTACCGAAATTAGATAACTCTTCAATTTTGAAGTTTATAAACTTACTAAGTGTATCGTATCGGACATGAATTTGATCCCTACTTTTTGCCCAGCCTCAGCGAGGCAGCACACTACTACTACTCTTGACGTGCTAAGGTTTCTCCAGAGTTCATTCGGCCCAGTCGTTTGCGCGATCTATATATTTTTGTGATCTCAATTACTCTGATCGAATTCTTCCAGATGAAAAAAATAGACTGACCAATTCGTAGTGTCGATTGTCGCCGACAAATGTGAATGACAAATGACGCCGGGTTTTGCGTCGGGATATAATTGCAGTTGAATCATAACATGTAGCTACAGCCTGGTTCACACTATTGAGATAAGCACAAGCATAAGGAAAGACAAAAGGTGAAACAAAGAGATACAATGAAGTGTGCAACATAAACGTCAACATAAGCACGAGCAAAACATTTCGGAACAAAATACATTTCAAAAGAAAATTCTTCCCGCTTGTCTTTTTAAGCGGCCCTGGAGGGAATGAAGTTTTCTTTTGTATTTCTGCTTCATGTGCTTATCTCACTCGTGTGAACCAGGATTAAGTCTGGAAGATTTAAAATATGCAGATATCAAGAGTATAAACAACTGGTCAATAATTCATTCAATGCCATTTTGTACTAACCGGTACTTCATCCGCTGTATAAAGCAAAATAAAGAAACAAAACTATTTCTATAGACATAATCGCCAGAGACAAAGATCTTGTCAATCTACGGCTGAAAGAGGCATCTCTAATGATCAAACAGATCACTCACGAGAAGTGTGCACGGAATTAAGTCACCTTTTGTTTTAATTAATAAGAACATTTCAATCGTGAACTAACACCCACTAGGACCATTAGTTTTAAGATCAGGGTGTCCCAAAAAAATTGAAATTAGTATTGCTGTCAAACAACCTATTGTATTCAATTCACACATGGGTATAATTAAGAAAAACTTGAACTGTGTGTTAAGAAAGGATTGAGAAGCTTTTTGTCTTCGTTTGAGGCCTGTTTTACATGTCGAGTTAAATCCACCATCTTCCCCCGTATTATTAAACGCTTATATTACTAAATTCCACCATTATGGGCAAGACTATAGCAACCGAACTTTAGCAAGTAACCGGCTGGAATTTGCATGTAGGTTGATGGAGCGAACGTCCTAGGCCTTGACTCTTGAGCGGGTGGCAAAATTAAATGATAGAAAACGTGTACAACGCCTTTCAGCGAGACCAGTTGTTTGAACAATGAAGCACCATGGTTTGCACTGTCGTTGTATTTCCGACTTCAGACAACGATAAAAGCATTTTGATGCAATTTTAGAGCATCTTAAATCATCACGCTTTAATATCAAATATTTTTACCCGGTAAGTGAAGACTTGAAGTTATTTTCTATGGTCGTAAATTGTATGTCTATGGTCGTAAATTGTATTCAAGTCTATAATCTATATATAAACTATTGGCATTGCAGTATTGTGTTCTCGTCAGGAAACGTAATACTATAAACAAAGAATTAAACATAGAGCCACAATATTTTCTTGCTTATGTCTCACAGTCACACTTCATTCCATGTCCTTGTCTTTCCTTTTGTTTCACTTTATGTCTAAGCATTTTTATCTGTTTCTTATTGTTTAAAAACACGTTTACTTATTTCGCTAAGCTTTCCATCGCATCGATAAGCCCGATTTGATCAGAAGACCTAGATCACGCGGATTTAAAGCTAGTTGAATAAATAAACGTCACATATGCTTTCCAGAGAAATAATTGAAGGGTTTTGTAGATGGAAAATTATTGAGTGTAAATTATATACATTTATTAGACCTAACCAGGAACAGCTGCGAATCGAATTCTTGCCAGGGACCTATAGTTGCATTTTTCGCAGCTGTTCCTGGTTAGGTCTAATAAATGTATATAATTTACACTCAATAATTTTCCATCTACAAAATCCTTCAATTATTATTCAATCGAGTGAGATGCCAACAAAATCTTGATATTTTCCAGAGAAACTATATGCGAGCGCAAATAATGGCTGGTTTATAGACTTTGATAGGATACGACAGCCTTAACTTCTTTCGTATAGAAGCGTACGCCATCACGATATTGATTGATAATGAGTCTTGTTTGTTTAGAAGATTGATGACGCTATGGGATCACTGCATGACGATAAATACTTTCACAGTGTTAAGCCCGGTCAAGAAAGGTTTAAGAGTTGATGAGAGTTTTTGATCTGATGAGTCTAGTTCAAACTGTTGATAAAAGATGCGAGTTATTACTATACGCGTGGTAATATCCAGTCAACTCTCATGCAACTCTTGTTCTCGCTTGACCGGACCATGAAAGTTGAGAAAAATCTCATGCGAACTCTCGCTTGCCAACTCTCATCCACGTTTGGCCAGGGCTTAATAACGTGTATATGTTCTTAGTCTTTCCGACATAATTGTGCCAAGGCCAGATAGCTAGCGCCATTTAACTTATAAAAATGCCTGAAGAGCTGTGGAATTACTAACTTCCAGACGAAGAACCTTCGCTCGAAACGTCGATGTTTTTGTTCAGATATTTTTTAGGTAGTTTGATTTGACAAACACTCAACTATATCGTTTATCGATACCCACACTGGAACCACGCATTCAAGATTCTATACACAGAATATACTAATATTCAGAGCATTGTATTTATATAGGTGGAATTTAAACGCACAAGATGAAAGCGATTTATCTTCTTGTCTTTCTTTCGCTTGTCGCCGAAATACAAGGTAAATTCATCAACTTGTAATCCGGTTCTTTTGATGAAAATGCGACCTTACGGATAGCTTAACCATATAAATATATTTGTTTGGTGTTTTCAACGATACAAATCAATAACGATTATTCTTTTTACTTGTTCTTCAGGAGGTAAATTGATGAAAAAACTATTTGCGTGCAAAGCGAAGAATAAAAATATTCCTCCAATCAAACGAAGGACCATTACGACAGAAAATACAGAGGATCAAGAGATGAATGCCGGTCATTCCAACATGCAGATGGATGAGAAAACAAGATTGAGAGAAACTGTTGCCAAAGGTTTATAGGAGCGATTTAGTTGATACATAGTGGTGTAACACATATGTCTTGAGCGGATGAGTGTAAGCCAGTTCATAGGGGTTTCGACTGCACAACCAAATTACGCATATTCAGTGTCGTGGTGAGATTTAAATCATAACATGTAGCTGAGACCATGTGTACCAAAGTATTGAACTGTTTAATGATCCAATCGTGTTTCAAGTCTTTCACAAACCTAGTTTGTTAAAAATGACGAAATTGACAAAGATTTAGGTATACTTCCAGCAAAATACAATAACACTGAAATAAGAACCACAACTAAAAGTTAATATTTTCAGAGAAAGTTAAAATGGTTATCCGATCTCAATAACTTTCCATGTCATTTCTGACTGGCAACTATCACAAGTTTGATGTTTATAGGTTCATCCATTAACTAGTTTGCAACAAAATTTGTAATATGACCGGGTTTCAATTGCTATTCCATGTTGTCTGATTGACATTTCATCCCAGGAACAGAGTGCTCCAGATTCTACAAAAACATTGCTCCAATAATATATAGATGACATGCATTGACCTCTGGGGAAAACAGTTTATAACGAGGTCAAGTCGGTTTGAGTAGATAATATTTCAGAACTTTGTTAACTCCCTTCGATATCAATATATCTTATGATCTTCGAACTAGACTAAGTTCAGAAATATCACCTACTCGAACCCGGAGTTGTCATCGTAGCTCAGTTGGTAGAGCATTGGACTACAAGCAATTTTGCTGCAAATTTTAGTAATAGTAACATATGCTTGATCGATTGATTGAAGAATGTCAGGTAACAAATATAATGCATAGTGTTCTTCTTTCGTAGCTGAAGCGAACCTTGAAGATAATTACTTTCAAGGAGACATGATGTTGACACATCACCAACAGAGGATTTTGAACAACGTTTTCAAATATGCAACTCGACGAAGCGATATTGAAAATCGGGCGATGATTAAGGATATGGCTCGGTTGTGGCCAGAAGGAAAGATACCGTTTGCTTATGCTACGGATATAGGTGAGATTCGTGATAATTTGAATGCATGGTTCCAAAGTAGATAGCGATAGATGATGTCGTTTCTAGGATCAAATTCTAACTGAAAAATATAACACGACCTTCGACGTTTCAAGCGAAGGCCTTTCGTCTGGAAGTTAGTAGGGTCTCCGCTCGAAACATTGTTATATTTCTAAGGTAGTTTTGATCCTATAAAACCGCAAAGAAGATTAATAATAACAAGCTGCTGTGGTTTTATCTGAACCACATGAAAAATATTACAAATACTTCGCGTTTCGAGTGAAGATCTCAGAACATTCAAGTATATTCTTTTGCAGAACTTCGTTCAAATATTGTCAATAGTCATTCTATAGTTCGACTGTTAGGATTATCTATTAGGCTACTAGACTTCCGACGAAGAGATTCGCTCGAAACATCAACTTGTTCTTTAATTTGCTTTAGGTATAATTTGTATTGTCTTTATGTATGTGTTGTATTCAAGTATTGATATTTTGATAGCATTCTATTCTATTGTAAAGGCCTCTATAACATCAACATGATCATATTGTGTTAACTATATTTCAGACGATGAAGGCAAGAGTGTAGCAGGTGGTGCAATGAAACATTGGATGGACCACACGTGTGTGAAATTCACTCCAAGGACAACCGAAAAAGATTTTGTGGAATTCCAATTTGCCGATGCGTAAGTCATCGTGTTTTCATCCAAATCTTCGTTAATTGGAAATATGGATGAACAATTTCATCTTTCTTTATTATTTCAAGATGTGCATCACGAGTAGGTCGTCTTACCGGAAAACAAGAGATTCTTATTGGTTCAGCCCAAGCCAAGTGTAAGGTTGGAAATCTTATTCATGAACTTGGTCATACCCTTGGCTTTTTCCATGAGCATTCAAGACCCGACAGAGATCAGTTTGTTAGAGTGGCGTTTGATCGCGTCAGGCCAGGTGAGTTTGGAATGATTCTGCCCATACAATGTTTGGAAAACACGGGTGGCAGATACGGTTAGCCGGCTGCCTCTTACCTCTGAGTTAAGCTGGCTATACGGTCCCTGGGGCCGGTTGTACGAAGGCCGTTTAGCTTAAACGGTAGATAAGCTATAAGCGAAAATTAATATGACTGAGCTTAAATCTCATGCACTAAATATGTAGTTGCAAACATAATTGTTCAATTCACGTTGAAATATTTTAGCTTGGTTGTTTGATGAATGTATAGACTTGATCGATATTTTCGATTTATCCACCGGATAGGCTAAACGGGCTTCGTACAACCGGCCCCAGTTCGAGGGCAGTGATTTACTTAGGTTGGGTAACGTCCCTGCGCTTGATAAACTCATGTAAGTTGAGGTTGGTTGGTTCTCTCCTGTGCTACGAAGGTTTACTCCAGGTACTCCGATTTTCCTCCCTCATTAAAAACTAACCCTTAGGATCGAGCATGTGTATTTTGAGTCATTGGCTCGCGTTTATTGGGCAACCACACTTTGTGCAATCGACGTTAATATTAGATCATTATCATATCTTAGCCAGCGCGTCTGTTTGTCAGATTTTCATCAATATTTGTCTGACGAAACACTTTATTGGCCTATAAGCAAATCTTGCGAAAACTTCTACAAAGTTCTGTCGAATACGATTTGAGATATCTTCAGGACAAAGACTCGAGTGTCATGCATAAATTATGCTTATGCAATACGCGTTTAGTTCGTAATTATGGACAAAAATTACTCCATCAGAGTCAGTATATTCAATTCCTCATATTATACTCTATAACAGCGTATAAACTCGACTGATTGCGGTAGATACGCAAAGATCATATCCTGCCATTGCATGATATAGCCGTTCTGGATTCTGGACTAAACACTGTGCCACCACACCCTCAGCTAAACATACGCCTTGTGACGGACATATTAATTGAACTATTGGCACTTGTCAAATCGTATAACGATTGCTATCGACGTGTAACATTCTTGGCGGATTTTACTGAATGGTATATGACTAACTGCATTACTACTCTATCATTGTTAGGTTTTGAAATCAATTTCAAAAAGCTGCCTGCCGATTGGATAGACTCGCGTGACGTAGCGTATGACTATGGTTCTATTATGCACTATCCTCGCACCATATTTGGTAAGGCCCCGTGGGATGAGACCGTGGTACCGCTCGACGCCACGGCTCAAGTAGGACAGCGGATCAAGCTGAGTGACCCGGATATATTACAGGCAAAGAAGTTATATAAATGCCCTGGTTAGTATATTTGTAAAACTCCTCAAATTCGAAAGAAATCAATTAATGGTTAATGAGTTGTTGTATCGCATATACAGCATGCATGCATTCTCCTAGGGTTAGGGTTATTTGCATAAATTTTCCTTCGATTTTCTCAGTTGACATCATTTCTTTTTGAATAACTGTTTAGATCCTTGTGTTTCTCAAGTTATATACAACATGGGCGTGTCCGTGTTATATCTGATTACAACACGGCCATTATCTTAGTATTGTTATTATTAAACGTCATCGATAGACCTTCAATCACTTGTAAAATGACTTGAGATAACTTAATTTGACAATAAAAAATTGGGCTTCTCTCAAACATGTTGCAAAAACTCAATTTCATAACCCCCCTCTCCCCCAAGACAATGTTGGTGAGGTCCCAAAATGAAACAGCTATAACAAGCAAACAACTTTGGACGGGAGTGGGGTGCGGGATGGGGTGCGATTCGACGTTTAATTTTGTTACTTTGGTATTTGTTTCCATCATATCAGCTGCGCAGCGTCTCAACCGTAATGCACTACACAGGATTGTTGCTATATAATTTATCCTTTCTAATTTTCCATATTTTGGCATTGTTCTTTGTTCTTTTCAGGTGTAACCGCCGGAAAGACCAAGTCATAGCGAAAACAATATAGGGATACATAATTACATATTCAATTATATCACATTTACTCATAGGTTAAAAATATATAAAATTAGCTAATTACAACAGTCATACTGTACTATTTAAAATGATATAGTTCATAGATCATAGTTAAAAATCCATAGTTAACTTTTGAATTGAATTATTTGAAAGCTCTAAATATCTTAAAATCTACATTGCGTAAAACTCCTTCGTGATGTCACATAATAGACATTTCAAATTGATTTTTCGTCTTAACATAACTCTTCTTGTTATTGCTATTTAAATTTTGATAATTAAGATATTTCATTGTGCTGAAATTTATATTGAAATCGTCATTAGTAACATAGTTAAATATATATTTAACATAAATATCAATGAATTGTTAAATTTATAAAACTAAAGCAGTTAAATAAAAACTAAAAAACTAAATTTTGTCATACTTCCTTACTTATTCCTAGTTTAATGTAATACATTTATTGTAAATAACGCGGTATATCCATCAGATATTTTTTCCGCCTTTCGCTACTAATCTTGAACAGCTCGATAAATATCCTCTTCGTGCTTCGCCTTGCAATATTCGTATTATATTTTCGTCGCTAGCCGGACCGTTTTAGAGCTATTCCTATAAGTGTCCAATTTAGTTTTTGTTTTGCCTAGTTGTTCAATGCACCGGGCGAAATACCTGTGTTATTTGTTAAACATGGTAGAGAAGGAAAGTAAAAAATTGTTAAAAAATGGATCTAAAATCCTAACGAAAAACGCTGAAAACAGGTTGGTAGTTTGTAGATTTTTAATCTGAAGCTTGCAGTAAAACTAAATTTAACTAAGTTCAATTTTATATCATACAACTAGGGTACTAGTGAAGTATATATGTGGGCAATCTTACAATAAAGTCGGCTCGCTTCTAAATGATACCAGCATGGTCGACTTAGATAGAATGCACTCTTCAGTTATTTTCTCGTCTCATTTTGAATTCCAATTCCCATTCTTTCTTTTCGTTTCCGTGTGATAACGCATTTACATTTTCCAATGATTATATGAATTAAAAAGAATGCAAATGATTTTCAATTTAGCAGTACTGTTTCGTTTTAATAGGCATCTGCATCGAGATGGTGGATCATATAAAGTTTTGGACTCTCCTCATCTTAATGTTTGTAAATGGTACGGCGTTTAAGACACCATCCTACCAATAGATTGTTACATGATTGTTATCACAAATATTCATAAGGAGTTGTTGCAAATATGTGTATACTATTTAGTTCAATATTTTAAGGCTTGCTGTCATATGATCTTCATCACAAGAGACAAATGAATGCAATGGACGAGGAAGACCAAATACGGCAGGAAAATGAAGATATGGCACAAGGTACGCGCGTAAAAATCTCACAATCTTCTCAACAAGATGTGTTCGCAATAGACTTGTAGAAAGCTTATCAACAACTTGTTAACAATGTTGTTATTTTATCAAGTTGCTACAAGGTTGTCACTCACAACTTGTTAACAAGTTGTTGAATTGCAGGATGATAACAAGTTGTTGGAACAACTTGTAACAAGTCTGTTGAGTCAACAACCTTGTAGCAAGTTGTCAACAAGCTGGGAACAAGCAGTGCGAACACATCCTGATAACAAGTTGTTAATTGAAACAGCATTGCTACAAGTCTGCTGCAGGTTTGTTACAACTTATGCGTTTTAACGTGTGTAGAAGTGTTTGCATACTAACCTCATAATCTTCATTATAGTTGAAGAAAATTTAGACAGCAACTTTTTCGAAGGAGACATTCTAACCACTCCGGAACAGATGAAGAGAATTGATAGACTTCTTTATCATCACCATGATACTACAAAATCTGTCTACAGGCCGAATGTTCGGGGGCTGATCAAAAACCTGCGCAGGACCTGGCCCAATGGCATGGTTTATTACGTAATTTCTGATCTTGGTAAGAAAGATAACGATTTTATGTGATATTTACTGTATACCCCATTGAAAGTAAAAACTAGACTAAAAATCTAACTGACTTGCTTTGTATAATGGTTATACTGGACAGCTCTGACTATCAGTTCCAAATTGCCTTTTGACTAGATCTAGAGGTCCAGTAATGGCCATTTTGGAACCAAAGGACATCTAGTCACTGTTAATGCACACATAGGTAATCTAGTATCGACATAATAAACAGCATAAGCATAGAGTTCTGAACATTACGACGCTTTAAGTTCTGCTTTAAGTTTAAGTTCTGAACATTACGATTTCTTCTTTGCTTTCCTCCCCAGTGGAAAGTCAAAATATCTTAGTGATACTGTGGCATGACAGCGCCTGACATTTGTCTTGAATGTAAGCTGACAACTAGCATCGTTAGTAAACGCCACCGTTGTTGTATTAGACAAATTACGACAAGTTTTAGGAATTAACATTAATACTCAGTAAGTATAACCAACGCCAATGAGTTAAAATTATCTTTTTCTTTTCGACAAGCGCCCGATAGAAAGCAACTGATCATGAATGCCATTGAACACTGGAAGCAACGAACATGTCTGCAGTTCAAAGAGAGAATGAACGAAAAAGATTATGTTCGATTCCAGTCAGGACTCGGGTTAGTAAATGGATTGAGAAGAAAGCATACAGAAAAATGTATCCGTATCGATCATCATATGCATAAACGATGGTATAATTTCCCCATGGACAATTCTTCTCGTCATTGCACTGTCTTTAAGAAAGGAAAGAGTTAACAGGATTTCTTGTTGACTCTGTTCATCACTAACTTATGTTAGTGTTGCAAAAGCAAAAGCAAGCTTGATGAATGTTGTCCTTATTTTTGCAACACAAATGGACCGAGGTTTACCTTATCAAAGACATCTCGAACGTGTGGTTGCCAGTGTAGGTAGCGTTTATTCAATCATCTTCTGGTCTTTAGGCTAGGATCAATCTACCTGAAAAAATACAACAAGAACGTCGACATTTGATCGAAGGCCTTTCGAAGGGCCATCACTAACCTCCAGACGAAGGGCCTTCGCTCGTCGAAGTCCTTGTCGTATTTTTCAGACATCAATTCTTGCAGGTCCATTTATATATAGGTCTATTTATATTGCAAAAATACAACATTCAAAAAGCTTGCTTTTGCATGGTAACAAAGAACAAAGTTGAACGACGAAATCCTCGATGTATTTTCAGCTGTGCTTCGTTTGTCGGTCGCATTGGAGGAAGACAGAGACTTGTCGTCGGTCAACAATGCAAGCTTGGAAATATTATTCACGAAATTGGCCACGCAATTGGATTCTTTCATGAGATGGCAAGACCGGACAGAGATGAGTTCGTTGAAATCAAGTGGAAGAATATCGTTCCAAGTATGTTAACATTTCCCTCTAAATAGTTTCTTATTTACTAAGTGCGCAGCGATTTTAAGGGGTACTACTTCTTAGGGTGTCCCTCGAATGTGGGGTTTCAATGTAGGTAGCGTGAAAGTTGAGAGATGTTAACTGAAAAGTACAGATAATTACGTTTTTCAATCAACATCTTAAATGTAAATGCAGATTTTCTTAAGCCTTACTTTTCATTCAAGAATTATACAATGGTGTAAATCTATTGATATTTGAAACGTTTCGGACAGTTTTATCGCCAGTCTTCAGGCTTCTATTAATGTTCAAATATAAGATAGATTTATACCTTTGTATAATCGTCGAATGAAAAGTAAAACTTGAGAAAAATCTGTATTTAATATTATATGAACAAGGTGAAAATTTTAGAAAAAAACTTGAAGATCTTAAATGCTGTCACTGGAAATAATTACCAAAATAATAGCAGGAAATATCTTTGCGATTATATAGTTTCAAGTGCTCGTTCATAATTTGTACGTAAACTAAAATTAGATATAGTGTTGGAATTATATTTATCCAACCATGGAATATGCATACACAAACTAGTGGAGTATCATATAATATTCATAAATGTAGTGCTATTTCTTTGGTGACAAATAAAAAAGAGTGAGAGATGTAGTTCAATAAGCCGAGACAAAATTGCAGTTGAATCATAACATGTAGCTAAGACTGGAGAATTATAATATGCATATCAAAGTATTCAACTGTTCAATCATTCATTTGTGTTTCACATAATGTCAAATAGAACTGTCTTCTGTGTGTAAGAAAAATAAAGAAAGGTGTACTTAAGGGAATGAATTGTCTAACTTAAAGCGAGTCAACCGTGAGGAAAGTAATTGTTCTTCGAGCAATTTTTGCATATTCAAATAATGATTAAAGAGTTGAATACTTTGATATGCATATTTTAATTCTTCCAGTCTCAGCTACATATTATAATTCAACTGCAATTTTATCCCGAAACTCCGAAAACTGGCTTATTTGCTTGCTCCTAAAAGTTTCAACACTTGACCACCTGATCTGTTGCTTGCATTACCTTGCAACGCTTTCTGAAAACGACCAATTCACACTATTTTGAACCCTTAAACCATAACCTAATTCCAAAAATTGTTTTACAGGTAGTCGGAGAAACTTCCTTAAATTTACTGAGGCAACAATCGACTCCCGTAACGTCCCATACGACTATAACTCAATCATGCACTACAGTAGATTACATTTCACTAAAGATCCGGCTCGCATACTGCAGACCGTCGTTCCAACAAAAGATAGCACTGCGCGAATAGGACAGAGAATTGGTTTGAGTGTTCTGGACATCAAGCAAGCTAAACTACTCTATAATTGTGGCGCTAGTGTTAATGGAGTTGAGCAGGGCCAGAACACTGTAATGCCCAATGATGATATGGATGGTAGTTCTGCGCAGTGATTGGCTGTTGAATCGTCATTGCTGAATGCTGATTGGCTGATAAGTAGTTCCTGAAATGAAGAGCGTTTGCCCAACCGTATCACCCAGTAATTTTGGTTTCACAAGCTACCTTTTAATTACACGAGTCTGAAACTCGTTTGGGCTGAGTTAACCGGATGCTGTACGTCGTTATGTTTGGGAATTCTAACTTTCTAACTCTTATTTATAACTTTATCAGTTTTAAACTGTTCTTCATAGATGTTAGATGTTTGGAGAAATATTTTGGTATATAGTCAAATCTCAGAGGGTATAGTGGCACTAGAACCGAATGTTGAAGGCATGAGACCTTTAGGGGGTATGGAGGCATGCTTGATACAGCTGAATACCAAATCTACCTATCGTACCTACGCAACGAATCATGAAATGGTCATGAAATGGCTTCTTCTTTGAAACCCGTCTATCATCCTATCTAGATTACGTTCGGAAAATATGCATCCGCGGTTTGTAGCTTATCTAGCCGTCTGATCCAGATATTGAACAAGTAACATCTGATCGTTAACAAATTACAAAAGCCCTTTATAGTTAGCTAAGCTGGCATAATATATATAATAATGTTTTCTTTAGTTTAACTTTTCTTTGTTGTTGTGAAAATTATAGTATGTTTAACTTATCGGTGTATTTTACTAGAAATCACAATTTGTATGACAAGTAAATTAAGCTGATTAACTCTCACTCAAAGTATATATAAAATAAGAAAACATTAATGATATCCTGTAAAAAGATTTTTAATAAAGGTTCTTTGGCAGCAGTGCTGCCGGGCATTTTTCAAAATAATCATAATTAAATAAATGATACTTAAATGAATTGTATATATTTATGAATAAAATATATAAATTACGAAACTAAACTAGCTTTATATATACTGGATATAGCTCTATCAGTTATAAACCGTTCCCCCTTAAGTGTTATAAAGTCCGGTGGACTGATAAAGGCTACCATTTTAAGGTTGTAGGCAATTTATGCTAATTTTCCATATATAATATATATATACCCGGAGAAATACTCCTACCGGAATAAAGTACCGGAATAAAAACATTTCGAGGCTAAGAAAATATTTTCGAGTGTCCGACAGTTAAAGTATTAATTTCTATTCCTAGAAATGTTCGGTGTTCGACGAGAATTTCTCAAAAGAAAGCAGAAGTATTGTACTTTTATAGAGCGGGTTTAGATCCGATGGATTTCTACAATACTCGCGACACATACATACTTTGCAAGGGGAACGCAAGCCTGTGGTGTAATCGTGTAAATGGCAACCTACAAGTTAGACCCGGTATGTAATAAACAAGCAATGATATTGATCTGCGATTTTTTTAACTCTCTAGTGTCGTGTTTGTTTGAGTAAGGGTTAAAACGATCATATTTCAATGTGTTTTTGAGCTCTAAAACAAATAAACACCGTATAATGTGTATATTTCATAACTGTTTGGTGAATTTATTAATGAGATTACATTCTCAATAAGTTAAATATTGAATATATTTTAGCTTCTGCCATTGAAGAACTGCAGATTGAGCCCAAGTGTTTGGGCACGGTGTACGGTGTTGTTGGAAAGATAAAGTTTTTGCCAGGTTTGAGGTTTTTGTTTAAATTTAAGTATAGTAGGTAGACCCATTAAGCTCGGAATGTGCCCTTATGTGTCAATACTAATATACTATATTATGTTACTTTGTCTAACACCAGGTGATTTTATTCATCAAGGGAGAGGTCGTTAATTAATTAACTCTTTTTAACGAGGCAATTTAACTTGTCTAGTCGAAATGTTGTTAAACTATTAGGGAGCAATGGGATGGGCTCTTGTACACCCTACTTTGTTTAACACAGACATCACATGTACATAATTTCTAGCAATTTTGGTTCTTTTGTGAATTTCCAGGTTCGGATGATAAGCTAGTATTAATAACAAAACGTTATGAAGTTGGAAAGTTGACAGATGAAAGTCCAATTTATAGAATTGAGAAAGTTGCTGTCGTTCCTCTTTCATCTGATGAATGTCCTGAAATTGATTTTGATGTAAGTTAATGTTGTAAAGCCTTATTGTAATTTTTAAGGCATATTGCCGTGATTGCTTCGAACAATCTGTTGATTGGAATAATAATATTATTTTGCTTTGGGGACAATCCGCATGAAATTTTGTAGTATCCATTCGGGATACAAGTCATTCACAGTTTGGTGTCCAAAACCAAATTTTGGTCTTCTGTGGATATCGGGATACTGCAAATATCAGACCCTGCCAGAAATTTTGCAACAAAGCCAAGATGGTTTGTTTTTTTACAACACGCTTTCCACTATAGGTCCACACTAGTTCGTCTTGTGTTTATACTAAGGCGTGTGGTCCGTCAGACGGGTGACATATCTTGACAGATGATCTGTGCTCGGCCAATTGTATTCTTTGCCGACAATGTTGTACTTTAAGCAAGTTATGATTATATTTCTTTTAGTCATGTGACGAACACAGCGATCCGTCAACGTCAAAGCAAGCTCCTCAACCCAGAGTGGCGCAAACATTTAACAATTTTAAAACATCTTTGGCTAACCAGTTTAAAGCAACAGCGAATAAGACTAATTTTCAGGTGGGTAATGAATGAGCGTGTTCCGTCAGGATTTGTAAATACCAAGAAATTTGTTGAGGAAGTCAAGGCGAAAATGGTTTAAGCTACATGTATGCAACGGCCTCCTCCGATATCCAAATGCCGGTGTTGATTTCCTTCGACTTTGCTCTATGAATTATTAATAAGTATAAATTTTTTAGTCAAGCATTCCTCCTCTTACTTACGTATCCTAACAGTGTTTTAAAGGACATCTTCGCGTCACTATCGTTATTTATAGAATAGATTTACTTCTCTGGCAAAGAACTGGACCCCCACAGATTCTTTATCTGCTAATGAATAAACTGAACAGATTGATTGCCCAGTTCCAATCCAATTTAAATGTGTGTTTAGAAAACTTCGGATAAAGATGTCACACGGGACAAAGAGAAGATGGAAAAATTGGAAAGAAGATTACAGGAGGTGATTTTTCATGCGATTTAGATCGAAACCAAATCTCTCTAGTTTTTCAGATAATTTGGAATTTTTATTCATGCCAAATTGTCGTTTCCTTTTTACTATTAAGGAGTTTGTGAAGATGTTTAATGATTCACAATCGTTTTACTACTCAGAACGCAGTGATCTCACTAACACTGTGCAACGAAATGTCCAAAAAGATGACGACAGCAAAAAGCTGCCCATTTGGAAAACGGTATGAAATAATGAACTATCGTATTGACGTCCGTATGAAATACTGTAATATGCAGATTATGTAGTGTTATTTTCGTTTTTCTCCAGGCGGACGGACGATTTTTTTGGAATAAAGCGATGCTTGAAGAGATCATAGCACTAACAGAATCGGTAAGACCATTTTTACTTGCACACAAAGACGTTTTAGGAAAATTTAGTTGTGCTGTTGTTGATGGGAACAGAAAACGCTTTGAAACGGTTATGTTATTGCATTTACTATACATTTACTGTCATGATTCTATACTTGTACAGTCAGCATTTTGTAGCTCTATGCAAAGTTGCAAAAAGCTGTGGGTATGCGTGAGGAAGGTTTACTGGCATTGAGGAAGGTTGAGAATGAAACACTGAATAAAACATTGCAAAGCAGTGAGTACTAGACTAGTCAGGCTAGTATTAGTAGCAACAGTCAGCACTCAGTCAGACTAGCAGCAGGCCTTAAAATATCGGTCAGCAGTGCCGTCGGTCAAAATGTCCGGTGTCTTTCAGAATGGGTCGGACATTTTTATAATTATGTCCGATGGCCTTATGTTTAGTTTGGCGCGAAAATGTATTCTTTTAAAATCGTATACTGACGCTAAATGTTGGGCAGTTATGCGTTGATACTTTAATAATTATGGCCCGATCAAACGTCCGAGAACGCAAGTCATCGCAAGTAAACTTGCGTTGACTTACGATGCGACTGGTCAAACGAATTAGCGGACCACATAACAGCTCTGATAAACATTTACGGGGTAAATTTACGTCGGACAAAGTTAAAGTTTGGTCGGACATCAATACAGTTGGGTCGGACAAACGGTAAACCTCAATTTTCCTTCGGTCGGACAGAATGTCCGGTGCGTTTCTTTCTTGGTCGGACAATTTCACGAATGGATCGGACAATGTCCGTGACCGACCGATATTTTAAGGCCTGAGCAGTACTGCAATGGCCAACTGGCAAAGCTACCCAGGCAAAAGCTGGCGTGTCGGAAAATTTCCAATTATTTTGAGGGAGCAACGATTCCAGTCTTTCCATGTTAAGATCATCATCGTATTTTGTCGTTGTCAGGATGCAAGTGCAAATGAATGGATCGTGCCTATCATTCAAGGTTACGTCCAGACTGCCCTGTGTGAAGTAGATTATTCAGAGTCGGGGATGAATCAACAAATGTTGATGCAAATGGCTGCTGAGAAATTCGACTTGATATTGATTTCACGTCGAAGTGTTTCGCGTGCAGGTATTTCTTTTTATTTTTGCTTAGTTTATTTTTGAAGGTGTTATAGTTACACACGTAAAAACGCACAAGTTGTAACAAACCTGCAGCAGACTTGTACCAATGCTGTTTTCAACAACTTGTTATCAGGATGTGTTCGCACTGCTTGTTCCCAGCTTGTTGACAAGTTATCAACGGCTTGTTGACAACTTGCTACAAGGTTGTTGACTCAACAGACTTGTGGCAAGTTGTTCCAACAACTTGTTATCGTCCTGTAATTCAACATCTTGTTAACAAGTTGTGAGTGACAACCTTGTAGCAACTTGATAAAATGACGACATTGTTTACAACTTGTTGACAAGCTTGCTACAAGTCTGTCGCGAACACATCTTGTTGACAAGATGCGAGATTTTTACGCGCGTAAAATGTAGTTGAAATGATTATATTTTTAAAGGAACTAGATACAAGCGAAGGGGTGTTGATGAAGACGGGAATGTTGCAAATTATGTGGAAACTGAGCAGGTATTGTTCATGTTGTTTTTCGGTGTGTCATTCTTGCCTCTTCTGCTTATTTTCATTGCTCTTTTCTTCTATTCTATATGACTATCTTCAGCGATTAACTCCCGGCCTCCGCCTTGTCAATCAACAAGTTCCTCGTTAGATATAAAACGAGGAACTTGCAAAACGATAGATATAACTTGCTTGTGAGGAAAAAACCATCATGTTATTTATTATGGCCGGGAGATTATGTTTTCCCTGGGCTTGTTTGTGTGTTTGTCTGTGAACACGATTACTCAAGCAATTTCAAACATTTTCACACGAAAATTTGTAGAGTTAACGACCATAGACCAAGGACAAACCGATTAAATTTTGGTTCAATTTGGATGAAAATTGGTTGAGAAATTAACAAAAGTTTTTCTTGTTTTCTCCGGCAGAACAGAACTGAATGCATAATTAGTTCATGTATAATTTATGCATGCATACTTAACTTAATTAATTTATGCATACATACTTTATTATTATTATTTCAAATATTTCAACATGTAATACACTTCAGTATTTATAAACCAATATAAAACTGATATCAATGTGAGACCTGCATGTAAAATAGATAGAATAAAGTTACTACGTGTATATAAGTATATAAGGCCAGAAGGCCTTCCTTAAAAGCTTGTTCTTTACGAAGATTTATGGGCAAGTCATTGAATAGTTTAGCCCCAGAGTATAAAAATGTCTGCCTACCCAGTTCAAGTTTAAGTTTTGGTAATTTAATCAACAAATTTTGATTTCTAGTACGCATATTGTGTTCATTTATTTCAAAGTAATTCTTCATCGGGGTACGTATATCCTTGTTCAGGCACTTATGGACAATTGAGCAGGCTTTTATATTTCGTAGGTGACTTACGGATAGAACTTTCTTCATTTCTGACTTGCCATATACGATATTCGAAGCTCAATCTTCAATTGACTTGAGAGATGTTGCTTGAGTCCGTGATCGTGGTAGTTTTACAAGACAGCAATACGCCTTGCCTTCTAGTCCCTCAAAGCTTTCGTTTTGTAAGATCTTCATCAATGAAAATAATATTATAAGCACCTTTCCCTCTCAGCCCACTTGTAATTATTGACCACTCTTACCTTACTTTTATCTTTTAAATGCAATCTTCTTGTAGATAGTTCGCGCAGGCGTTCATTATCTTTCCTTCGTTCAATTGCGGGGTTCAATTCCATTATATTGGAGTCAAGCAGGAATCAAGTACAGACCTCCACCCAAACTTGAGAGAAGTATGTTGTATTGTACCACTGTAGATACTGTATTCTTAGTCAGGCAAATATTTACCCGCGCGTGTATATATTTTTTAAATCAGATCCAATAGCAATATTCCAAAGTGTATTTTTACCATTGAAGCACACTGGATCGAATTCTCGTGTCGAACAGCAGGGTTGATGCAACTTAATGCACAGTATAAATGTTGATAGGTAAATATCTTCCGTCTTTGTAGACAAAGAGGAAAGCCAACATGCGATGAAAAAACATCTTGAGAGGGAACTCGCCTTGTACAAGAATGTGGTAAGTTTGCACTGCTATCATATACCGGGTGGCGAAAAAAAAAGTACGACTGTTTGATTTAGTATAACTTAAAAACTAAAAGAGCTATTACACTTAAACAAGTTGCTTTGCATTCAGCGATGTCTAACTTACGTTTTGATATATGTCATGTGCATTTTCATGTAATATTGACTGAGATAGTTGCGTTTAAACATGAGTAAACATTTTTGGAACTGTCGAGAATTGGCTAAAAACGACCTATTAAACTAATTTGATAACCGTTACCATTTTATCGTAAGTATTATTTCAATGAAGTGAAATTGAAGTTAGAAATGTTATAGAAGTTATATGCTCTTTTATTGAAACATTTGACCTTCTAAATTAAGGCCATTTTTAGCTAATTCTCGACACTTCCAAAAATGTTTACTCAAGTTTAAACGCAGCTATCTCGGTCAATAGTACATGAAAATTTATATCAAAATTTAAGTTAGACATCGCTGAATGCAAAGAAACTTGTTTAAGTGTAATAGCTCTTTTAGTTTTTAAGTTATACTAAATCAAACAGTCGTACTTTTTATTGCGCCACCCGGTACATGCTGTAAATGTACTCATTTCGGCTTACCCCCCCCCTCCCCCACGACCCGCAAAAAATAGAGTGCCCTCTAGTACTTAAGAATGTTTTACTTAATATGTGACATTGTGCATCATCTTTTTTAGACAATCGTTAACTTGGTTGAACAGAGCGGGAGAGAACAGGTACATGCATTTCTCACCATTGATCGATGAGCCAGTGTAATACGAGTAGTCGTATTAAGATGCTGGTTATAATTTGTACAGTTACATCGTTTCCATGTTCAACTTTCTTTAACCAAATTATCTGGTACGTTTGAAGAATTGTCGATCCGTTTATTTGTTTAAGGTCCTCTATGACGCTTTCATGGAGCAAATCATTACGTACGATAATCCTTTGTTGACTTACGTTACCTTTGATTTCCATGAATATTGGTAAGTTGCAATTAACATAACAGTAGACAATATTTTCACCCATATGGACAATATTTTCACCCATATGGACAATATTTTCACCCATATGGACAATATTTTCACCCATATGGACAATATTTTCACCCATATGGACAATATTTTCACCCATATGGACAATATTTTCACCCATATGGACAAAATTTTCACCCATATGGACAAAATTTTCACCCATATGGACAAATGTTTCACCCATATGGACAAAATTTTCACCCATATGGACAAATGTTTCACCCATATGGACAAAATGTTCACCCATATGGAAATTTTCACCCATAAAACGCTGATGACTTTGTTCTTTAATTAGTCGTGGTATGAAATTTGAAAATGTGTCAAAACTTGTGGAAACAGTTGCTGACATAACTGACGCCATGCGATTTTCATGGTAAGTGAAATATATGCAGTACTGTGTGTTTGTGTGTGTGTTTGTCTGTTAGCCGGGTAACGCAAAGACTATTAAACATGCAGGTTACAAGTTTGTGGAACTAATGGGCATTGGCCAAGGACCAAGTGATTGACGTTTGATTCAATTTGAATGAAAAATGGAAGTGGCTTATTGAGACATATTATTTGAATATATTTTTAGGGTGGACAACCATGGCGTGATCTGGGAACAACAAGGGGTATTTCGTGTCAATTGCATGGATTGCTTAGATCGTACGAATGTCGTCCAAGCTGCATTGGCGAGATATGTTTTGGAGACCCAGGTATTGTAGGCGTTAGGTTAATCTGTATATCAGTCAGTTTTATTGAAGTTAATCAAGAGGATGCAGTTGAAGCTCTCCATAATAGTATGTCTGAGCAAAGTGCCCAATATATTGACCACAAGTAGCCCTGGTACTTTCTTATATGAATCGAACTCTGGCTACGAGGTTGTAATTAAATGTATTTCATTTGGATATTTTAGTTATCAAGGCTAGGTCGCCTGATGCCTGAAAGCAGCCTACCGGCAGACATCCGGGACGTTTATCAAGACATGTGGGCCAACAATGGAGATGCTATCAGCCGACAGTATGCTGGGACAGCGGCTATGAAGGTAAATTTAGAACATTTAGAGTAGCGTTTATACACTGTTGCTATTATAATAATTTCTCAATGTAGTTTATTCATATACTGTAATTATTTGTATATTTATTCATGTGTTTAGAATTGTCATCTTAATCTCTTCTATGTCACATGTATTTTCCTCGACCCTGATAACAGTATAGTATGCTCATGCTCCACCGCAATTTTTAATATTTGTGTTTTAGGGCGACTTTACTAGGACGGGCGAGCGAAAGTTTACAGGAGTCATGAAGGATGGATATCACTCAGCAAATCGGTAGGACTGTCTACAGCTACTCAAATGCGGTTTACGTGGATGTCCAGTGTAGGTAGTGTGGCTGTCCAGTGTAGGTAGTATGGCTGTCCAGTGTAGGTAGTGTGGCTGTCCAGTGTAGGTAGTATGGTTGTCCAGTGTAGGTAGTGTGGCTGTCCAGTGTAGGTAGTGTGGCTGTCCAGTGTAGGTAGTATGGTTGTTCAGTGTAGGTAGTGTGGCTGTCCAGTGTAGGTAGTGTGGCTGTCCAGTGTAGGTAGTATGGCTGTCCAGTGTAGGTAGTGTGGATGTCCAGTGTAGGTAGTGTGGCTGTCCAGTGTAGGTAGAATGGTTGTTCAGTAGCTACAGTTATAAAAGGCATTTGTCATTGTTTTGCAGATACTTGAACCGATTTACCGCGGTTTACAGGCAGACTGTCATAGGTAACGAATATCTATCATGTTGAACTAAGTAACTTTTTTTAGACTGGATAGCTCTATCTGTTCTAAAACTGTTCTCTCTAAAGATGCAGTAAGGGCCATCCTTCGTTGATTCAGTGTTACCACAGGGCTCGCATCGATACCAATTCTTTTGAACTGACGTGACTACCCTGGTGAAATAAAGTTGATTTGATTTGATTTGATTTGAGTACCCGGAGAAAACCTGCGAAGGCAGAGTCGAAATGGAAACTCTCTTTTCACATTTAACTGGGGTACACTGTACCATCAAAAGATATATTGTTGAAAATTTTAACACAATCTAAAGTTTCAACAATTTCGCCTGCCTTTTAAGTGTGCATTCTTGCTGTATCTATTCAGAGATAATTTGCCTCATTATCTCATCTTCATATCTGAGGAAAGGATGTCTTAAAATCCTTTTCTCATCCTCATTTTAATTGTAAATAGATCCTTTTCATCTTTCCCGTAATTCTATCTTTTCAATACCCGGAACTTCCATACAGTTTATGTTGCGAGTTATAGATTATTTGCTGGAAATATATACTTAAAATTCGCAATTCACTATTGTTGGATCAATGTACTTTCCGAATAAAACTATTATATGTAATCTACCTAGACATTATGCTTGGCATTCCTCCCACCGAAGACATCACGTTACTGATTGCTGCAATGAAACAACCAGAAGATACGGGAGAAGAATGGACATTGCAACGAGAAGAATGGGTCGCACATCTGGTTGAACAATGTCATCAATTATTGGTCCACGAAGGCGAGCTTTATCTGGGAGGATGGGCACTGATTGAGCCACTCGTCTGGTACGTACCGGATACAAGCTTTACAGTAAACCTTGACAGTGCATAAAAGCCTTAAACGTCCTAAAATTGTTGATTAGATTGGCTACAAACGTAAAAATCTCACATCTTGTCAACAAGATGTGTTCGCAACAGACTCGTAGCAAGCTTGTCAACAAGTTGTAACAATGTTGTCATTTGTCAAGTTGCTACAAGGTTGTCACTCACAACTTGTTAACAAGTTGTTGAGATACAGGACGATAACAAGTTGTTGGAACAACTTGTAACAAGTCTATTGAGTCAACAACCTTGTAGCAAGTTGTCAACAAGCTGGGCACAAGCAGTGGGAACACATCCTGATAACAAGTTGTTGAAACAGCATTGGTACAAGTCTGCATGCTGCAGGTTTGTTACAACTTGTGCGTTTTTACGTGTGTATTTGTCAGTTTGCTTTCTCCAATAATTATAATTTGTATCTTTTCTACGCCTAGTTCGGACGGAGAGGGTTCCGACTTCGAACAGGAGGTTGTTCTGTTGCTTACTGAGAAAGCATTCTACATTGCCAGGTATTGTAACTATACTGTACTTCTTAGTTGTCATTTTTCCTTGCAAATAAGCGTTTTATTTATGCACTAAGAATCTATCAAATGCATTGCTCTGTTGTACGTTATTGCTCTATTACTCTATAACTGACAGGGCAGGCCGGCGCCAGTCTGTCGTGTAGCAAAGTTGAAATTAACGCAGCAAAATCGAATAAGCAAGCAAACAGAAACTCAACTATAAAATTAAGAAAACTCTTCTACTATGCAAACGGAATGCCAAGGTTTATAAATTTACCATTCTATCAGGCATTTTACTATGCGGAGTAACGAAATAGCATAAATTTCGACCTCTGCTATGTACTATGCCATGCGCAGATCCATTTTTAGTTTAATAAGACTTAGTTTAATGGACGGTCTTGCAGCCTAAAATCATTTCAAAATCTGAGAAGGTGGTTGCGGGAATGTGTGTTGCCCGAAGCTCCATGTTTAAAGCCTCGTTTAAACAAGGATGAGAGTTGAGGAGAGTTTTGCTCGTTTGACCGGTCATGAGTTGCATAAGAATTTTTAACAACTATAGTCAGACAGCTAGTGTTTTGCACTTTCTGTAATAATTAGCATAACAAAATAACACGGTACGACTGTGTCTATCACAAGAAAAGCTAAGAAAGAAATTTAAACATTTTGTTTACCAAACTTTTAGAATTATTCTCAGGGTACCATTTCGCGCGCTAAATTATTTCTGTCGCGACTCTCATGCAACTCTTGTTCTAGTTAAATTAATCAATATTTTTGCTTTCAGTTATGACGAAGAAGAGGAATGTGTGAATCAATATGAATATCAACCTTTGGGAAATTTAGAAAAGATTGAAATAGGTATAATTCATAGTTTTGCAGTGCGAAAATTCGAACTATTGTCTGTTGTGTGAATTATCAATTTGTACCCACATCGAGCCTTGAATCAAGTGGTTGAACCAGACAAGAAAAGACCGTCTTACGCTAACCTGGGTAGGTTTGCCAGTTGGCCATTGCAGTATACTGCTAGTCTGACTGTTGCTACTAATACTAGCCTGACTAGTCTAGTACTTGCTGCTTTGCAATGTTTTATTCAGTGTTTCACTTTTAACCTTCCTCGATGCCAGTAAACCTTCCTCGCGGGTGGAACCCACATACCTACAACTTTTTCGCAACTCTGTGGCATAATCTCAATCAACTTTGCAGTAAACTTCGGCCTCGAAAACTCTTCATTCGCCGAATTGTTCGAAAACTCTTCATTCTTCATTTAGCTAATTGTTTTGTATTTCCAATGCTGTTTTCAGGAACGGATCTATCTCAAAGATCACCGAATTCAGCTCTACGTCTGCATTACCGCAGCAAAGAAGAGAGTGGATATTTTCACACGTTTAAAGCTCTTCAAAACAGAACAGTCGATGAAGATAAAGGTATAACATTTGTTTATGCTTTATGAAAAATGGGCATTCGCTAATTTCGCGTGCTTTTTATGGTTGCTCAGTATCCTATTTTGATTAATGTGCAGTATGGTAATTTGTTTATTAAGATGTTTTAAATGGTGTTGCTGATGAATTTCGTAAAGCATCGCTGGTAATTAATCTCAATCCAAAAGTCCTCGAGTGTCGATTGAACAAGTAAGTCCGCAAATATATTTTAGCCCACAAATACAATTCCAGAAAAGACTAACATTTAAAGCATACAGTAACATATAGCTCATTCTGAGTTACTCTTACGACACCTGTGACTGAACTTGATGCCATAATCCAGAAGTAAATCGGTTCTGCTTGCTATCGTATATAAAGCCTTTAAAATAGGTCTATAAAGCATGGGCTTATTACATGCGTTTATATGTAAGACATGTGTCGCTTCTCTGGTTTAAAAGCATTGTTTGGGAGCGTGGAAGATAAATATAAGTCGCCATGCTTTGAATAGGGATGACGGTAGCTATCTGTCACAAGGATTGGGAAGCACGGGTGGGAGATGCGGTTAGCGCGCTGCCCTGTACCTCTGAGTTAAGCTGGCTATACAGCAGGTCGAGGGCAGGGATTTACTCAGGTTGGGTAACGCCAGTGTGCTTGATAAACTCATGTAAGTTGAGATTGGTTGGTTCTCTCCTGTGCTTCGAGGGTTTTTCTCCGGGTACTCCGGTTTTCGTCCCTCGCTAAAAACTAACCCGTCGGCATTAACCTTCACTAACTAACCCCGGTACGCGTGGTAATATCCAGCCAACTCTCATGCAACTCTTGTTCTCGTTTGACCGGTGCTAAATAATATCTTGTCTAATATTAAATACATAAACTTTAAGTAATTGGTATTTTGGCGGTTGACTGTTGTGTAAAACTACCTGAAAAATACAATAAGAACTTCGACGTTTCGAGCGAAGGCCCTTCGTCTGGAAGTTAGTTAGGCTTTCGCACGAAACGTCGAAGTTCTTATTGTATTTTCAGGTAGTTTTACACAACAGTTAACCGCCGAATATTTGCTACACTCTACCCACACGTTCGTTATTGATATTTTATTCGCAGGAAAAAAAGCAAACCTCACGACATCATACAACTCTCCTGCAAAACTCGACCATGCAGTGCTGACAGTCATTACCGCTGCAAGAAGGCATCGTGTTCGCCTAAAATCCCTTCAATGGTTCATTCGTCTTCAGCTCCTGCCCAACTTGACAAAATGGCGGCTCCTCGGGTAAATACAACAACAATTGACAAAACAGAGACGAACACCACAGACCAAGGTAACAATACTGATACTAGTTGTAGTGCGAATAAATCTGGTTTATATAAAAGGTATTTGTCGTCTGGTTCCGCAACTCGTGTAGGCTATACGTTGGAGGGATTTAAAATACCGCAAGATAATTTAGAGGGTGAATTTTTATCGGAAAGAACTAAAACTAATGATGATCTATCACGTTCGGTTGATATAAGCAAATCTAAAATAGGCGACCAAGAAGTATATTTACGCGAAAAACCTAAGGATAGACACTCCAACGAAAATAACGACGATATTAGGTTGGAAAGCAACGTTGAACCAAGTTTTGACGAGGCTGGAAAGGTCGTACAAAGCTCTTTGCATGGAAATAGTTCTTCTCAAGACAGCCGCGGTGGAGAAAGTGGACAGAAAGCGATAGAAAATACATATTCTGTCAACGAAGCTGAACTAAACAACGCAGAAATATTGCTGGGCAATGATAATGGGGAGCAAAGCACTTCGAAAGGACAACATTTTAGCAAGTCACTGGAACAAGATAATTTGGAGCAAACACGTAAACAAAAAGAATGTAGGCCGTTTGAGAGCGACAAAAAAGCTATCAAAACGAAAGATGTGGTGGAAAAACAAAGCGCGATCTCGTCAGATGTAAACATTGGTAGGCGGGAATATTTTGATGAAAGTACAGGAGGTGAAATTTCGGAAGAAGTAGAGCAAAACGAAACAAATTCAACCGAGAAAAGTCTAATGAGCAGACTCGTGGAGAGCGGGAAAAAATTGTCGAGTGGACACAACTCCCCAAAGGCGAGTAGAAATGCAGAAAATTTGAATAAAACTTCCAATGACTCGGCAAGAGAGTCTGAAACGAGTTCGGGTTTAGCAGCCAACATTAAGAAGAACTTTAAAAATCGTTTCGCTGACGTCTCGATCAGATTCCGCAAGAATGACGATTCCGTCAACACTTCGGAACTGCGATGGCAGTCGGACGATTCCGAGGGCGTTCCGGAACCCGCAAGGCCCGACGGGAAACGGAATATTTTAGCAGCCGCACAGGAACGAGGCAGGGCCTTCATTCCCGAGTTGAAGAATAAATTTTCTGGATTGTCGAATCGCTCCCCTCGGCTGGGACGAAAAAGGGACTGGGAGAAAGTAATTCAGGAAAGTGGATGTAGCACTAGAATTATTCAAATTTGAATTTTTATACTGTAGTTATACTGTAGTTAGAGTAATGTTATACTGTAGTTAGAGTACAGTAAATGAATCGCCATTAAGGTGTAGAGTGTATTTATATACTGTATGAATGTAGGGAAATATTGTCCAGAAGTATTGAACTTAAAAGGATTTCGAATGATTACCTTCAGGAAACAGACCGTTTGCTCGAATCCGATTCTCGTCTTGACGTATGTGATTTAGTGGATTTGCTGACAGGAGTAAGGCTATTGGCTCATACCTGACGAAAAGTGTAGTTGTGCTGCTGTATTCTACACGTCAGGGGGAGAATCGAAAGCTTAATCACAGAATAGGAAATGACCAGCAAGGCCACTCAGCAGTGCAACGTGACACCCTATTTTTATGCAGTTATCTGGCCAGAATAATGGCGGACCAGCCAGTTCAGCGTGTTTATTGGTCAGAAAATGCAATTGACTGGCTAGAATAATGGTAATGAACATGCGTAATGCGACATGCGCAGCTTCAAAAACTTCAAAGGTTCGGCCTCAAGTGGCCCTTCTAGTCATTTCCTATTCTATGGCTTAATCATAATCTGCTGTAGTGCTAAGGGAAGCGTATTATATACATTTATATGTTCGTTCTTTGACTTTGGGAGAACTGGGGGAGCTCAAACCGTACTCTTAGTATATGTCAGCATTCCTGATCCTTTTGTGTTTGATTGTCTGGACACCGGTTTTAAAACAGCAGCGAAGTAACTATATATTCTTTCGAATAATTCTGTTTGGATTACGGGGTTGTTGAGATATTTAGTTTTGTGGAATAAACACATCGTAACCATGTGACGCTTTCGTGCATGTATTATGAGTTATCTGTGTCGATTACAATCATGTATATCTTCGTTTTATGAAAATAGTTATATAAGCTTATTTAGTATCATTACTTGTAATGCTTCGGGGAAAACTCTGAACAGGTATAATTAAAGCCCCTACAGACGAGACGTCCTTAACAAATTATTTTACGAGTTTATTTGTTCGTGTGTATACGGCAAACAAGTTTTTTCCGACTAGATATTAAACAAGGCTCCTTGTCAAGGAAAACATGTCAATTTTTTGTCATACGCACGACCAAATAAAACTTGTCAAGGAAAACTTGCTCGTCTCTGCGGGACTTTACTTTCTTCAGATATCTTGATCAGTGAAACATTGCATATGTAATATATCATACACGAGAAGGAGTTTATTACAGTGATTTGAAACACCGAAAAGTGTGTTGAAAAACAAGGCGCTAGCCGAGATTTTTAACATACTTTGAGGTGTTTTTAAATCACTATAATAAACGACTTCGAGTGTATGATATAGCTTCTCAAACAAACCAGTATTTAAAGAGAAATTCAACGCGAAAGTTGAGTTAATTTATGGGTGTTTATTACCGTGGTATCAAGACAACGATACGGTGAAAATATGTGAAATTATATGTGAAATTTTCGTAAGGGATATATCACCCACACCGTCCCCTTCTGCTAACGAACGTTCAATGCTACTGATCATTATATATGCATGACGTCAGTCACGTCACATGGTGGAAATGCTCTTTAAAACAATATCAAATATTTCGGTGACGAAGCATATGCAAATCATAGATATAGTTCTTCCGTTTAGGACAATATAAATGTTCACTTCATATGCACTTTAAGATGTAAAATATGAAAGGAATGGCAGCATGAATGTTGGAAACAGATGTTGCTTAATAGACACTTGCCGAATTTCTCTTGAGTGCAAATAAAACAACGGCTGGAACTCGATGTTTTAATCTCATGTGCACTCGAGAAATTACGGCAGTGTCTTTTTTGAGATTCGATAAAAAAATTCGCAGGTGACAGCGTTTGTGCATGCATTAACGCTTTTTATGCATGAATCTAGAAACTTAAAACTAAAGGGAAGTATAATCCATATAATTTTTCACATTGTAAATAGTATTATAACTTAATATGCACACTATTATATTATACATTAGACTAGTGTAATAGAGGAACGCAATTCACATAGAATAGAATTATCCCGCATATCTTAATATTTTACATCTTGTCTCTCAGTGTATAGTATTTACAATATCTATTTGACATTCCCCCCGCGCATGGAACAAATGTTTTTAACGCCCGCATAATATATTTACATTATTTGACACGATTTCTTAACCTAAGCAACTATTTGCTATTTGATAACTGATGCTGTCATTCATCTTTGCGCCAACAACACGCGCAAGAAATACTTATTCGATAAACATGCGCGTGGTAGATCATTTTCATTTGACAACTCAGTTATAAATTATTTTAATTTCATAAAGGATTTCTTGTTGTGACATATCGAAAACAATCGTGTCTTAATGAATTAAATCTTGATTTATGTATTTTTCAAGCTCAATTCACTTCAAAACATGCTAATAATATCGCTATTAAATATAATAAATATGGATTAACCTTTTTGAGACCAGGTAGTTCAAACACAAACCACGACAGCTTACAGCACAATTATATTTTAATATACTATGTCTATGGGAAGTTTACGTGGGGTGACAAGGAACCATCTCTGCGCAAACAGTGGCTCACAAACAAGTGTGTCATATTTGACTTTGACTTCCTAATTCTAAGTGACGTAAACGAGGAACAAAACTTGCGAAACTTTTATACATGGGGAACTCGCATAAGTTTGTAAATAAACGGTTAAATACTTCGATAAACTTGAATATTTTTAACGGTTATTACATTTTCTTCATTTCGCTTGGGAAGAATGCCTTATGCATGCATGTATGCTAATATAGTCTTATATAGTCTTATATAACGACTTCCATGCATAACTAACACTTAAGGCTGGTTTATGTCGACATCAAAGTTTGGCCGGTAAAGATATTTGATTTGGAATTGCACGCTTTGGACAATATATTAATTACGTCATTATATGTGATGTCTGAAATTGCGTTGCGAGTTCCAATAAAAATTGCCTTGTGTATAACATGGCCTTATTGTTACTCTATTTGAAAGCGTTTGTACCATACTTTAATCTTTATACAATACATTTCAATTGCAACAAGGAGCGCCCATCGAAACCGCTGAAATTTTCCTCAGAACAATATCGGTCGATTGAGTGTATTCGTTGTTTGTCTCGCTAGCTCGGCGTTCTCTGTGAGGCAGAATTCTTTTGAGCAATTTGAGCGCACTGCGTCGAAAGTCTCGGTTGATACGCACATAAATGAAAGGGTTCACCAGCCCGTTTAGGTATCGTACAATCTGTATGGCGTAATTTAGATTTTCGGAAGGTCCCCCCACTTTAAATAGGCTATAAACCCAGACGTACGTGAAAAATGGTAGCCAGGATACCACAAAAGCTCCGATGATCAAAGTTAGCGTTTTTGCCGCCTTGAATTCGCGTTTCATTCGGTTAGTTCCATGGGGAATGCTGTTATGGATCTGCCGTGCTTGATAATTGGCGACTTTATAAATCCAACCGTATGTCAGGAGCATTGCGAACAGGGGGAGCACAAAACTCGCGAAGGTTGTGAAAATGATATAGGTATCGGTGTAGAAAACGCAACGTTCCATGTCGAATTCACCAACGGGAATCCAAGATGCGAGGGAGAACGCGATAGAGTAAGCCCACACGAAGAAAAGCACCAATAGACAACGTTTTCGTGACACGATTGTCGGATAACGCAACGGATACTTCACGGCCACGAAACGTTCGGCGCTTATCACGGTGAAACTGATTATGGAGCTCGTACAGCACAACACGTCTACCATTGAGCCAATTTGACAGAGCCTTTTCGAATCATGTTTGATATACTCTGTGAGAAAGAATGGAATTGCAAACACGGCTATAAGAATATCTGCTATGCTCAAATTGACCATGAAATAATGCTTAGCAGTTCGTATCTCTTTGCTAAGCGAGTAGACCACACACACAAATCCGTTCGCCAGGAAACTGGATACGGCGATAAGCATGAAAACGACCAATAGAGTCGTTGGTAGTTCGACGTGAGGAGACTGAGGACTTTGCCCTAGACACCGACTGCTGTTTTTTTTAGCAGGACACTGACACCAGAGAGTTTCGCAAATTTTGTCCTGTAAATCGACCTCTTTCGTACTATTTGCGGTACAGTTGACAAACAATTCCAAGCAATACTGTCCGTGTGTAGGACTGACGCTATTTAATCCATTCAAAATGTCTGTTAGGCTCATCGTAATCGAGTAGCTTTTGCTGATAAACTGACTGTATATTTATATCTGGATAATTTATTGAGTTCCTTTCACTTTTCAAGTAAAGCCAAAAAGTTCAAGTGGTATAGCCACTGACAGCGAGGTCAAGGTAAAACAATACAGTCTTCGATTTCAGAAGTTTTGTATAGACTTCATTGTCTAATGGAAGAAGTTAGCCTGTAACATAATCTCGAACCTAACAAATACAGGGTCGTTTAATTCCTTCTATGTCTAACGATTTGAATAGTTCAACCGAACTAACTTATCTAAATGACAGCCTTAGAATGACAATTCTCGTGATATATAGTCGACACCAAGGGTTAATTTGTACGACTTCCCACTGCACAATGCTGCAGGATTGTTTCTTTCGAGGTCTAGCTCGTTCTATGACTATTTGTCAATGATTTCAAAAGTTCGCTCGAATTTCCAGCTGAAGTTTATAGCTTGTTCGACTCACCTTTCGTTAAATAGGAAGTCAAAGTCACCAACGCAGTATACCATGTATTTATATACTTTATATGTCGGCGATTTTAGCAGTCCGCTCCCATTTCCACCTGAAACCAACTTGTTTAAATGACAGCCTGTGATAGGAGCTCCAAGTTTATAATGTACTGTAGCACCGATGCTTTATATGTTGACTGAAGCTAGCTTGAACAAGAAACAGCGTGTAATAGCAAGTCAAAAGTAACCAAGGCAGCACTATGTATTTATATGTTGACGATTACAAAACTTCGCTCGACTTCCCAGCTGAAACCAACTTGTTTAAATGAGTGTCAGCCTGTGATATATGAGCTCGAACTAACAATTTACAGCACATATATCGAAGATCACTCGGATAGCGTGAATAAATAACAGCTTCTGATTGCAAGCCAAACTTCACAACGCGCTATCTTCGCGTATACTTATATACGGATGTTTACAACACTGCGCTCGACCTCCTAGCTGAAACCAACTTGTTTAAATGACAGTCTTATGAGTTATGACAGCGAGTCTTAGTTAACAATGCATGCAATTCAGCCCACAACAATGACTCGCTAACCAACTGCAAATGAAGGCAGTTTTTGAAACGCAAACAAGTACTTGAGCAGTTTACTTCCGTCCGTCATTCCTCTTTTTTTCAATGCCCACACAATCCGTAATTTTACTCTTAATAAAAACAACACAAGACATATATTATAAATGCAGTGCCAAATATCTTATTGCGCACAAGGATGTGTGATTTTTGATTGGTATTAATAACTGGTTGCTGATTTACAAGGATTTAGCCATAATCCCCACAAAAGCCACACTGATATATTTGGACAAGGATATTAATTTTGAAAATAGATTGTGTTTGCTCAGTGTCATCCCATCCTGAATCACTTTAAAATCATTTTGCACCTGATCTTTGGTTGCGTCAACTGATCTCAAACTTTTGGCTGGATAGAGATTATTTTTGAATTTAATGAGCATTCTTTTTAAGCTCTTTACACACCGAATCATTAATCATTATAGATGTTTAAATTAGTGTTACTATCTTGCAAATGTCTTTTCATATATGTAACTTGAAAAATAAAGCTTCTCACATCGTTTTTAATGAACTTTAGATTAAACACTATAGGTAATGAGATTTAAGGCGACTATATTGGAATAACTCATGCCATTGACTGGCAAATTTAAGAAGGAAAATATATCATTGATTGGCAATTTTATCTGGACAATATGTTTCCTTTACCAACAGTACCGCAGAATCTGCATGTGTAAGGACATCTTCTGTCGTTGCAGCATTACCACAGCAGATATTGTCTCCACATACAACAATAATGGTCTCAAATTTATGAAAATGAATGAAGATGTCTATCACAGTATCAGTGATCTATTTCGTAGAAGAATTTGTAAACAGATATTGAAGTATAATCTCCTCAGATAAGAATCGGTAATGATATCTATTATGCATAAAGTTTGAGGTATTTGAATGGGAATAGATAGTAAGAACCTGTCTTCATTTCCTCAGATTAATAGATAAAGATTTAATAAAGATTTCTATTCTGAGAATTTGATTTGCTTTGCTTTGGCCTTTTAAAAAGTAAATGTTTTTTACTATAGAGATATTCTAATCCACTAACATATATACCCGACCGTTGGCGTTGCAACTGACTGATTTACATATAATGTATAAGAATATATTCTAAACTATATAAGGATTCTACTAAGATGGCTCCCATGCATGGTGGAAATCACCATGATGAACGCGAACCGTAGGCCGTGGTTTGTGTCTGAACTATCTGGAAACACTAACAACACTTCGATGCTTTTGGTGTAGGCCTGGCTTGGTTAGGCGCCGGTTTAATAGAAGTGCTATACTAACGAAGAACCTTGGTTCGAACACTCGAAGTGATTTTTTCCAGGTAGTTCAGACTTAAATTACCACCGTATCTTATTGTAGAATACGACCTTACTAGTACACAGCTACATATCGGACTCTCGTGTTTGGAAAAACAAGTAGCTTTTATAGTACGTTTAACAAAAAATATTACGTCATGTGAGCAGTGCTCGCTGTTTTTTTGGTTGGACTCCTAGTTGTTATTCAATCGTTTACGACACAAACTAGAATGATATACCTCGACTGGAACCCCATATTTCAAAATAACCCCCTAATCACACGTTTTCTAGTGAACGTTTCTTCGAAGGGTCAATAATTTCATATTTACGTGAGGCATTCCTCATGCAATTCATCATACCCAGCAATCAGTGCCGAGTCAACAAACGCCACCGACATGTCATGCAAAGCAAACAGTGTCGTTACGAAATCAATTTGGCATGAAATCGAAAAGACGCAGAGCAAACAACTTAACAAACCTCAGTGACAAATTGCTGCTGTGTTTTGGTTGGACTTATCTCTGAAAAATATTAAAAGCACCTCCATGCAAACGAAGGCCTTCGTCAGGAATTTGGCGAACTATTAACTATCAGACGAAGGGCCATTTTCAGGTAGTTCAGACACAAATCACGGCAGAATATTGTAGAATACTACCTACGCTGGACCCCACGTTTGAGCTAAACCAGGAATATGTTTGTGATAAAATGCACCATTAACATAATCTTTTCTCAAACGTGGGGGTCGATATTTCAGGCGAAGTCCAACTAAAAGCCCATCTAACACGGGCAGGGCAATTTTCGCTGCAACTTGCAACGCAATTTCTGCGGCACGAAGCCATGTTATGTAGAAATGTACGCACAGAAAAGCAGTGAACATGGCCCGCGTTTCACTCTACCGATCAGTATCATTCTCATTCATTTCTTCGTTGCCTTCTGGGCATATTCAGCAAGAAAAATATCGGCAAAGTAAAACGAGATTCATGCTCACAATTTCTCTGCGAATATACTTTTTACCTAACATCGCTCTGTGTCCGATATTGCGTTGCAAGTTGCGGCAATTCAGTATTAATCTCATTCTGGTACTTCAAACACAAACCAAGGCAACATAATCTTTTCTGCACAATCTATACAGTCATTGGTCGTTGCGTAGCAGCTGAGCAAGCAACCGAGATTTCTAGCATTGATATAGTTATTGAACTTTGTTTGGTTAATATTAATGATAACCTTGAACGAGTTTGGACAACCACAATGATTTATTTGCAATGATTTATTCTTATCTTTGTTGCGTCAGGCACTTGTTCTCGTGTTTGTTCTGTTTCTATAGGAGCTAGATGCCTACAGATTTGTGCATAAATAAAATAGTATTTTGTCTGACGGCAAGCAATGTTTTCTTGTAAAAATATGCAGTATAATAGGCGGTGTCCTATAATCTATATTGTGCTTTTTGTGGAAAACATCACCTAAATTTTGAACTCACCAACCGGGTCGAAAACTTTGCGAAAAATCAAATGTGGTGTTTTCGATTCAACAAAAACAAAATCATTGCATTTATCGCCACGAAAACCAACAAGAAGGAATCTTGAGAGATTTGGACGACCGCAATCATTTATGCTTTATGTGAATAATTTCATCTTATCTTTGTCAGGCACACTTCTTCGTTTGTTCTTGTGGTTGTCTTTATATTTTGATTGCGTATATTAGCTAGATTTATGCACAGATAGAATGGTGCTCAACTTAGGTTAGCCTACAACCATGCACATTTCATGTTCAGAGTGTCGTGAAAGGGTAAAATGGGAACTGCGATTTTCCTATGTTTTCACTGGCGAAATGGGATTTAGACCACTGGGGTAAGAATTTACACCATCGATTTTGCCGCTAGTGGTGGGATTTGGGTGGGGGTAACTGGGATTCAGATAAAATGTTGGCTAGCTGTGAAAGTGGGATTGAAACCTCCCCTTCACGACCCTCTGTTCAATATCTTAGCCTTGGGCTTGTTCTTCGGTATCCGGCTTTGTCAGGCAGTCTTCAGCACTTGTTCTGATGTTTGTCACTTTGACTTTATATTTTGATTACGTCCTTGGATGCAATGGTTTTGCATAAGTTCTTAAAAACAATAGTTTGCATCAACTATTAACACGAGAAGAGAGTTTGGAAATCAGTGAGAAGCATAACATAGGTTAGTATAATAATATTTACAATATATGACGATCTACTAAATATACTGCGCGATATTTTGCCTCGGTTTTGGCAAAGTTTTGTGGAACAGTTTTAAAGAAAAAAGTCATCAGCGCACAATATCCAGTACAATAATATAAAGATTCGTCACTACGTTTGCGCCAGCTGTTTGTCGTTTGCTGAAATAAACCTATAATGATTACGGCCCAAAACCAAATCTATTAATTTTCACGCCCAGCAAACAAAGAAAAATTAACGCAAGTATTATATAGCCGACATGGTTAGCGCGAGATTTTGGCCATTAAAGAGTATACTCCCTAAGAATAAGTATCAAGATCAATGACAGAAAATTTGTCCTCGAAACAGCGTATCATTTTTCATTTAAAAAGAATTGCTTAAAAAGCGTAGAAGACACAATTGGCTCTAGCTATATACACACATACTCTTAATAATGTTTGTGGTTTAAATTATACTTTAATAAATAGACTTTGGTTTTCTTATTTTCTTGCCATCTTTTATATTTTTCTTAACATGACGTACTCGCATTGGAATCGCGGGCTAAACAACATGGCGGACGAAAGACAGTTCAAAAAGTTGTATAGAAAATGTTAAATTTTTCGATCTAAAACAAGTTTATAAATGGAAACCGATGCCGAGACCTACTGGGGAGAAGTCATTGAAGATGCTCCTAGCACGAGCGATATAAATTTTGATGAATTATTCAAACCAAAAGCTGCAGAATGCGATGAACTGAAGTTGCACCAAGTTGCCTCTAAAGAAGCGTCGTCAACAGAGTAAGTTTGGTTTAACCTTTTTGTTTGTACAAATGTGTATAAATGTATGTAGATGTGTATAAACACCATTTGAGACCTAATTTGTAAGAAATTATTGAAAGTATATTGAAACAAATAGACGAGATGGTTTCAAAATTATTATTATCTAAATTTGCCTGTCAGCATCACCCAGCATGTACAGACATCTACTTTTCAAAGCTTTAACCACAGAATACTATACAGAAAGTCAAAATATAGCCATTTTGAATACTTCCAGGGGTGACTACAACAACAATATGGAGATGACTTTCTGTATAGGTTAGTATTCTGTGCTTTAACTGTCCATATGGGTAAAATGTCCATATGGGTAAAATGTCCATATGGGTAAAATGTCCATATGGGTAAAATGTCCATATGGGTAAAATGTCCATATGGGTAAAATGTCCATATGGGTAAAATGTCCATATGGGTAAAATGTCCATATGGGTAAAATGTCCATATGGGTAAAATGTCCATATGGGTAAAATGTCCATATGGGTAAAATGTTCATATGAGTAAATGTCCATATGGGTAAAATGTCCATATGGGTAAAATGTCCATATGGGTAAAATGTCCATATGGGTAAAATGTCCATATGGGTAAAATGTCCATATGGGTAAAATGTCCATATGGGTAAAATGTTCATATGGGTGAAATGTCCATATGGGTAAAATGTCCATATGGGTAAAATGTCCATATGGGTAAAATGTCCATATGGGTAAAATGTCCATATGGGTAAAATGTCCATATGGGTGAAATGTCCATATGGGTAAAATGTCCATATGGGTGAAATGTCCATATGGGTAAAATGTCCATATGGGTGAAATGTTCATATGGGTGAAATGTCCATATGGGTAAAATGTCCATATGGGTAAAATGTCCATATGGGTAAAATGTCCATATGGGTGAAATGTCCATATGGGTAAAATGTCCATATGGGTAAAATGTCCATATGGGTGAAATGTCCATATGGGTAAAATGTCCATATGGGTGAAATGTCCATATGGGTAAAATGTCCATATGGGTAAAATGTCCATATGGGTAAAATGTTCATATGGGTGAAATGTCCATATGGGTAAAATGTCCATATGGGTAAAATGTTCATATGGGTAAAATGTCCATATGGGTAAAATGTCCATATGGGTAAAATGTCCATATGGGTGAAATGTCCATATGGGTAAAATGTCCATATGGGTGAAATGTCCATATGGGTAAAATGTCCATATGGGTGAAATGTCCATATGGGTGAAATGTCCATATGGGTAAAATGTCCATATGGGTAAAATGTCCATATGGGTAAAATGTCCATATGGGTAAAATGTCCATATGGACAGTTTATGATATATATTAATATTTGGCAAGATCTATATCTATTGTGGTTGTCTCCACAGGTCTTCAAATCAAAATCTGCCATCGATTCAACCACCGTTAGATTCTCATGGTCAAAACGTGCTTCTCCATTCTATTGAGTTGAAACATCACATCAGAAAAATGATGTTGATGAAAATGGCTGCGCACCATCAACAAGCCGGTGGAAATGTAAGTGAGTCGTGAGTACAATGTAGGATAGTACAATATGAAGTACTTTAGAATACTACCTACACTTGACTCCCGCGTTTTATAGTAATTTATAACTGAATATTTTTCCAGAAAAATGAGAACCTTCCCCAACTTCCAACCGCCCCTCCACCACCCAAGAAATATTGTGGAGAAAATGGAATATATGTTCAGCAACACCAGAGGGGATTCTTATGCAATCCCACCGAAGTTGACGCGAAAAGGTATTTAACATATCCACATGACTGTATACATTGAACACATATTGCTACCAAGATGCAAGAGAACTTATCGACTCAAAACGTCTATGCAACCCATTTTTTTTATTTGCATTGTAAAGCACACTTGAAACACGTCTGAAGAACTTATTTTGAAGGATTTCGTTAACTTGCTTCTTGAGGTATTTCATTTAGTGTCCTATGCGTTATCATACTTGTGACATCATACCGCATAATAACATTTCGAAAGAGCATAATTTTTAGATTGTTTAAAAGCCCTTTAAGTGTGCGTTGGTTTACATTAGAGAGTGCTCAATAGCATATAACGATTGAGCAAATACTTTTGTTTCAATTACCTTAAATTGACTTTGTCACTAACAGCAGTTCGCCTCTACATTTATGATCTTCAGAGGCTTTGGATATATGTTGTATGGTTAAATATCAAGATTTCTCTCGACATTTCGTTCAATTGGATTAATAGTAGAATGTGTTAGTAGATGGAATACTCGAACGTAAATTTATACACTTTATTTAGACCTAGCCAGGAGCAGTTGCGAAAAAATGCAATTTTAAGCCCTCTGGCAAGAATTGAACCTGCGAACCTGCGATTCCAGTGCAGCGCTCTGACCACCGACGTACAGAGTCCAATTGCCACGGATCTCTCCGCCAATTTATTTTCGTTTGTTTCAGTGCATTTATCACGGGCCATGGTAGCAGTCCAATTGAGCTGGATAATGACTCT
This sequence comes from Trachythela sp. YZ-2020, assembly GCA_016169945.1. NCBI lineage: Eukaryota > Metazoa > Cnidaria > Anthozoa > Malacalcyonacea > Clavulariidae > Trachythela > Trachythela sp. YZ-2020. Next base: position 3,773,967 of record JADLSH010000157.1, read on the forward strand.
TTACGATGTCTTACATACAAAGCTATTGCTGCAATCTGTTGCCATTGTGGTTATGAAAGTAAGTCAAGTCAAGTTTTAAGCCGTTTGAAATTTTTAATTCAGAAAAAGTTGGCTACTTGAACAAGAAGCCAAGCCCAAGGGTATACTTTCTATCTGTAAAACTGTTTAGTTTCGTTTGATTGTTCTAATTTTAATATTTCATTTTGATGATTTCTTTTCATTTTGGAAAATTCCTATTTTCTTTCTGCTGACCTAGACATTTTTTGGGACCAGTGATCCCATGGTCCACTATTTTCCCACCCATGTTATGGTTTGTATAGTGTTATACAGACTTTTTTTATAATGTTTTAGGCGCCCATGACTTGACCTTAGACGTTTTAAGTGATGTCTTGGCAGATTTTCTTAAACGTTTCACAAAATTGTTACGAATTGCCGCCGACGCTGAAGCATCGCAGAGAGAAACCAGATTTCCTGTAAGTACATGAAAGAGATCTCAATAACTTGCTCTGGGTGGTTAACAGTGAGCGGTGGGGTTTGGATGTGTGGTCTGGGGATATGAGTTATCGCAGCCACGAAACCTGAGTGTCAGTGCTGTTTTTGAATAGCTGGAGGGTTAGTGCCGTACCATACTATGCGAGTACTCGCCCTCCAGCTATTCAAAAACAGCATTGACACTCAAGGGAAGCTCAGATTGAACCTCCACTCTTTGAGTGTGAGTGATCTTTTAGAATACAGGCGTTAGTCTTCTTAAGCTGATAAATGGTATGCTTGCATATCGTAGCTACTTCATATGTTTAACGTAAAATAGTTGTTCATTTATGTGGAGTTGGAATACATCACTATATATGTATAAAAACAGTAAAGTTGAAATGTGTGAACATATACTACATGATTATTAGTGGGCATCTCTACAGATCGTTTAGTTTCAATATATCCAACATAAAACATTATAGTTCACGTTTTAACATACACGCAGCATACAACTATATAATTTATTTAAAAGCATTAATGATTTCTGATTGGCTAACAGCCAGTGGTGAAATTATCATATTTTTACGAACTCAGTGGCTTTCATCTTCGGCAGATAACACAAACCTGGACGTTGATAATTGATCATATTTTGCTCAACCTCATTCAATATTTGTTAAGTATATCAACAGTTTGCAACAGTGTTTGGCTTCACACGAAGAAACGCTTTTTAGTTTACCACACGGTTGAAATATCAAAGTTTCGCTTCGGAACAAATTGACTTCAATAATCGTTTGAGATTCCCTTTCAATCCTATAAGCCCTCAGTTTTTTGACACAGTCTTTCAAATATTGAACTGAACCGAAATGAGGTATTGGTAAAAAGATGCATGTATTCTGTAAATGCCATGTTACACGAGGAATTTTTCTTGCAACTTCAGTGCAACGCAATTTCGAACACAGCGATGTTCTAGGTAAAAAGTATATTTGCAGAGAAATTGTGAGCATGAATCTCGTTTTACTTTGCCGATATTTTCTTGCTAAACATGCCCAGAAGGTAACAAAGAAATGAATGAGAATGATAATATCGGTGAAGTGAAACGCGAGCCATGTTCACTGTTTTTCTGTGCGTACATTTCTACGCATAACATCGCTCCGTCTCCGAAATTGCGTTGCAATGTTGCAGCAAAAATTGCCCCGTGTGTAACATGCGAAACATTGTCTTGAAAGCCAAAAATGCGTTGAAACAAAACTAGCTCGCTGAATTAAGCATTCACACGTATATACTTTTCAGAGTGTTTTGGAGTACGCACTTCAGGAGACCGGAATGGGTGGTTTAAATGCAATATGGCAGTATTGGTCCAACAATGTCCTAGATTATGCCCTCAAACTACAGCAAGAGGACCAAAGACTTATGACAGACTATGAGAAATTGACATAAACTGTGTAGTAAACTATATATATACCGTATTTTTATAAAATTCACGAGCATTTTCTGCTACGAAATTGCGAGTTTAAATGCAACCCTTGGCCGGGGTTGTATAAAATAATAGTTAAAGTTCAAATTAACCAATCAGAATAGCTTCAAAGTATTTGTTCAGTAATAATAACCAGGTCTGGCCAGGTAGGGGCTACCAGGATACCAAAATACTCGATTATACTAGATTGATATACTAATATACCTAAAATTGATAGCTACGACGTCTGTCAGCCTTGCCTTAGTGCTTTGGCTTGAAGAAATATGAGCTACTTTATACCCATATCTTTATCTGTTTTAACAATAAATACCGTGCACCAAAAATAGATTGTTTTACCAATATACCTGAAAGCCATGGATGGACCTGCATAGCGATAAAGCCTGTGACCATTATATACGCTCCGAAATCGGTTGAATAAATAGTTTGTAACCTTGTTGCATGGCCTTCAAAATACAAAAATATGGTGGGTATTCAAAAATTAATTTTAAAAACGAGGCTAAGAAACGTTATTTGATCGATAATTCTGGCATGTATCAAACTTGTAGGAAGTTGTTGACAACTTTGCATTAACAGTGGGAACACAACTTGTTGTCAAGATACGATAACAGTGTACATGTTTACTATTGCAGGTAGTTAGGGCAACGAATAAAGCATCAATTATAGCAATATATTCAAAGGGTGCTAATTTTCGTGCAAATTATAATCTATTAGTTCAAAACCTCGTGTTTACGTGGGAATTATCTAAATACTCGGCCCTCTCTATACGGCTAAACTCACACAGACGGTTAAAGTGAATATTCTGAATATGAAGTACTTGCGTTCATGGAGCGGAAGCATTTTAAAGTGTCATTTCCCAAAACACTCAAGGCCTGAGCCATTGGCAAGCACGAATTTTTTAAACCTCTCAAGCTTTCAAAGACGCTAGCTCATGAAAGATTATTGCCCAGAGGTGAAAATGAGGACAAGTTCAGACTTGTCGCTTTGCATGAGTAGTCTTGTTTCTTTTATGAATTGAAACACGTGAAATTTTGAAGTAGTTTAAAAGCAGACCAAGCTAAATGTAGTAAATGTTTAAGCCAAGCCATGATTTAGCTTTCTTTATGGTTAGTTTATTATGTAATAATTCGATCAAGTGTAATATGCTGTTCTAGAATGCCTGTTTTATTAGAAAAGATTGTTTGTGGTGACTTAAGAAGACTATTCGATACCTTGCTGTCTCTCTAACGGTAAGAATTATCATATATTATAATATAGTTTAGCTGAAGTAAAAGCTGCCGAAGTTGTTGTCTGAACTAGCTCAAAGGATTGAAATAACTTTGTCGTTTCATACGAAAGCTCTTCGTCAGATGGTTAGTATAGAGCTTTCGCTCGAAATATCGAAGTGTATTTAATTCTTTTTTAAGGTAGTTCAGATACCAATTACGACAGTTTCTTGAAGAATATTGTACTAACACATCTATACTTTTCCCACGTTTGAGATATATAAACTGTATAGTATATAGGTTATATACTAAGCCAAGCTGCATAGCAGATTTTGTTATTGTGATATTGGTACAAGTGTACGTATTTTTACTTACAAGGCGCATAGCCCGCAAAAAGTTGAAGCAAATTGTTATTGTTATCAAACTTATCATTTTTGTATAAGCGACTTTAAAACGCTAAAAATTCAACTGCATTTATACAAAGACCACAGCTGTTGGTTGGTTTTACTTCACGGCACAAAATTCTAAAATTGAAGCCACAATGCTGATTGATTTATATCTTCCATATCGTTACTATACACGAGTGTTCACAAAAAAGAATTGAGTCCATACAGTTTTTTTCCTCCCAGAGTTACCGAGTTTCGCAAAATATTATTGCTGACGTCAGCATGATTTTCAAAGGCTGTTCTGTTGTACCATAGAAATAACAGATATCTATTATTGCTATGTGTTGTACACATAATTTGGTTTCAATATACATGGTTAATATTAAGAAGTGATTTCCAATCCTGCCTTAAAAAGCAGTAATTTACACGTTATAGCTTATACTGTTATGCTTGTAAACAACCCTTGTGATAATGATTATTTTACATATACCATGCACAATTGGATTCTCCATGTAGTTTTAAGCATATAGTTAAATCATCCCAAGAAGGGCTTAAGCTTTCCTGACTTGGGAACAGCCTCTGTGGGTACACGTTCAAGTTAAACCCAGTCTTTTACGCACAAGAAAACGACATACATTCCTCACAGGTCTCTAAAAAACATTCCATTTCCCTGTTTGTGCGGCCTTGATTTGCCCTGGGAATTCATTTTTGTGCGAAAGTATTCCTAATTCGGACATAACGTTGTGTGGGTAGTCCTACCTCGAAAGTAAATTGTAATCAATATTGTACCACCTCGCTCTTCGTTAAAATATATTACATAAAGTTGTATTCTGAGTATCTGAAACCGCCAAAAATATAGTTTTGACGGCCAAGCGAAATAGAATCTTCCCCAAATGTGTAAACAGATTTTCAAATCCAAGGCATTAATGAAAGGATACTATATATGATCTTTTATGGACCATCCCGACGGCAATATGACTTTAAAACCCAAAACATGGTTTTAGTCAAATAGACCAGTTTAGTGTAGGGAATTAAAGTTACAAGATATCAAGAATGATAGAAATGTATTTCTTTAATGGTAACCGGATGGGAGTGGGACCATTTTGGTATATATTTAAGCAGTAAATATTATCTCAATAATACTCTTTATTGAACTGGGTTTTTTTCTGGAAAGTTCTTTACACGGAACCGCCTTTCGTCTTTCGTATAGTCATTATAGCATTGTCCAAGATCCGCTCTGAAACTTTTCTCAAGTATACCTCATTGTCATTGACAAATCATATTTTTACACGTGCTTTTGCTAAAAATTTCTTGTAAAATCCGAGGGTAAAATCACTTCAAAAAGCGTGTGTATTTCGGCGAAATGTTCAGTGAACGTCCAAAACTGCCCAAACGCCGGAAAAGTGGCTAAAACTTCACGTAAATATTCTTGACAAAGTTTTTATATATCTGCGATGCTTTCTAATCCAACTAAGTCTGCAATTCACCGATGTACAACAATGGCAAAAATTTCTCATCGGTACCAATTAACCCCATGGGATGATTAAGAAACGGTCCCTTCGGGATGGGGTATACCTTTTTCTTCACACCTCTTGTCGCCCACACCCCACCCACACCTTCAGAAAGAACTGGCGCCCTTGACCGTCTTCCTAACTACATTGCCATACGTAGATGAAGTTATTTAATTCAATACACTTGCCAGTCTGTCGGTTTTCTGACACGCCGATTCATACAGGCATTCATTCATTGATAGGGCTATTTAGTATGTTATCGATACAGCCAACGAGCTGTCTGCAAAGGAAATAGCGCCGTGGTTCATATTATTATCATAGTATAGCTTGCAAATGATAACAACATTATGAATACGTGTAAAAAGCTAAATAAACTTTCCGTCGGTGGCGAGTCGAAACATGTGGTGAGATTTTATACTCCATTAGTTCAACCAGAACGTTCTTCCTTATTAATATTCGCAGCTGGGGACGCCGGATTTCATTCACCGATATATTTATAGCCAGTTTATATTTATAGCCAAAATAGATCCTTTTCGAACCGTCGTTCACATAATGATGGCATTGAAAATACGAACTTAAAGTTACATCAATCTGTTCTAATTATAAGCTATGATTTTTTAATTATTTACATATACATGGTGGCCAAGACGTAAGACAATTTATTTTAAAGTTTCGTATATGTAATTAAAACAATAGTTTAGATTGCCTACTTGTTCAAACCAAATTCAAGTAATCATTGACAAGTAGACGTTTCTTCGTTGTCGCCTGTTCGAACAAGAACAGATTGATTTACAAGAAAAAGCTGCCCATCCCAAATTATAGGCGATCCCCCAAATTGCATTGAGTACAACATATACGAATCATTCAGTTTGCTTAGCTCACTTTTCTGTTATTTAGCGCCATGTTATACGGGATAATCTTTGCGGCAACTTGCAGAAATGTTCGCACAGAAAAACAATGAACATGGCCCGCGTTTCACTTCACCGATATTATCATTCTTATCATGTTTAGCAAGTAAAATATCGGCAAAGTAAAACGAGATTCATGCTCACAATTTCTCTGCAAATATACTTTTTCACCTAACATCGCTCTGGGTCCGAAATTGCGTTGAAAGTTGCGGCAAATTTAAAGTTGTCTCGTGTTTATACATGGCCTTTTATAGGTGCAGTGAAAGTGAGTAGACCTGCATGTAGTGCCAAGTGAAATTCAGTTCAAAACAAGTAATTGACTCATGATTTTCCCTATACAGTAAAGTCCTGTATTAGAGTTCCTGGTTTAGAGTTTTAAAATTCTTACAAAGGGCTATCATGATGTAATTTTTTTGAATATAGTTATGCAAGTTGAATTATGTTGTGAATTGATTGTTGTTTTAAATATGTTGTGAATTGATTGTTGTTTTAATATAAAAACAAATGCATGCAATGATGCCTGGTGTGGTTGAAAGACACAATTCCTGCCAGCAAGATTACAGTATTTATATTGTTTTCTTCCTAGTACCTGCTTACTAATTCAGTTAAAAAAGGTTTTTAATAACCAGTTTCATTTGTCAGGCTGAAGTGGTTCTTGTATTTTGGGTGCTTAATTGTCCAAATTTCAGGCTGGTGGTTCTTAATTAACCCACTGGTTCTTTTATGCGGGGCTTTACTGCAGTAAGAAAGTTAAGCTGCAAGACCATTCGGAGTTTAAATGCAGGAGTTTCTCCGATTCTGTCTTTGATTGTGCAATGACAAGCTTAGAAAACGTACAAAGTTATATTTAGAATCGATGATTTATTTTCATGATGTTGGAAACGTAGCTGTTGAAATATAGAATAAATAAATAAAGCATGATTTTTTCCCCCGTCACGTGGGTGTTTTGTATCACCGTATTAAGTCATCGCCATCTATAGTTTGGTAACCATGGTAGCGCATCTCTGCAGATTTCTCGTCACGTGCGTATCATTACAAGTATATTTTCGCCCACTCAATAAACTAATATTAATGGCAATGTTTCAAGTAACCTAGCCTCGGCCTAAACATTGCTATGGACGAAAATGGAAACAGGGTGATGTTTTAACTAACATTTCGGACTTTTGGTGTTCAATTATTCCAATAGTGAGCTTAAGCAAGCGACGTTTTTGTCAACACGGACGTCACCCGAAAATTGGTATATCTAATGTTGGCGGCATTTTGCATCATAGCAAAATATCTTATGTTTTGTCATATGTGTTGAAGATTACCACAAACTGATACAAACACAATTTTTAATCCAGTCCCCCCTCGGCAATTTGACGTCCGTGTTGACAAAAACGTTGCACTAAACTAAAATTTGTAAATGCACGTGAAAAACTTATTCAAAGTAAATTTTATCATCCTAACCTCAAGAGACATGTAAGAAGAAAACAAACACTTGTAGCACGTCAAATACACATTTTTGTTTTTGGCCGCCATGTTGGATGGCTTCAATTTGCCATCGACCATGGCGGCGAAAAACAAAATGCATTTATACGCTGTGAAAAGTCACCATTCTTCCTAAAACTCGGCACGAACAACACCATACCACTTGCTCACGTATTTCTTGAGGTTTTAGTGCAAAATATTGCATTTGAAAAAGATTTCGTACCAGTTACATTACTGCCATTTACTCTTAGTATAAAATGTATGTTTTGAAATTCAAAATTTCGGATTTTAAATAATACACCACTCAGTGCGCTTTCTCGTGTTATAAATAAATCCATATTTACAAAAAGATTAGATTAAAAAAACTACGAGGCGTGAAGACCGTTCGCCTTCAGGTTTAGTGGTAACTTTTGAACTATTTTTTACTCGCTGCGAGAGATCGCAATAATAAACCAATCATAAAACGGCGTGTGGTGGCAACGGAATGACATTCGTGCGAGTACTCGGCTACTCGCAGCGAGCTGCGAGGAGCTTCGTGCAAGGACTGGAAATCCGCCTTCACCCTGGCGGAAGGGCTACGTTTTTGTTTACATAATCCATGTAAAGGCGTTAGGAAGACCACAGCGTTGAAATACACAAAGAACAATAAAAATTGTCGAGTTTGAATACAGCCACAGGCAATATAGCCCTATCTGTAGGGTGACCCTACCTCATGTAAACACTCGCTATTTTTGACCCCTCCTGGTAGCTAGGGTGACCCCAGTGGTAGGGTCACCCTACCTCCATTTAAACAGGCCCTTGGTAAATTAAATTTCCAAGTATTAGGTATCGCTTACAAACACGCATGGCCTCTGACAGCGTCCTGTGTCAAATGCATGCCAAGCGGTTGATGACGTTTGAACCGTGTTGTAAAGGTTACCAGCTGTCCGAATGCCACAATACTGATGGGCTTTGATAACATGATGTCTTATCTTTTGCTCAATATTTAGCAAGGAACGCCTCGGATAATTTTGCGCGAAGAATTCGCTTCAGGAATTATTGTCTGTCAAATTAACGCATCCAGGAAAAGCGCGCAAGGCTTATTATTTAGGGAGCTCCCGTTAAACACAGACATAGAGGTGCGTAAGAAAAACACGTGAATGGAACTTGTTTGTATTCCCTTTTGTAATGCTTTTCCTTTGTTTTCTCAATCTAGAAAGTTCGTCGCAACTCGAAGGGCCGATTTCGCCTCAAACCGTCAACGCGCGTGTACGATTCCACGTAACGTAGGTAAGTAGCACACTAGTATAAAGTGCTTTTAAAGTAGATCGGCAATGTGTTGATTCGACAAAGAACAGTCATGCTTCGGCCTTGGTTTAGCCGTATACGTCATCAGATTTACATCGTTAAGCATGCTGAATTCCGGATTATAAATTCAAGCAATACCTTATACACCGTATCGTCTGCTGATTGCAAAGCACGGTGAAGTGTGTTAAAAAACGAGCCGACAGCCGAGATTTTTAAAAACACTCTGAAGTGCTCCGAGCACAGATGGTTACGTTGCAGAGTATTATGTGACCTCTCAAACAAATTAGTACCTACAGAAGAATTTGACTTGGCTTAATTTATGACTGTGTTTATTTCCTTGTTTTCAAAATGTTATTCGGCCAGCTTCCTTCCTTTGTGCTTTTTCATGAATAATTAATGAGTTTGGGAAAGGAAGTTATAACCGCTATCTGACGCTATCGTTAATCCAGTAATCCTTCGTACATGCAAAAATCCGTCCGCACTTTATTATATTACAAACGTTTAATCCTGTATGGGGAATGTGAGTGAAGCATTACATTGTACTCCCAGTGTGCAGTCTGTATTCGCGATAATCGTATAAACGCGGAAAGGCATTGGTATGACTTGCTTTTGACTTGGCAAAAGATGTTTTCGCCCCATTTCTCAAATATGACCTGCTTTGGCCATTAATAGACCGCTATATCGATCCCTGGTTCAAGTTTAATATTGTACATAGGACAATCTATGAGCTATGTTGATTATGTAAACCTTCAAGCCTACTTGAAAATAATTAAGCAAAGTCTAATGTTTCCAGGAGAAAACCCCTCATGTCATGAAGTTAAGTTAGTAACACATCTCTGTTATAAAAGTAACACATATGTGTAATAATTTTGTCTTAAACAAACTAAGCAGGTCGCCATTTTGTGCGTGCGATATATTTATTTGTTGTTATTGTATAAGAATATGGTATATGGCGCTTTGCGGTAAACATATATATGCTGTCTCCAAGGTACAATAGCGTAATAGGCCTACAATTGATCTAAACATTTTGTTTCTAAAACTGTTTCATGGTAAAAGAAAGCCAAAAATATCGATGAGATTACGATAGAGACAGCCTGTTATTATTGTTAAATCTCTATTTAAACTTTATCATCCATTCAGCAATGCTGGTCTTAACTGGATGATTGAACAGTATGTACGACCAATAAACAATAAATCTAATTTAATTTATGCAAACTATAAGTTCATACATGTCTTTCCAAGCGAAGTGCGCATCATTAGTATTCCACTGTTTTCGCTAAATGCGTGGTCGCATTTGACAGGCAAGGCTCCATTTGGTTTTGCTGATAGGATTTTAACAATCAAAGTCGCGATTCCCAGCAGCGCTCAATGAGAAGCAGGCGGTCACGGCGCGACATCAAGGTGCTTGCCTGCGCCAATTCGTTGCGCTATTATTACGATTTGTGCGTCGGAAAGTTTCTATTTTCGCGTGCGCGCACCTGTTCGCGATTATCATAAAATGCGAAACGCTCTTCATTTCGTCTCGCGTATTCATGCGTTTTGGAGTTATGTGGCACATTCGTGCGTCGACGGTCTATATATGCATGCGCGCAAATCATCGAGCCAATCTCCTTGTGCGCTGGATGAGATGGATTTTTAACCCAAAGCAGATGCGCACGTTACATACACGGGTTAGGACATGTAAACATGCTTCTCAGTAAACTGATAGCTGGCGTCAAGGAGAGGTCTTAACAGCCCTACCACAGACAAGTGGCGAGAAAACACCGTTCACTGCACTGGTTTGACCTGAAGAACCGTTCCTTGGTAAAAGCTTTGCTGTTTTCAAAGCAGGTACGGTGTCAAGAAACGTATTATTCATATTTACTTAAACTAATTCTCGTGCGCAAATTGAAAATACACTACTTTGACAAATGTTGTACATTATTGTAGCAGGGACGAAAAGTATCATTATTATGTAGCGTAGTAAGGGATTACATGGGCCGAGTTGTCCCGGTCAAACGGGCCAGCCCGGCTAAGCGAGACGACTTTTCAATTACCATTACATGGACCGAGCTAGCCCTGTAAACCCGGCTGAAGTAAACTCATTAACCCTCATTTTTCAACTGTTGAGTAATCGTTGCTATATATTAATTGAACATTGTTTATATGCTGCATTTAAGGGCTTCCTCACCTATCGATTGATGTTTGTTGCATGGTGTAATTTCATTCAGTATTAGCGTAAACAAGTTTCTCCGCTTGTACGTTCATAAAATGCAGTCGCATTTACTGTCTGAAATTTTTAAGCGTCTAGTGAAACACAAAATCAACATTTTAATGCTAGTTTGAGTTGCTTTTTACGCTATTTGTTTACATTTTCAAGATAAAAAGCAGTGCGTCACTGTGTGCGATTTTCAGCCCGGTTTGCGGGAATAAACTATAAAGCGATTGCATGGAGAGAAAGTGCAATTGTCAACTGGGCCCGGCAAGCAACAACCGCGGTCCCGGCTAGATGAGTTGACCCGGCTCCCATGTAATCGCAATATTGTTTTTACCTGTATCTAATTCCACCTCGGCAAACCGGGACAACTCGGCCAATGTAATCGCCCCTTAATAAGTTTAAGGAAACGTGTTAATCGTCTTTACTTTGCTGCATTCTCAGACAGTACAGTACAGTACAGTACATTGTCATTGTACTTCTGACAAGTGATGGTCATCTCTTGTTAATCTTAATCCCAGAACACTTAATAGTTTAATGGAAAGTCGGGAACTTAGAGCATATTTCCAGGGCGATTTATATTCGGCAATTCACAGATCGGTTGCGCTGTTGTGTCACATAGATACCGCGCATATTTTAAGTCAATGTTATTGTGTGCTGTTGCACTCCAGTAGCAAGGATTACCAAGTATTTTAATAGCAAGGATTACTAAGTTAAAGGCACGCGGTGAACTGTGTCGCTCTGAGCTTACCAAACTGTAAGCCCATCGCGCAAACACAGCTTTTATAGCGGATGCCACACAATAAACAATCAATTTGGGTTACTGAGATTTTCTCATCAGATAACAATCTTCGAGAAGCTTTGAGGGATCATTGAGAGATAATTCCCAAACTACGCAATCTCTATTACCAGAGCTGGTGTTTTCTGATGATATATTACAGTGGGTTTCAAACGTGGCGTTACAGTGCTTAACTTCCGAACTGTTGACACGTATAAGTGCAAGCTTATTCAACTACAGCTCTCAATTCTATTTATTTGCCTTTGAATACAATAGAATAATAAGAACGAATAAATAACATTATGTTCTCGCTATGGTAACTGCCGAGTGACCACCATATGCCGCACGATCGTGCTTGGTGAGACGTGACCGAGGTATACGCTCACTTACTAGAATAACGCTGTCTGAGTTCGATTTGTTGTCTGTAACGCATCTTACCAGCTGAGTTGACCGATACAGATAAACATAGACTCATTGTATAAATTGGCCACCATCGTAGTACAATAGTCGAATTACAAAGCCCACAGTCGTCCCTGATGTTTGTATTATTAGGCCAATTCAGCTAACGCATGTCTATACCCATTGCTACTCAACCACTGATGTATACATCATTAAAATGCCTGGCTACGTTAATGATAACATTATGGCAACAGTGGTAACTAGGCATGCGCGTTATCCGGAAATGTGAATTGGGTAGGCTAAACTCAGCTATGATTCTGGCATGGTCATGTGTGTATAAAGTTGCAGTATATTTTTCCAACAGGAATTCAACTTAATAGAAATTTCCCACATCTATCCACATATCAATGTTGATTTTATCTGCAATGCTATTCCTAAAATTTTAAAGGGTGGGGCATTAGGTTGTGTTATCGAGGTTAGGGGGGTGCTGAAGGAACACCAACCAAGGAATACCTTGCTTGAAACGCATATGATATTGTATGCATGCCTTTCGCCTTTGGTATTATTAACCTTTATTACAGAATATACGAAATCGCAAATGATTCTACCAGCATTTATTTTAATTTTTAAGTTCATTTTTTTCAAGTATATATGTTGTAATTTTAATTAAGAGCAATTAATTATAAATTTAACAACAACTCTCTCAAGTGTGGAAAGACTGCTTGACCGAGGCTTTCGCGAATCATCGGTGAATGTCCCAGGAGATGGCTTGAAAATATTTCACCCCTGCTAAATTAGTTGAAATTTTTTAAATTTGTGCAAAATGAATGTTTACTTGTGAAGTTTTCGCATGTTATTTGCACAACACATTGGGATGAAGTGTCTCTACCAACGAAATACTACTGCCAGTATTGGCCTAATTAATGTTCTTGACTTTAAATGAAAGATCACACAGTCATATTAAGTATTCATGACGTTACAAATTACCTTTGGACAGAAGCAATCGTGAAATGAATGCAATGAGAATATATAGATACGTTCAATATTGCGTTTGAGGAAATTTGAAATATGCCTTGCCGATATTTTGCGAGAAAATATACGTGTGTATAAGATTTCTAGCGGTGTTTTTACGCGAAACATAGCGACCTCATGTGTGCCACAGTGTGGGCTCAAGTACCAGACCACTGTGCAATAATAGGAATAGTTTATATTTGCCACCAACGTTTGTTATTTGAAGGTATAAGCTTGGCGGCTTTCGCTGAATTTTACTTGACTTAAAAATTTCTCGAAACAAAATTTTCTTCGAAGCGAGCAAAGCTTATTTACGGACAAATATCTTTATTTCACAGTTTAAAACGTCTAATTCAAACATTAAAAAACGATATTACTACGTTATTTTGACATTTAAAACGTCTCAAGCAATACATTTCTACCATTGTAATGGCTGACTTCCGCACAATATACGTCAATCAAGCACAATATACGTCAATAGCTACTTAGTCCATTTATATTTTCAGTTCAGTGACTCGGTCCAATGCCGAAGAAGTATTAGACTGTACAATGACCATACAAATACGATACGTCGGGGCTTTATATAGGAAATAGCATGCACTTGTGCGTTTCATATCTTACCAGAAACACTTCACTTGTGTTGTAAACTTATAATCCCACATAAGCTGATCAGTAGCAAGCAGAGAGTAGCAAGCATATCTTGTGATATGAGACACAGAAAGGTCAAGGGCACGCATTGCTTAAAATTAGAAAAAGATATGACGCTTACACAGCTGTTCACACCAAGGCCCTGGAACTAGCCACGTAATACAGGTTGCTGTACAATCTCGTTCCCCGAGCCTGCGATCCGTTTGGCCAACAGCCAGGATCGCAGGCTCGGGGTACCATGCTAGTGATGGCAAGTTCAGATCCAATAGGACAATAGCATAGAATAGGACAAAGGTGACTAAGCATTTATAGAATTATGTATAAGAGCTATTCGCTCATGTAGATCATTCTAATGCTTAGTTACTTTTGTTCTATTCAATGTTTTCACAAACTAGAACAATTGTAACTAGGAATGCGAGTTATCCAATGTTGTGAATTGGGTATAAACAAGTGGTAGCCAACATAGGTGCCATTTGTTTGCGCATGTGCGAGATATATAAGCTTCCTTATTAAGTATTCAATACTTTTGTAATGTTTTAGTGGTTGTAAAAATTTGGAAAACTGCCAATTTAGACACGTGCCATGATAGATTTACAACATTAGTAAATGGACATTCTAATTTCTTCAAATTTTGCGAATTACGCGAAAAATTAAAGTATGATGTACAACGATGTCAAAAAAATCATTCATTTTACTATTTTTAGTAGGAAACACTTGCAAAGTCTAGTCGATTTTACTGCCGCCATCTTGTTTTCGTTAATCTCGCGCGTGCGCAGACAAATTGCATCTATGTTGTGGTAGCCAATAAATTTGTCTATTTTCTTTGTGTTTTCGTCATCAATTATTAATGGTTGAAAATGGCCAGGTTGACACTAAAATCAACAGACATGCCCAATCAATTGAATTTAACTATTTTAATGTAGTTTCTCGACAGTAAAAAGTAGCGCTATTTCTTGTATCATAGATTACACTTGTTTACTGCCGTTTCAAGCGGCAGGTTTGTATTTGCGCGACTGTATATTTCGTGTGCTACCTGCAAGTAGTCACTGATTGAGTAAATCAGGATATCCGATTGTATAAACTTAAGTTACTTTCAATCAAATCATGTTGGATGCCATGTAATCCCATCTACTCCCCACTGCTCTCAACTAACTTAGTTTAAATTGTGATAAAGCACGCCCCGCAGATTTCAAGGTGGGTGAAGGCCCGCACCAGCCCGTTGTGTCCGGCAAAATGTAACTTCCCAAACCGTTTCTAGAACGTCGAAACACTAGATATTGAGATTTTAGGCGGCTATATTGCCTGTTGGAATGACCTCACTGGGAAATTTAAGAAGGAAGTGAGGCCACTGATGACTAGTTAACTATGCTGATGTCTTAATCGGGTAATCTCCGATTTCCTTCTGGACTAAAGTCCTGGTCTAACGCGGATGTAGCTTAAGTTTATGTAGCATAACATTCCTGTTAGAGATTTGAAAATGCAGAATTGTAATGGTACTTGTTAAAATATCGTACTTTAGTTTTATTTTCCTGTTGCTGTCTTGTAGTGCACGTGGACGTCACAAGGCGACTTGCCAAATCGGAAATTGTTCTTCAAATATATTATCTCCTCTAAAGTATACAAGAACCTCCTTCGTATTTTAATAGGCTGTTGAACAGATATTGATTTAGAGGAATGTCCTTTTAAATTAATGCACCGTTCATTCAAATTTGTATGTATAATTTAGGCAAAAGAAAAAACGTTATCATGCAAATTATGTACGCTGTCTGGCTGGTTTGTTAAGGTGTTTGGAATTAGGATTAAGATTAAGTCTGTATTAAAAGAGAATACACGTGATTTCATCTTTGAAATTTGATTGGGTATGAAGCTCAACAATTATTCATGAATTTCACAAAGTTTGTACATTGAAAATGACAGTGGAAAAATCAAGAATGGGATTTAAGTGGTGTTAACATATCAATTTTGCACTTCTAAAATGTTTCAGACCTCTAAGCAGCTAATTAACTAACTAACTAACTAACTAATCAACTATTTAACTCGGCTACTAATTAACTTACCAATTAAATAATTAACTGAATAAGTACTTAATACTTAAGAGAATTCATGCGTCAGCAAGCGGATCAATCCATGAAGTAGTTGATTGTAACATTTCTCAAATCATCAATAATTCATTGACTTAGAATCAAAAGTAACTCAATTAAACTTCGCATAGCTACTGAATTTGGGATGCCAATCACTCTGTCACTCAATGTAAGTGTCATTGATGTATTTTACAATAATCATATATGTTTCAACTTCATACTTTTTTCATCTTTCGTCACCGCTGAGGTCGGGTCTTGCACGCCTTATTCAATGAAGGCATTTTGCTGTCCAAAATATCTTCTTGTATTACAAGTAGCCTTTACATGTAGCTAATTTCGAGAGAAAACCGCGTTCCAAATTTCAGTGCAAACATTCACATTACCGTCTATAGGCTATAGCGCAATTTGTTAGCCTTAATAACTCATTACATTTTTACGGAATTATGAGTAGATTATTTTATCATGAGCAAATTATTTTACGTTCAAAAATATACCGTATATATAATGTATGAAACGAAGCTGAACCCAACAAACAATATCCAATTAATAGGCTAAACGATAGTTAGATCATTTGCTAATTAGCCCAAATATATTGCGTCAATTAACAATTATAATTAATAGGGCTTTTACAAGAAGAGCCTAGGAACCTTCTCGAAACCATAATACCTTTATTAAAGGCCCCTATAAGTTATAAATCTAAATAGCTTAATAATATAATATGATGTTTGCACAAATAGATAAGAATATATCACGTGAGAAAAAACGAATAAAGACAGCTTAATTTAAATAAAAAATGTGTTCATCATTCCATATTTTTGCACCGTGTTTTTGCATATATGTATTCCAAATTATTTCTAGTTTTTGCAATGAAAAACAAAATTTTGATTGGTAACAAAATGACTGATAAGTAACCGCGTGATGCAGTGGCATTTGAAAATGCAAAGCGCTGACACATAGGACATTCTACATGTTTCATCTGTCCATGCGTGCATAGTATTTGACCTTTATGATAATTTTTAAATGAACTGTAGAAATGCGTGCATGTCAACAATTTACCCCCAGAATTGATCTGCCTTTCACGCGAGAGCAATTGGTCACGAAATCTCGATCCAAAAAACTGCATTGGCAGCTGAATATTCGAGCCTTAAAAATAGCTGGCTAGTTTTTGGGATAGGTTCCAAGAACCCAAAAGGCAAAGCTAGTTTGGAATTCACGCAAACTGAATGTTATATGATTATCTTTGCTTTAAAGTATACAATCAATTCATGGGTTATATGATTTAACGAACATATATTAAACATTATATATTCATTGGATATTCGTGAACTGATCAGTGATCACATTGTATTCTCAATGTAAATGTTTTCTCAAATATCTACTAACATGCAGTCATCTTATGGAGGAATTCCAGTAACAGTGCTTTCAAAATGCTAACTATTTATAGGCTCGCCAACACTAGCTTTATATCGTTACTGAATTAAGCTGTTCTCTGTACAGATGCATAAGAGTCATCCCTCATTAGTCCAGTATTTTCTAAAGGTGGAAAGCAGAGCACGTGTATAAAATGTTGAATGCTTGCCAACTTATATCCGTCCCTGCTAGGCCTATACAAAACTACCTTCAAATTATGTAAAACATTTATACGTAATGCTAATTTTAAGTTTACAATATGCTTCCTAACATTACTGAAAACGCGTATATCTTGTTCTAATAGTTTTGACTATATACAGTACAAACGATTATTGTAAATTAACCACATTTAGTGGGCGTTGTACGATAGGAATTTGTCACTATTCGTGGTATTTTTAAAAACAAAATGTTTGTACATGCAAGTTTGACGTACATGCAAGTTTGACGTACATGCAAGGCATATGTTTTCTATTTTTCCACTTATTTTTGCCAACAAAATATCTGAAGCCAATAAAAGGTGGCAAAAAAACAGACATTGACATGCTACCATTGACAGAGCATTGTCGTCTCACAAGTGGCTCTTTCATTTTCATATAAATCAATCATACTTGAAGTTCGGAAATTTCGAAGAACGTTCACCTTGTAACAAAATAATTAGCGAGCAAGGTCTGGCGTGGCGGTAAGTCATATTCCTTTTGCTTTAACGATTCCTATATATGCAGTTTCATGCGGTTGTCTGATCAAGGTCTGCCTCTGTTTGTGTGTGTATTTGTTTGTCTGTCTGTGAGCTAAAACTTAAGCTTAAAAGAGTTTTGTTCTAGTTTTTTTGAGTAAATATATCGAGTCTAGGAAGACTTGTTGTACTTGTTGAGATGAGCTTACCTCTGAGCAAAAGAGGAGTTCGTAAGAAAGAAAAAAATAAAAAAATATTTATTTTCACTGATAAAAGTTTATGTGATCATATGCAATCGCATTGTATTTGGTCGCGTTCCAAAATTCTCCTAAGTCATCAGCCAACATATAGTCAAAACAGTGACTAAATATAGATGTATAACGATATTGTATAAAATAATTAAGCACAATTATAACGTTGTTTGGATAAACATAAACTGATTTGTGCTAAGCGTGAGAAATTCCAAAATTTGATTAACATGTTTTTTTTGCCAAGCGAAAAACCTAGCCCGTCAAGTCAATATAACGATTGACCTTCGTGGAGCGCTTCCACATCGGTCCTTTTATAAACACTTTTCAATATGTTCCTCTTTTGAAAGATAATTTCAAGCACTTCCCTCCAATTCATTGCATTCATTTATTCAATGCGATAATATTTCAGGGGAAAATCGTGCAAGTGGAAGTGGAAGTCCAATGCCTTTTCAAGCTTTGATGTGCTCTTGTCAATTTGTTGTCAACGGCTCCCTGCAATCTGGCCATGCAAATAGTTGGACTTTTCTAGTTCGCCAGTGGCGATTACATTCCCACACGCGATTTTTAATTTCGTTAGATAAAATCTGAGCAGTAGCGAGTGATGCATTTTAACAGACAAACATGCGTTCCATATTTTCATGATAAAGGCACAATCCCACGCATTTTGCCTTTCTGATAGAGTTTATTATAACTAATAGACGTCAGTTTCCAAACTCATTAATAATTCATGCGTGAGCAAATTGATACCGGTTCATAGTTGAGATGTAGTGTATATTATATATACGGGTTTATTCTGGTGTTTTTTAAAACACTCAGCTAACGCCTTCGTTTTTGCAACACACTTTCAGGCCTTTCAGACAACGAAAGAATTTTGGTTCAGGTAATTAAATACTTGCAGTGATATAAAGATTGACTGTAATATCAATCAGTAGCCCTCCCTCCCAAATGGTGAAACTTTGTTCAGGAATTATGAACGAACGAGTCTAGAAAATTTCAGAAATCCCGATACAAATCTTTGACAATCTACAAAGTGAAATGAAGTATAGGTGCTATACCTCAAAGCTCATTTGCATATATAGAAAAATGGTGAATTTTTTCATCTTTCAACGCTCGGTTCGTTCGTGTGTTAGGTTTTTATCACAGATTGAAATGTATAGAAAGCATGTTTTCTGTGCAGTTGAGGCAAATAGCACAAGGAAAAAGATATGGCGGTTGACGTAGTTGTTCCTCAATATGGCAATGAGACTTGGGTGTATTCCAATTGATATCTGATAAAATCTGTTTAGGTTAGAAGCGAGAAATCTTTTGTTCAGCATTTCAGGCCCGCATGTTAACACAGTCATGAGAACGTCCACAATGTTTGGACATAAGGTGCGCGCCCAAGGGATGTTTTAATAGTTTTAAATATGATGCGATATTCATCTGATTAAGCAAGCCGTTTATGGAAGAACAAAACTCAAAACAATGGCATGCAAATATCTCCCTCTTGTACTGGAAACATTGAAAGAGAATGCGATAAAATCTTCTCGAACTCAATAACATTCATGAGCAAAACATAAAGAAATCAATGTCGTATCGTCGTTTTGATACCAGATAATAAACATCCATAAATTAATTCAACTTTCGCGTTCAATGTCTCTTTAGAAAATGGTTCGTTTAAGGAGTTATATAATACACAATGAAAAGTAGTTTGTAATTTCAAAACTCCTCAAAACAACTCGGCTACCGTTTCACAACACAGCTTTCGGTAATATATTATTTCAGCACAAACGTTAGCAAATTAAGCAGGAAAGGCAACAGTCCAAAGGCAAGGGGCCCATTTAATTAAGAAGGATGTAAGCGTTTCTTAGGGATCATTTCGTATCCAAATCCTCCGGGTCCACCAGGAAATCTCCCGGTGTTCCGGTGGGGCACAAAGCCCCTGGCGTTAACACCAGTTCCAGCGGGTAAAGACTAAAGGATTGGGAAATAAAGCAATTTTTCACAAAAACTTGAACTGTTTACCACTCTTTTCTTTGTTTTCGGAAACCAAATAGATAAAAAACAGTTCTGATGACAATTCTAGCTAATATTTGTCCGCTGGAAGACAAATCTGGAGCATTTTAGTAGCTGGGCTTTTCCAAATGTTTTTCTTACTCAAAAATACCAGGCTATTTGTCGTACTTACGAGTGAGTTTGCAATAAAACATTTCAAAGGGGGTTTTTCAAGAAAGCTTGATAGTTCTTCTGCCATGAATACATTTGCGATCCGGCAGATCACATCACCACAATGGGTCTTGAATTCGTTATATTAGTAAGGCATTATGGCTTCAGCGTAATTTATCATAATATTAAAGTTCTTTGTATAAAATGCTGCAGCTTGTGTATTAGCTGACAACTTAAGGAAATAAATACAAAATAGAATGAACCAAAAATAAAAAAATCTTGGACTAAAACAACACGTAAATATATATAAATGATGACTACATTCCAGTCGAAACGTGGTAAAAACGCAAAGATGTGTATGTGAATTAAGCCCAAAATTTTATTTTCTACAAACCCGATTATTTTTTCAACAAGCGCAAGGCTACAAAATGACTGTAATCTGACTGTATATAATGCACTCATCTTCTCTCAAAACAACTTGCTTATACATTCCACTCGCCGCGAGGGGCCGTAACAAAACAATACGTTGATATAAAACTGAAGTTCATTGCCTTGGCCTAGACCAATCATTTCGTGGCTGATTGTATTACGGAAGTTAACAATAATGCAGGATGACACCTCATTGTAGTACGACCCACTGTGCCTGATTGAACGAAGGCGGAGACAAATATTGCGACAAATAGTTAATTGCCATTAATGTATTGGGTTTCGAAATTCAACTGGGTAGAATTCACCTTGGCGCTTGTATTTACGACGTAAAGTAAAGGTTTTTGGCGTGGACACCATTTAGGAGTATTATTACATTAGCTGGGCACTGGTAATCGACTTGCGACGGGCAAATGAGTGAGTATTTGATGATATCTCAGCGTTGGTGCTTTTGTGGCAAACAATACCGTATACGATGGTCTATTGTGTGTTATTTAATTTGCACATTAGGCAAAGAAAGCTGTTCGTTGGCTTTATTTACTCACGTTTTGGCCACGCGGATGTTGCGAATTGACCAATTGTACCATCGACACTATTTGCTTTCTGGATATGTCACATCGATGGGTTAAATACCATTTTTGTTTGTTCACGTTTAGTGTTAATCGATCAAGTTTGAGGATTTCAACTGTATATGGCCACTGGTTTATAGCCGAAATAATGTACCATTCTCTGGCAAGTGTGTGGCGAGTGTTGCTCGTGTTTACCACATTGATATCGTCTGCTTTGACCATCGTAGGTAAGTGCTCTCTGTTTACGATTAAAAAGCATTTTTGTCAGACGTGTTAAACTTCGAATTCCGTTCCTTTCTTGTCGGATACGCATCAGGAAACATGAATTGACTCTCGAATTGCCTCTCAAATTCCTGGCACTTGATGTTTTAAAAGCCACTCTCGATAAAATGCTTCTTCCTTTGCTAAGAATAGTCAGTTTAAATGCCGTATTTCGTACAACTTTCACCTATGATTCTATCATAAAACAGCATCATTTAGGCATGGACAATAATTGTTCATACCTAAATTTCTCGTTCGTATAATTGTATTGAAACACGGCATCTAAAAATATTTCATAAAAGAAGAACGATTTATTGAATATATGCCCAAAGACAGTCGGACAAAGCTTGATTATTTCTAAATGTCGAGTATATCGATCGGTAGAACACAGCGTATTAAAAAGGTCTTTATTAGACGGAAATTTCAAACGAAAAACTATAAACATAAATTTAATAATAGACCTAACTGACGTCTTAAATATGTGTTTTGTCTATGGATTGTAATTTCTCGCTAAAGTTTTCCATCGACTCTTTACTAGCGAAGTTATAATGCACTTTTGAAATTAGTAAGTCGAAGTGTTTATATATGAACAATTGAAGTTACGATCTCCAAATATATTACGGCTGTCTTAAACTACTCCCTTCTTTAATGAATCCAGTTTTATCTACTCAGAACAACTTTGATTCACAAGTTGGGCTATTTGAAACAAAAATAAAGAGGTATTTTTAAAGAACGAGGTATTCCTAATAATGCTATATAACGCTAAATTATGGGGTCGCATACTCAATTGATCCTTTATGTGCAATTCAAATATGAACAAAAGTGTCTCGCAAGAGTTAAGCGGTGTATTTTTGCACTTGAAAAATCGCATTCCCCAGCCAAGGTTTTTGGCGCATTGTAACACCCAAATGTGAGCATCAAACTTTGCCGAAAATAGCTGGTCAGCCTCTTTAATATTAGATGACGCCGTAGTGTCGCGAGAATGCGATTGAACATTTAGCAAGGCTCGTCACTACTTTATCTCCGATCTATATGCGAATACCGCGCTGCGCAGTATGATGCTTGCATGGTTGTTTTGTACGCTTGTCTAGCAGCTTTGTATGGCAATTTGTGCCTGTCAAACGCGCCTGTGTTGGGCCTGTTCGCTCAAGATTGCGTCAAATTGCCATACAAAAGCAACCGCGAACGTCCATTTTCTGCGAAGCGGGTCAAATCTCGCCCGTCGTGAGGGCGTTTTGATCACGGTGTGCGCATACCGCGAGCAGCATAATGGTTTAAAACAATGCATACTCGCGGGGACATTGAGCTAAACCTTGGTTATTATAATAGACACAGCGAGCTCCTTTATTACCTGAATGGGTGGCAATATTGTATTGTGTGTTTTAAGGTTTTAGTCACGTATAGAACTAACTCCCAGACGAAGGGCCTTCGCTCGAAACGTCGAAGTTCTCATTGTATTTTTCAGGTAGTTTTTACACAACAGTCAACCGCCGTATAATTTCATATGTAAAATTTAGAAGGATTTACAAAACCTTTCCAGCGTATATGCTCCGGTTTAAAAACAGTTGAAAACAGCATTTATAGGAGAACATGCATATATAATTCACATGGTAAAATCCCAATACTTCATTGTGACAAAAAGTCAAACGCGCGCAAATCACCTTCAATTTCACTTGACAATAAATGGTTGTCGACTTCAGAAATGTTGAGCAAGAAAATTAAACTATATCTCTCAATTATATTTACTGTTTACCAAATGCAAGAGTATACTCTAGATAATTTACTCTATTTTCTATAACCCTGGTAACTGCTCGTTGACCTGCACCATCGTCTGAACATGTTTGAGACACAATGAAATTAACTCTCCGATATTACAGTTCTCGACTTCTCGTATCAGTTTCAGCTTGTTTTCCGTAACTTATAGTCGCTGATGTCACCTACAACTGTTTAATTGAGTGTTTCAAGTGATTCCAGTTGAA